>JAMBLF010000727.1:0-200991 GCA_030578115.1 Leucoptera coffeella
GTAGATGGATCAGTGTTCTATACGCAGACGTCAAAAAGTTAAAATCTCGAAAAAGTGCACATAGCAGATTTTGGTCTTGACAACGACGATAGAGTAGATAGACAAAAATAACCTATTTTACTTATTCATATGTACATAAATATACATGACGCCCCGTTAACCTATGGAGAGGTAGGCAGAGATCACAGAACCCCATCCGTCCTGATTTTTCCAAACCTTTTACGCTATATGTTAGTAAGTTCAAGCATTTGTTTCTCAAGTCGTATTGCTTTTACTCGAAGGGTACCTACATAATACCAGCGTTACAGGCGATCTCTGTCTTTACAAGACAAGCTCCGTCGGAATGTTTCGTAGATTAAAACAACTAATGATTATGATTGTTCACATTATGTTTCTAATTTTTTTTTCTATGTATAAAACGATTTTATTATTAATATTAAATACATTATACATTGGATACTAAGAAAATATTTATCTATTTATTTTTAAATTGGTACAGAAACAGAATACAATCATAACAATAGAAATACATGTTGGTTCTAAAATCCAGATTGTAATTCCAAAGCATATTAGAGTTTCCTAAATTTTCTTTTACGTCCATAATTACAGTCATAACGTCATATATTATCGTCGTTAACGGTGAGAGAAAACATCCTGAAGAAACCGTGCTTAACCCTAGAGATAGATAATATCCATTGCATATATACGTCGATACGGTTCACTACTTATCACATTGGATGCTTTATGTCTGTTTGACCTAGGAAAATATTGTATCTCCGAGGTTCTGTCCACTAAAAAACAAAATTAAAAAATACGTAAATGAATATGTAATATAATTCTCTCTCTGTCTATATATATATATATATATTATATATATAATATATATATATATATATATATGTATGAATATATATGTATATGTATGTATATATTCTCTCTTACCTAACCAACCGTATCTTTTCCTTTGAACCTCTTATACAGTGGTTCCTTTCCCCGTTTCTTAGTCTTGGGCGAGGGCAGGTGACTCCGACCTGTAAGACTCGACTGGGGACGCACACGGCGAGAGAAGCGGGGAGGACGGCGGTGATTTCGAGTTTCTCTGTAAAGTAATAGTATCATCACTATATCGCACCTTCGGGACCAAACTCGCACTTGTGCAACTTTTTACGAAAATGAGCTTAAGTATACAGAATTAACCGCGATAATTGACTTTATATATACACAGCAAAAAGTTTTAAAATCCTTTGAAAATGGAGCGGTGAGGCGGAGGAATATGTTATGTCATTACGTGTAATTGTAAGAGAATTTTAGAGTGAAAAATCGCTCTCCCTGTAAAAATTAGGTTTGTTGCATAAGTGCGAGTTTGGTCCCGAAGGTGCGATATATAAAAACTAAACTAGTATAAACATAACACATATTGCGATACAGTTCACTACCTATCACGTTGGGAGTGCTGTCTATAGTGAAACGCGGGGCTTTTGAGTGGCTCATACCTAACAATCGCTCTTCGAAATTTCGGAGATAGGGAAATAGGGAAGCTTTTGACTACCCAAGTCGTAAAAGCATGTATAAATGTTATGGAGCTTTAAGTTTGGAATAAGATGTAGTGACTAAGATTGAAAAGGGCATGCATTTGATGGTCATGTTATGCAGATGAATGATGTATATTATCACTACATAGTATAAAACAAAGTCGCTTTCTCTGTCCCTATGTCCCCTTGTGTATGCTTAAATCTTTGAAACTACGCAACGGATTTTGGTGCGGTTTTTTTTTAATAGATAGAGTGATTCAAGAGGAAGGTTTATATGTATAATAACATCCATTAAATAGCCAGAAGTGCGAAGCCGGAGCGGGTGGCTAGTACTAGAATAGAATGTTTGACGTGACCTCATTACACTGTCTTTCTTCTCTTTACACACACATCACGCCCGTCTCCCTGTAGAGAGGTAGGCATAGATCACGGACACCTGCTCCACATGAGGCAGAGTTAAGAACTACGCTTTTCTTCTGCTTTCCAGTCTGGTCGTGTTGATTATATATGTTACATATATATTTATCTACGTATAACAAGTATATATCTCTTAAATATACGTTGACTAGTACCCTTAACACAAGTCTTAATAAACATACCCAAAGGGGCTAGTTTAATTGGTGTAATAGTGTCCAAATATTACATTATTATAATATAATAAAAGTTACTGGGACTGCACTGTCTTTTTTTTTTTAGTATATGTATGAAATAAAAAGCATTTCATTTCACTAACTAGATAGATATATCAATGACTTACTAGAGCCCAACCGAGTCTTGCCGTCTGGGCCTCTCCAACTTCACTTCATCGCACTCTTGCTTCGGCTGCAGTAAGACGCACTCCATATCATTCAGTTCAGTGAGCAAGGTTACTCGGTTTCCGGTTCTTCGTGGATCGGTTATTATTGGCTCCGATATGCTGGAATGGTTTGTTAAGTTATTACAATTGTTGTTTTGCTGATATCATCATTACATAGTCATCAAAACTCTATAGTTGAAAATGGTGAGGAAAATGATCGTGGAGTGAACTCATACCTGACATGTTTTTTGAAATTTTGGAGGTGGGGCACTCAAGCCTGACTGGCTCAGCTTACCACCTGTCACGTTGGTTGTTGATTATCAGGTAAAAAAGTGAGTTTCCTGCAGCTAACACTTAAACTCTAACTACTTCAAAAGGGTTTTACTGTCGTGAATGCATATGTATTTCTTTCTTTCTACTTTATAATAGTAAAAGGAATTGTGTACTCACAAGTCGTGAAGCGTATGTTGTTTTATGTAACTAAGAGCATCTATTATTATATCTTTGTGATTCTGTCCACCCCAAAGGGGCAGGACATACATAAAACATAAAAAACATACGCTTTACGACTTGTGTACACACACTCTCTTTTATTTTATTATGGCGGGGGTAGTCAGAGGCTTGAGTGCCCATCTCCCGAAACTTCGAAGGCATGTTAGGTATGGGTCATTCGAAGCCCGCGTTCCAATAGATAGACAGCACCCAACGTGATAGGTAGTGAACCTATATAGGCACTGACTATTACCTATCCTGAGGAATAGGCAGGTTTCCTCACGATGTCTCTCTCACCGTTAGCGACTGTAAATTATGTACGTAAATGAAATACACATATTTGAAATTTCATTCATTGGTACATGCCAGAGCCAGGATTCGAACTTAGAACCTTTTCTCATAAAAAGTCCGAGTTCTTACCCCACTGGGCTACAAACCACTCTAGGTAAATATAAGAATAAAATACATATATGAGTATATAATATTTCTAACACAAGACAAACATTTAGGTACATGCTCAAGCAGGATTTGAACCCTGTACCCACTGATACAGAGTCAAGTTCCAAACAAATAAGCTACATTGAATTTTATCAATATAACATACCTGGTAATGTCCCGTTTAGTTAGATCAGACGTGTCTATGTCCACATATTCAATGGCTGTTTTGCATCAAATCTGTCGTTCTGTGAGCCGGTAGGTTTTGTATGGAGAGCGCTGTTTTCTCTGCTGAAATAAATAAAAATATCATATTATTTTATATTGCTAAAAAGTAGATGCATACTTAGAATGAAATAATAGACTTGATCAAAACGTCAGTTAATATTTTGTATAAATAAATACATAAATTTTTCAAAATACAAAAAACAAAACAAACGCATTCACGACCATCTAACCCTTGCGGGTGTAGTCAGAGGTTCAGGTTTTCCATCTCCCGCAATTGCGAAGGACACCTCGAACCCACGTGTTAACCAGATAGTACTCAATGTGACAGGTGGTCAGCCATGTCATCATTTACAAGCACTATTACCTGTACGACAAACAGGTAGGTTTCCTCACGATGTTTTTCCTCACCGTATAATTTTTCAAAATAATGAAATAAGTTTCTTTTGTGCTAGTCTTAATTGAAATAATGCTAACTAGCTGCCGATCTTTCCGGCATGTTGTTGGTGGCAACAAGGGAAAAATGGAATCAATTGGGGTGATGGTTACAACTTATGACAGGTTGTAACATCACATCACAACCGCTATATTCAAGCTAAAAAAGTCACCTAGGAGATTGTGTCCCTCCAGGGTTCAGCCCACCTCAAAAAGGATTAAAGGATGTAAATGTATGTGTATGTACACACTCATAATAATATTGTGTAACTTGTTAGTAAATTTAAATGTATTGTTATTGGGGACAAGTTTTAGGCATTTTAGCCATTTTTTAGGGTAGCCAGAAGTGGTAAAAATTTTGAGTAGTCAACTTACTAATACTGTAAGGTACGGCCAACTAAGGTAGTCAACAAATGTTTAGAATGACTATAAACCTAAATCATGTTCTTTAAAAAAAATAAAACATTTCTTGATACGCAAAAAAACTATAAAAATTAATTTACAAAAAAAATTCTTTGTATTCATCACTGTCAAAGGGAGGTGCCAAGACTTAATGTTTACTTAATGTTCTTGAAAACCATTTATTTACAGGGATTCAAATTAAGTTATATACAATAAAACAAGGAATTAAAACTAACAAAATATTTACAAACTTAAAACTAATTAATTTAAATTACCTATAAATTAAATGTCTAAAAAACTGTCGCTGTCGTTGGAGTGCAGAGTGCCCCAGCATTCCCCCTCTGAATAGCCAGACTAATTCTCTGGCGAAGGAAGCTACCAGCCCTGCGATCCCCACTGGACTCTTGCAGGCGATGGGCAAGATCCCTTATGAGCCCATGAGCCTTTAACCTTAGCCTTAGCCTTTTTGAATTCTACAACCAACTTCACACTATTACAGAAGTGATATTAAACTAAGATTCTCCCTAAACGCATTAGTAGGATTGGACCTCAGGTAGGTTATCAACCTTAACTACTAGCACTTAACACACCTCGCACACTTAAACACTGACCTCACTTAATAGAAGCAAGCTCGCCTCCACTTGTCTCATGAATTGATCAACTTTCTTCAGTAGTGTGTATGACAAAAGACACACACAAAATGATTTTCAAATTCCATCTGAAAGAACAAATATTATATTAGGAGGCTAGCGTTGTGCTAGTTTGGAATTTAAAAAGAATAACAACTTCTGGGCCGAAAAAAAATACTATAATATAATAACTAGCTGCCATTCTTCCTGACATGTTATAGGACTTAGGGACTAGAGGTAAATGGAATCTATTGGTAGATGGGTTGGCATATTGTGACCAAAGTTTCAAATGACATCACAACCCCATTATTTATGCTAAAAAGTGACTTAGGAGATGTTATAGTGTCTCCAGGATTCTGTCCACCCTAAAAGTGATTATAGGACATGAAATTATATGTATGTACTGATAATACAAGATTAAGCATTCATTAGGAAGTTTAAGTATTTGGAAGTATCTAGTGTTGATAAAACCTAAATGATTTTGAAGATTTTATATACAGAAAGTAATCAATGTTGATATTGATTGCTCCATAGTATGATAATGATCAGGGGATGTTAGATTATTTTATTTAAAATAGGAATAGCGAAATTTATATGGACTTTATTTTTATAAATTACTAATATGTAGGTAGGTATATTATAAAGTTCAATAATTAAAGAAATTTACAATATCACCTTGAAAAAATGTCATGGACTTCTTTAATATGAATAAAGGATATATTTTGTTCCCGAATACAGCTAAATAATTACCTGGAATCTGTTAAAATAATCCAAAAACTGAGCATGTTTACATTTCGCTAATTTGATAAAAATTACATTTTTTTCCAAGCAACACACACAAAAAGGTACCAAGGGTTTAATGGTATCAGTTAGGTCGTCGCTTAAACCGAAGTCCTGAAGGTTTATTGTGAGAAAATTTGCCATTTTTCATTAATTATTTCACGCAATATATAACATTTGATCTTCAAAACATTTTTTCACCTTTCATTTTTCTTCCGAGTTTTTTTATTTATTATGCTTAAGGTTTGACATATATTAAGGAGGATTATACACGGTGTCGCATAGAGCAAGCCAGAGGCGCTTTTATGTAGATGAATCACCACAGACCTCTATCACCTTCTTTGTAACCGGAATCTGAAACTCTCCACGAGATGCCGCTTAGTGCGGTCTTATATATTTTCAATCCTGTTATACGGAGTAGAAGCCTGGACACTAACCCAGACGTTATGTAAACGGTTAGAAGCATTCGAAATGTGGATATATAGGAGGATGTTGAAAATATCATGGACGGATCGAGTAACAAATGAAACGGTTTTACAGAAAATGAATAAGAAGTTAGAGCTCTTGAAGACTATAAAAAGGAGGAAACTGCAATATCTTGGTCATATTATGCGCGTCGACAAATACAATCTACTGCAACTTATTCTGCAAGGCAAAGTTGAAGGTCGAAGAAGGTCTGGCCGCAGAAAAACGTCGTGGCTGCAGAATCTCGCAGAGTGGTTCAACACGAGTAATATAGAACTCTTCCGAGCGACAACATCGCGTGATCGTGTAGCCTCAATGATAGCCGACCTCCGATAGGAGATGGCACCCAAAGAAGAAGAAGATACACGGTGATATTTCCTTTGAGTAATACATACATGAACCATGAAAAATAAATACAAATTCTCGTTCTGTAATCCCTTTCAAGGTGGATAGAACCCCACAGTCACGATAACTACTAACTACTTACTTACTTACTACTAAGTTGCTTACTTGCTACTAAGTTGCTTACTTACTACTTTTTGACATTATTCATAACAAACAACCGAAATATTTGTTTAATTAACTGACGTGTCGATCCCAGCAACAGAAATCGACCCGTGCTTGTGTACCACCGCTTGTTCTACCTCGCCATCGCACTACCGCTTTCAGGGGAGCTTTTAGTTATGCCGCCTCCAAATGTTGGAACAATATTCCTCCACCAATTAGAAAACTGACGTCTAGACCAACATTCAAACGTTCCGTCCGGGATCACTTGCTCTGCCAGCAAAGGGAGGCGGCTGCTCCTTCTGTTGCCTGACGTACTAGCCACTGATTTCGTGTTGCCACTTGACTTTATTGTAATATGTATGTGGTGGTAATATTATTATTACCGCACCATCGTCTTTTTTGATATGTAGTTAGTTTTTGGTAATGACCAAAAGGGAATTTTAACAAGCTTGTCAACTCAATAAATTATATCCAACCAAGTAATCAGCTTATTTAATTTATACAATATTACCTCCAAATTAGTGACCCCGATTAAAAGTAGGAGGTAAAATGTCGGAGTCAGAGTTAAAGAAAGATGAGATGAGAGTAAATCGAGTAACAATTCAACCACCTCCATTCTGCAAAGACAAACCAGGATTGTGGTTCGTAAGTATTGAAGCCCAATTTCATATCAATAATATAACTAGTGAAACCACTAAGTACTACTACGCAATTGCTCATCTTGACATAGAATGTACTAGGGAAGTCGAGGATATGATTATAGATCCTCCTCAGGATAAACCGTATACAGCATTAAAGACAGCCATTGTAACAAGATTTTCCGATTCATATGAAGAAAGAATCAGGAAGTTATTAGAAACCGAACCAATTGGTGATAGGAAACCATCATCATTCTTAAGACATCTAAAATCTTTAGCCGGCATCAAGTTTCCTAATGACATATTAACCACGATTTGGTTAAACCGTTTACCACGTCAAATACAAATAGTTTTGGCTTCACAAAAAGGCCAAAATATAGACACATTGAGTGAGTTGGCAGACAAAATAATGGAAATCTCAACAACCTCTTCATCGACCCATGAAATAAGAGCATCATCATCAAAACCACAAACACCACCACCGTCGCAACGCTGCAACTGTGAAAGCAATTTTCAACAGCTAACAGACAGAGTAGAACAACTTACTAAAGCAGTTGCAGTCTTATCAGCCAACGATTCAAACAGACAGTACAGAAGCCGCAGCAATAGTCGTCAACGCAACACAATAACCTCCGATCCTGGTCAATTTTGCTGGTACCATTCCGAATTCGGCAAGAGAGCACAGAAATGCGTACAGCCTTGCAAATGGTATAACAAACAGGGAAACGAGACCAACGATCAGTAATGACGGCAGCTGATCGAACCAGCCAAAGCCGTCGTCTATTTGTCTTTGATTCTGAAACAAAATACAAATTTCTAATTGATACTGGATCCGACATTTGTTGTTTCCCTCGACAATATTTATGAGAAAAAAGGAATGTAACATCATTTGAACTCAGTGCTGCCAATGGAACGAGAATAAATACATACGGAATCATAAAACTAAATTTAAATATTGGTCTTCGTAGAGAATTCAGCTGGAATTTTATTGTTGCCGATGTTGACACTGCAATAATTGGTTCTGATCTATTGGCTCACTATAGTCTGGCTAACGAAAGTAGATACTGAAAAAGCGCGGCAAATTTAAAATATATTAGCATTGCAACCCTAAAATAAAAAGGAAAGTCGGAACAACTCACTTTGATACTTTGACATTTATTTTTATTTTACTAGTGGATACTTGCAATTTTGTCCGCGTTATGACGTGATTAAAAGTAGCTCATATAACTTGTTATCTCTTTATTAACTCCATACCAAACATTACACGGATACGACACTCCATTGTAGCGTATTAAAGAAACAAAAAGAACAAACAAAAAATAACTTAAACGAATAATATGTACTTAATTAAAATTAAAAAATATCAAGACATTTTACGCAAGTCAACCTAACCTAACTTTATGCAAGTCAACCATAAAGAACCATAAAGAAAAATCAACAACACGCCAACTTCGGCGTCAGAAATAGGAATACCATACACTAATTCTGATTTTACCAAATTTTTCGGAAAATAGACACAAATTAATTTTTTTTAAAATAAAATTGTTAAGTTTTTCCCTACCTAATTAGTTAATACATAGTGTACCTAATTACTTAAGCTATTTATTAGACCAACGTAAGGCTTACTGTAGCTCTTGAAATGATCCAACACGTAGATACGAAACTTATTTTCGATTAACACAATTTTAGCAGACGTACGAATTTTTAAAACTCATTTTATAAAATGTTCAAAATGAGTTTGTTTTAAAAATGCCTTTTTGGAATTACTTGTTCCTAAGTACATACTTTCTACTTGAAATACCCCAAATTGTACGGTAAATATCCGATGGTAGGAACACTTTAGTGTTGTCATATAAAAAGTTTGCAAAATTATCCAGTATCTACTTTCGTTAGCCAGACAATACAACATCTTACCGGACTGCGCAAATAAGAGACTTATAGATGGACTAACCGGATTGAAATCGAATTGTGCGTCAATATTATCGAACCAGTCAAGCATAAAGGTCATAAACGAAGAAAACTCATCATACCGGAATCTTTTGAACGAATTTGACAGCATAACGAAACCACCCGGAATACACAGAGAAATAAAACACTCAACAGTCCACTTCATCAACACAACAATTGGCCCACCTGTTATTTCTCGACCAAGACGTCTCGCTCCGGAGAAACTTCAAATAGCAAAGAAGGAATTCGATGACATGGTGCGTGTCGGAACCGCTCGACCATCTAGCAGTGCATGGTCGTCACCACTACACCTGGCTCCCAAGAAAGATGCAACATGGCGACCTTGCGGTGACTATCGTTCTTTAAATGCCCGCACCATTCCTGACCGTTATCCTGTGCGACACATAACAGATTTTGGTCATAACTTGGCAGGATGTTCCGTATTTAGTACAATCGATTTAATTAAGGCTTATCAACAAATACCACTTAATCCAGACGACATTTGTAAAACTGCCATCACAACACCATTCGGACTATTCGAATTTCCATATATGATATTCGGTCTCCGAAATTCTGGTCAAACCTTTCAACGCTTCATAGATGAAGTAACAAGAGGCCTGAATTTTTGTTTTGCTTACATTGATGACATCATAATATTTTCAAAAGATCACGATCAACACCTAGAGCATTTGAGAATTCTTTTCCAACGTTTGCATGACTATGGCATAGTTATAAACACATCTAAATCTGTTTTTGGCGCCAAAGAAGTAGTTTTTTTAGGCTACAAAGTAAATGCTAAGGGAACACGTCCACCTGAAGATCGCATTCAGTCTCTTCGTGATTTTCCTCCTCCAAAAACCGTTCAAGGTATGCGCAGGTTCCTAGGTATGATTAATTTCTATAGACGTTTTCTACCTAAAGCCGCTAAATATCAAGCATCACTCATCAATGCTGTTGCTGCTGTTCAAGGCAAAGGTGCTAAACCATTCCCATGGACATCAGATTTAGAAAAAGATTTTGAATCCTGTAAGGCAAGTTTAGCCAGTGCCACACTCCTATTTCATCCAAAATGCAACACTTCAATAGGTCTTTTCACTGATGCATCAAATACTCATGTTGGTTCATGCCTTCAACAAAGAGTGAATTCTCATGATGACTGGGAACCACTAGCTTACTTCAGTAAGAAATTAACCGATAAACAAACACAATGGCCTGCTTACTACAGAGAACTTTTAGCTGTATATGAAAGTGTTCAACATTTTCGTTATATTTTAGAAACTCATCACGCAACAATATATACTGATCATAAACCATTAATCTATGCTTTTAAACAAAGACGCGAAAAATTGCCGCCCATTCAACTAAATCAACTTTCATTCATATCACAATTCACAACTGACATTATTCACATTAACGGTATCGATAACATTGTAGCAGATACACTTTCGCGTGTTGAGACGATAACCTTCGAAGAAGACTTTGAAGCATTGTCTCAGTCTCAATCAACTGATCAGGAATTGCTTGAAATTCAAAACAAACTATCAACTACCTCACTTATCTTGAAGAAAGTTAGAATTCCTGGCACAAATATCGATATCATTTGTGACACATCTACTAAAAAACCCAGACCCTACCTGATACCATTATTTCGTCGTAAAGCTTTCGAAAAATGCCATAACTTAAGCCATCCTGGCATTCGCGCTACAGTGCGACTTATGACAGATCGCTATGTTTGGCCAAACATAAATAAGGACTGTAGTAAGTGGGCTAAGACTTGCTTAGAATGTCAACGCAATAAAGTTACCAGACACATTTCATCCCCGTTAGGAAATTTTACCAATCCCTAAAGTAGATTTAAGCACATTCACATTGATATCGTCGGTCCTTTGCCCTATTCAGATGGATTTACATATTGTTTAACTATCATTGATAGATTCACGAGATGGCCTGAAGTCTGTCCTATGAAATCTATGACTGCTGAGGAGGTGGCTAATTCACTTTTAAATGGCTGGATTGCTCGATTCGGAGTTCCTAGTTGTGTGACCACTGATCAAGGCCGCCAGTTTGAGTCGGCATTGTTCAAAAACTTAATGCATATATGTGGTTCCAAGCGTATACGGACTACCAGTTACCATCCTTGTGCGAATGGTATGGTAGAAAGAATGCATCGACAATTAAAGGCATCTTTAATGTGTCACAGTAATACTTGGACAAAAGCGCTTCCACTAGTTTTACTTGGAATGCGTACTGCTATTAAGAAAGACTTAAATTTCTCTTCTGCAGAACTTGTTTATGGCGAGACATTGCGTCTTCCAGGAGAATTCATTGTTGCATCAAATGATACTCCAACCCTCAGTACTGAAGATTTCATTAATAATTTAAGAAACAAAATGACGTCTCTTCGCCCCATTCCCACTACCCATCATCACACCAAAATGCAAACATTTGTATATAAAGATTTATCGTCAGCATCACATGTTTTTCTTAGAGACGATACTGTTTGTCGTCCTCTCCAATCTCCATATTCTGGTCCACATCGCATTCTCAGCAGAAAGGACAAAACCTTAACTTTAGATTTAGGAAATAGACATATAACTGTAAGTATTGACCGTGTAAAACCAGCACACATTCATCAAGACGATCTCAACAGCACTACTCACACAGGCGTTTTACAATCAACACATGCTTCTGACCAAAATTCACTACTACCATCACCTTCTAATCTTCAAACTCAAACTCAACCATTGTCAAATCCAAGCGAATCAACTAATCCAGTCATTACGAGGTCAGGTAGGAGAGTAAGATTTCGTGACATTTTGGATCTATAAAAGTATTATAATTATTTTTTCTTCTTTACTTATTTGATGCCTAGTTTAACTTTTATGTTTGCTTGTAAACAGATTTTTTTTTTCTTTGTTATCCTTGGATTTGTTTTCTCCCTAGGGGGGTAATGTGGTGGTAATATTATTATTACCGCACCATCGTCTTTTTTGATATGTAGTTAGTTTTTGGTAATGACCAAAAGGGAATTTTAACAAGCTTGTCAACTCAATAAATTATATCCAACCAAGTAATCAGCTTATTTAATTTATACAATATTACCTCCAAATGTACATTGTATATATTAATTATCTATATAAATATATTTATACTATTTTTAACTAACCATATTGTAGAGTGTATATCGGTTTTCATATCTTAGTTAAATTTCATATGTATTTATATATTTATTTTTAATATTTAAGTTATACACTATTTCACTATTCTTCATAATATAAACGTTGTCCTCCAATGGTTCCGACATAAGACTAGCGTTGCGTTTGCTATCAAACGCAACATACCTAGCTGAGTTGGAACCCTTTTGCTGCGACTATAACATGCACAAGTTTTATCCCCTAGTTTGTAAGTTTTAATAATTATTTATTACAATTATTGTAAACGTTTTATATTGTGTATGTTTTTGTGGTTGTTAATAAACGCTTTTATTATAATTATTATAATAATATCTTCGTGGTTCTTTTTAAACATCAACATCGGTCTTGTGATGTCATATGGAACATAGGTGATAGGTTGCTAACCCCATTGACCCCTGCTTCCTTTGTCACTTATTACGACATGCTAGGAGGAAAGCAGCTAGCATACCAAACATGATAGAAGTATACATGTCCACTGCTGGACGTAGGCCTCCCCAAGGGTACACCACAAAACACGATCACTCGTGGCCCTCATCCAGCCACTACCACCGACCTTCTTGAGGTCATCAGTCCACCTGGCAGGGGGGCATCCTACACTACAGTACAGGTACTGACTATTACTGATCCCGAGGACATTGGCTGTATTTGGACATTTTATTACTGGGTGACATTAGAAATACCTATAAAAGCCGTGTATTGAGGTCAATGAAGATATAATCTTTTACATTGATCCGTGATTTTTGCCAACTCTTCGATAGACGTGTTTGTAATTATGCATTTTTCGATAACCGCAATTAAAGCGCATTGACTCTATTGTTTGGGCTTGACTCTGTTTTAGTGGGTATAAGATTCGATGTACCAATGAAGTTTAAGGAATTTTTCCAAATAATTATTATTATTTTTAATACATTTTCGAAATGCAACGAATACTACTGTGAGGAAAAACATCTTGGGGAAACCTACCTATTGTCCGAACAGGTAGTAGCGATTGTAAATGGCGACATGGCTTATTACCTGTCACATTGAGTACTGACTATATGGTCAACACGTGGGTTCGAGGTGACCATAGAATTACTACCTTCGCAATTGCGGAGATGAATACCTGAAGCTCTGACTACCCTGCAAGGGATAAAGGTTATGAACACGTTCATCTTTTACATTTTGATATCTGCCAACCCTTTTGTAATATAGGCGTGTTTGTATTTATATTCCTTTCAAAAAACGACGCATTCACGACCATTAACCCTTGCGGGGTAGTCAGATGTTCAGGTTTCCATCTCCGCAATTGCGAAGGTAGTTATTCTATGGACAGCTTGAACCCACGTGTTTACATTTGATAGTCAGTACTCAATGTGACAGGTTGTAAACCATGTCGCCGTTAACTGCACTTTTCAATAACCGCATTTAAAGGACATTAATTCTGTTCTAATGCTTACAAAGACGTAAATAAAACAATTCATAATATAAATAAGTCTTTTATTTCTTTTTGTCACTTATATTAATTTAAAATAATTATTTATTAGAAAATTCTTACTTATTACTAAACTTATATAAAAATAAAAATTGAGTAAGTACTAACTAAAATAAATACCTAAACTAGATTCTTAATAATCTAGACTCAACGTGACATATACTCCTTTACTTTTAGTTCTTTTTGTGTTACACAGTAAAACTTTATTAAAAACAAGAATTTGTACAGTCGTCTATGGATTGTCAACAAAGTCAGCAGCTCAGTGAAAGTTGAAATTACAAATCTTTATTTACGGCTGAATTGTGAGTCAATTGTGATGCCAAATATGATGATGGCTAAATATGTTCGCTTTGGGATAAGATTTGGATCCTCAACTGGAGCGCACAAGGAAGAGAAGAATTGGAGCTTCAACCTCGTTTTTCTTCGGTTGTAGCGGCTGGCAGCGTTGGTGTAACCATGGTGACGGAATAACAAGTGCCTTGGCATCAGTGTTTGTACTTTCGCCGACATAACCTTAGTGGTGAATGTCATATTAAAGAATTAAAAAAACATAATACTATAGAATTTTAATATTTGTCGAACATATTAGAGGATATGTCACGTTGAGTCAATAATAGAGAGATTTAAGTACTTTGACTACAAATATTTTACTAATGGCACAATACACATATAAAAGTATGATAAATAAATAAAACACATCTCGACTGTAATTTAATGCAGGGTAGTCAGAGGTTGTCTCGTTAATTGGGAATTAATCAATAATTTTTTTACTATAAAAACCCAAAATTAAACTTCTAACTACCTCTCATGGTATAATGATCATAAAGTATATGTAATCCCTTTCGGGGTAGGCAGCATCTTAAAATCAAAACATATTCTCGAGAACATTTAATTAACTATACAGACAATACTTATTTTTATTGTGATGATATTATTTTGTTCTAAATTCTTAAAATACATATTGCTTACATATTTAAATAAAATATATTTAATTTACCATTACATCTATTTTATTAATAATACTTGTCATAGAAATATTTACACCAATTGAACTAGCCCTTTGGTAAGTGCAATTAAAACTTATCAAGGGTACTAGTCAACTTATAAACAAACAATATATTATGCTTATTACGACTTTTCTTATTCATATATACATATATGTAATAACTGACCAGACTAAAAAATAAAAGAAAATATTTAGGAATATAGATGTGATCATATAACATTACATACGCTTCACGACTTGTGTATACACATCATCATCAGCCTGTCTGAATCCACTGTTGGACATAGGCCTCCCCCAAATGACGCCACTTCTCCCTGTCAGTGGCCGTTCGCATCCATTCGATGCCGGCCCACCTGCGCAGGTCGTCTTCCCACCTTGCCGGGGGGCGCCCCACACTACGTTTACTGACTACGTTCACTGTGTATACACACTCCCTTTTTATTGTGGCGGGGTAGTCAGGGCCTAGACTTCGAAATTTCGAAGGCATGTTAGATATGAGCTACTCAAAGCCCGCGTTTCACTAGATAGATTTAAGACTCAATATAGTAAATATTCTTATTATTAAAATACTAAAAGTAGTATTAAAAATAAAATGTGTAATGAATTTCTATGTACATCTTCGTAATAAAAATACAATTACGAAATGCATGGAATTATACGGTGAGCGAAAACATCGTGAGGAAACCTACCTGTTCCCCGAACAGGTGATAGTCAATGCTTGTAAATGGCGACATGGCTTACCACCTGTTATATTGAGTACTGACTATCTGGTCAACTGGGTTTGAGGTGTCCATAGAATTACTGCCTTCGCAATTGCGGAGATGGAAACCTGAACCTCTGACTACCACGCAAGGGTTAATGGTCGTGAACGCGTTTGTTTTTGTTTTGTAAAAATAAAATGTCCCGCGGCACGTCACTAACGGCGAAGAAACCTGCCTATCCCTCGGGACAGGTAATAGCCAGTGCCTGTACACGGCGATACAGTTCACTACCTATCACATTAGGTGCTGACTATGTATTAAAACACGGATTTCGAGTGACCCATACCTAACATGCCTACGAAAATTACAAAGATGAGCACTCAAGCCTCTGACTACCCCGCCACAATAAAAAGGAAGTGTGTATACACAAGTCGAGAAACGTAAATTATGTATGACTATATTGAAACGCAAACTTTATTATTGAAAAATGAGTATTGTACTTTTAACTTTCACTTACTTTTTGAAACCTATCCTAAAAGAGGGTAGATTCACAAATTACGTTCCTGTTACGCAAAATTTTAGTTCATTACTTGTTGTGGTATAAGTTTACTTATTAATTATATACAAAAGAAACTAGTATTACATAGTAAATCCAATACTTATATTGATATTATGTTATATTAATATATTATATTTTTTTACACAGTGGAATACTCGTTGTTCCAATATCTGCTTTCTTGTAGCAGAAAGTTTTTGTTCTTTAGATTAAATAAATAATACCTTCTTTTTGGTGTCTAAAAAGTCAAATAAAATGCAATTTTATATTTCTGTTACATGTGCTTAAAAACTTAAATATAAATAAATCGTTTTTACACTAACATTCACACAACGCCTGATTCCCTGTAGAGGGGTAGGCAGAGCACGGATCCCCATTTGTCCCGATCCTGACAGACCACTTTCGCTTCATTGACGCTACATCATACCTAACTAAATACATAGGTAGTTCCAAATATATAATACATACTTTTTAATAAATATGGAAACCACAAAACAAGTAATAAATTAAAACATATAAACATTCTTTAAACATACAAAACTCGCTTTCTTGTTACTCATACACACTTGGCGGTTATAGGTACTTCTAACGTCACCCTTTTTCAATATGGCGTCTATCTGACTGTCATATGTTTTACCCATACTGATAATATAAACAAAAACATATTCCATCATTACAAGATCAAACATATACAAAAAAATACACATGTTCGTAAAAAATTAAATAGCGCCATCTTTGCAACAACTCACGTACTAATTCGAAGTGACTTTATGTATCAGCTTCTTGTGCGTGTAGAGGGCGGCGCTGTGCGCGAAGGTGGCGGGGCAGAGGGGGCAGGACAGAGGCCGCTCGCCCGTGTGCGTCCTTATGTGGTTGCGCAGGACTTGGGCTGTCTGAAAGAGAATAATAATAACGAATATTAAAGCACACATTAACCAATAGCGGCTGTAGCCCAGTGGGTAAGACCTCGGACTTCGTATGAAAAAGGTCCTAGGTTCGAATCCCGACTCTGGCATGTAATGAATGACATTTAAATAAGTGTTTTTCATTTACGTACATAATTTACAGTCGCTAATTACGGTGAGGGAAAACATCGTGAGGAAACCTAGCCGTCTCGATAGGTAATAGTCAGTGCCTATATACGCCGATACGGTTCACTACCTATCACGTTGGGTGCTGTCTATCTAGTGATACGCGGGCTTCGAATGACCCATACCTAACATGCCTTCGAAATTTCGGAGATGGGGATTCAAGCCTCTGACTACCACGCTATAATAAAAAAGGGAGTGTGTCGTGAAGCGTATGTATGTACATTAACGAAATGCATCGAATTATACGGTGAGGGAAAACATCGTGAGGCAACCTACCTGTTCGCTTATGTAATAGCTAGTGCTTGTAAATGGCGACATGGCTTACCACCTGTCACATTGAGTACAATCTGGTCAACACGTGAGTTCGAGGTGTCCATAGAATTACTACTTTCGCAATAGCGGAGATGGAAACCTGAACCTCAAATACCCCGTGAACGCGTTTGTCTTTTTGTTTCATTATGATCGCTACTCAAGCCATACTAAATATAATGCAATAAATTTAAAAGGGCATTTTGCAACGACTCTAAAATGTGTTTTTCTTAACACAGTCACTAAATACATGGTCTACATCTAGTTTTTCAAAAATAGTCACTATAGTTCATTCGCGTTAAGTAAATAGTGACGTCATGTTATACAGAGGTTAAACTGACCAATGAGACGTGAGTAAATGAGAAAAGAAGTCACATTGACCAATAACAGACAACCCCTATAAAATCTCATTGGTTAAATCATGGAGACCTTGATGACGTCACTATTTTCTTAAAGCGAATAGTCACTAAATAGTCAGTTACCTTGAACCCTCGTCCGCAGTACTGGCAGATCTTGGTCCTGGGAGTCAGGACTTTGTCGTGAATTTCCCTGTGATGTCTTTTCATCAGGAAGTTGCTGGAGAAACACTAAAACACACACACATACATAAATTTTACGTTAATGAATTCAGCAAAACTTGTATGGTAATTGTACAAGAAAACTGTATATATCGCGTTTGTTTTGGGACTATCATACTTATCGTGTTTAATAATTCGACGTAGCACAGTTGTTTGATGTAGCTCAGTTGTTTGGGGCTTGACTCTGTATCAGTGGGTACAGGGTCCAAATCCCGCTTGAGCATGTACCAATGAAAATGAGGTTTTCATTAGCCTAGCTACCTGTCACCAATGTTCCATATAACCACCATCTTGATAGCATTTCTAAAGTGACCAACGAGATATTGTGTCTGCGAGGTTCAGTCCACCCCGAAATAGGTAAACACTCACGATATATAATATGTACGTATACATTCTGAAACTCGTATCACTATACAGGGTGGCGCATTCAAAACGGTCAGTATGGGAAAGTCTGAAACTATAAGAAATACGAAGATTTGTTCTTAGGAACCATGTCACCGATTTTGATAAAAATAAAAACTGCATTTATACTTTCTTTGAAAAAACAACTGTGTCCAGTACGAGAATCGAACCCGGTTGCTTTGAAAAAATAAATTGGCCCTTTTCACTTTTTCTTTTTAAATATTGATTGTGTAGGTCTTAAGCTGTAAATGTCTCTATGAAACATGGTGTCGAAAATGAATAAAATGCATTGTTTTGGCATACTTTAGTTTATCATAGTAGTTTACATACACCGTAACAATATTCAACAGACATGTAAAATTGTCACTATTGCTGTTTGTAGTTTTGTACTTCCCTACTTGTTACATACACCATATGATGTGGCATTAGCATTGCATTAATCCTTAAAGGAGGTTTTGTTATCTACAGTAATCAAAAACTAACAATCTATTGAAAAGTCCACTTAAAGTGACGTGTTAAACCATATTAGAAAATGTCTTGTTGGTTTACGTTAAGGATGAATTTTACAAAACAAGCTATGACACCGTTGAAGACCTAAAAGTAGCTATAAAGTCAATTGTAACGCAAATTCACAACATGAAAATACAAAATTTAATAGTAAGATCGTTACCTAAACGTGTTGAATATTGTATTGAAAACAACGGTGGTCACTTTGAAAACCTTCTATGATAAACTAAAGTATGCCAAAACAATGCATTTTGTTCATTTACGACACCATGTTTCACAAAGACATTTACAGCTTAAGACCTACACAATCGATATTTAAAAAGAAAAAGTGAAAAGGGCCAATTTATTTTTTCAAAGCAACCGGGTTCGATTCCCGTACTGGATACAGTTGTTTTTTTCAAAGAAAGTATGAATGCAGTTTTTATTTTTATCAAAATCGGTGACATGGTTCCTAAGAACAAATCTTCGTATCTCTTATAGTTTCAGACTTTCCCATACTGACCGTTTTGAATGCGCCACCCTGTATAGTATAAAACAAAGTGGCTTTCTCTGTCCCTATGTCCCTTTGTATGCTTAAATCTTTGAAACTACGCAACGGATTTTGGCGCGGTTTTTTTTAATAGATAGAGTGATTCAAGGGGAAGGTTTATAGGCGAAACGTCGGGCAAAATAAAGGTAATCAGATATCTTTATAAATTTATCGTGATATGACCCGGTCTCACATAGTTAATAAGATATGTATGTAGTACTAACCTCTGTACAAACGGGGCATTGGTGTCTAAGATACTTCATATGCACAGATTCTATGTGTCTTCTCATGTCGGTTTTAGTTATAAACCTCGCTTCACAGTGCTCGCAACTAAATCTGTTGGGAGAATTGTTGATAACCCTTATAGTACATATATTTAATATATATATATATACCACCATACCTTATTTTATAAATATGTATACGTTTAAAGATATTTATTTATAGAAAATAATTCAATGCACATTAAAAATAGTGACATGTCCACCAAAATATAGTTAAACGCACAGCAATGGTTAGGTTTGGGTTGGGACTGTTTATAATGTTTTGGTGTACAATTCAGTATTTTAGGAGTGCATTTTCGTATTATCTGATGTTCCTTTAAACACTATCCTTTATTTATTTCTCAAAGAACATAATTCACTTAGAGGGAATTAGAGGTCCTAGGTCCGAATCCCGGCTCTGGCATGTACCAATGAACGACATTTAAAAATATGAGATAGGTAGGTTCACTCACGATGTTTACCCTCACCGTTAGCGGCTGTGAATTATGAACGTTAAACATCGTGAGGAAACCTGCCTATCCCTCAGGATAGGTAATAGTCAGTGCCTATATACGGCGATACGGTTCACTACCTATCACGTTGGGTGCTGTCTATCTAGTGATACGCGGGCTTCGAATGACCCATATCTAACATGCCTTCGAAATTTCAATCCTATGACTTCCCAGCCAAATAAAAAATGGCTTGTATATATTATATAGCAGCTGTAGCCAAGTGGGTGAGGCCTCTGAGTTATTATTAAAGGTCCTAGGTTCGAATCCCGGCTTTAGCATTTACCAAATAATTAAATTTTAATGTGATTTTCATTTACGTACATAACTTAGTAGTTAACGGTGAGGAATAACTTCGAGAGGAAACCTACCTAATCCCCGAACAGGTAATAGTTACTGCTTGTAAATGGCGACATGGCTTACCACCTATCACATTGATTACTGACTTTGGTCAACACTTGGGTTCGAGGTGTCCATAGAATTACTTCCTTCGGAATTGCGCAGATGGACACCTGAACCTCTGCCTAACGCAAGGGTTAAAGATCGTGAACGCCTTGTCTTTATAACTTTACCAACCCACAACTATATGCCTTTCATACCTCTTGCCACTCTCCGTGATGTGTTTAGAGCTGTGCTTGATATGTGACCTGTAGTACCGCATACTGGCAAACGTAATGCCGCAGGGGGCGCAAAAGGGCTTGTTCAATCGCTCGTCCAGCGTAGGATGAGCTGACATCTGTTGGGGTAAAGAGGGTACTATTATTATTATATTTACTAACATAGCATAAGTGTCTACTAACAAATTGAGTTGTGGTT
Source organism: Leucoptera coffeella (assembly GCA_030578115.1). Lineage (NCBI taxonomy): Eukaryota > Metazoa > Arthropoda > Insecta > Lepidoptera > Lyonetiidae > Leucoptera > Leucoptera coffeella. The sequence continues at coordinate 21,216 of JAMBLF010000727.1, forward strand.
ACTTAAATTAATAAATATTATTATTATTTTGACAGATGAGATAAATTAATAATTAATAAACTAACGGGACTTATAGCGTAAGTTTTTATATATTAAAGTTACCTTTATTAACCCGACGTTTCGGCTACGTTGCAGCAGCCTTGGTCAGGTTAGATTACTTTATTATATGAAAACTTACGCGATAAGTCCCGTTTAGTTATTAATCATGAGTATAAATCGCGAATCTCTTAAAACTATGAGATACATTAAGTTCTAGCAAAAAATGCTGACATCTATTGGGGTAACGGGTGCACTATTATTATTATTGTTTTTACTAACATAGCATGAGTATGTACTAACAAATTGAGTCTCGGTTACTTAAATAAAGAAATATTATTATTATTTTTACAGATGAGATACATTAAGTTAAAGCGTAGGATGTGGTGACATCTATGTACATACATACACATCACGCCTGATTCCCTGTAGAGGTGTAGGCAGAGATCACGGATCCCCATTTGTCCCGATCCTGACAGACCACTTTCGCTTCATTGACACTCATACATCTTCTCATACACATTCGGCATACACTCATACATCTATTGTATTGGGGGAAATGGTGCACTATTATTATTCTGAATTATAGGAAGTATTAAGTTCTAGCAAAGAATGTAGTGACATCTATTTGGCGAAAAGAGTGGATTATATTATTTTGACAGATGAGACCGACCGACCGATATTGGGCAAAAAAGTGCACTATTATTATTTTCAAATATGGAAAGTATTAAGTTCTTGCATACGATGTACTAACATACATACACATATATTCACGTCGTTCAATCGTCAGATAGACGCCATATTGAAAAAGGGTGACGTTAGAAGTACCTATAACCGCCGAGTGTGTTAGAGGTGTATGAGTGTCAATGAAGCGAAAGTGGTTTATCAGGATCGGGACCATGGGGTAGTTAATAAGAGGCTATCTATGGTGAAATTTTACACTTTTACTAATCCACTACCAAGTTTACATCATTACTTAAGTATTAAACTGCGATTTTGCTAAAACGAATTAGTAGACTTGTGCCTTAGATATAAACACATACATATATGTTTCAACTAGTGCCCTTAACACAAGTCTTAAATGAACTTACCAAGGGGTTAGTTCAATTGGTGTAATCGTGTCCTAAATATTATTGCGGGTCTGAGTTTGGAAAACATTTTGAACTGTTAAGTGGTGACATGGCTTATCACCTGTCACATTGAGTATGTACTGACCATGGAGTAATGAATAAGAGGAGTGGGCCTTACGCAATATTTGTATGGAAACTAACTTGGCATTACGCTGGGTGAAACGAGGTACGCAGGATGGGGGGAGATATTACAACCAATTAAAACTCGGCATTTTCTGAGACAAAACGTAAGTATCTTCTTTCTACTACACATTTTTAGACTCCACAGCAATTAAAACACGCCATTTGGACTCCGCACCGCGTAACGGGGACCGCTCCTTTCGCCGGGTCCTCTTTATATTTGGTTCGTGATCGGGACAAATGGGGATCCGTGTCTACCCCTCTACAGGGAATCAGGCGTGATGTGTATGTATGTATGTATGATTGAGGTGTATGATAGTCTCACTTACCTCGTGGTTATGGAGTCCTGCCTTAGTTGCGTATTTTTTGGGACACGAATTGCACGGGTAGTACCTTTGAGAAATCTTGTGGACGGCGCTGTAAGTAACAATTATATATATATATATAGTCTAAGTATATAGTATAAGTCAGAGGTCTTACCTACTGGGTTACAGCCGCTTTTTTCGTATATATATATATATATATATATATATATATATATACACGAAAAAAGCGGCTGTAGCCCAGTTGGTAAGACCTTTGACTTCTCATAAAGGTCCTAGGTTCGCATCACGGCTCTGGTATGTACCAATAAATGAAATTTAAATATGTGAATTTCATTAACGCACAATTTACAAGCTACTAGGTAATAGTCAGTGCCTGTATACGGAGATACGGTTCACTACCTATCATGTTAGGTCCTGTCTATCTAGTAAAACGCGAGCTTTGAGTGGTCCATATAAATAAACATTGATTTAGACGACCCGTGGCGCGATTGATTAACCACCTAAACGCTAATCGTAAGGTCCCAAAGATTCCCGGTGGAGACAGAGTTAGGAACTACGCTTTTCTTCTGCTTTCCAAATCTTGATTTTGCTTCACGACTTTTTTATTATGTAGTCAGAGGCTTGAGTGTCCATGTCCGAAAATTCGAATGTAGTTTATATATGGACCACTCAAAGCCCACGTTTCACTAGATAGACAGCACCCAACGTGATAGGTAGTGAACCGTATCGCCGTATACAGGCACTGGCTATTACCTCGTAGCTTGTAAATTGTGCGTTAATGAAATTTACTTATTTTAATTTCATTTATTGGCCAGAGCCGGGATTCGAACCTAGGAACTTTTCTCATAAGAAGTCAGAGGTCTTACCCACTGGGATACAACCGGTTTTTGTTTCGTTTTTAATATAATACACTAAATATGCATTTATCTATATATAATAAGTATATATTTCTTAAATATACGTTGACTAGTACACTTACACAAGTCTTAAATGAACTTATAAAGGGGCTAAATATTATTATTGACCTGTTTCATCACTTCCTTAAAAAGAAAGCTTACTAGCTGTCGTTCTTTAAAAGCACATTTATTAATTTCATTCATTGGTACATGCCCGCGTTTCTCGAATGGCGGCCGCGTCTCGGTAAACGTAGTGTAGGACGCCCCCCTGCCAGATGGACTGATGACCTGAAAAAGGTCGCTGGTAGTGGTTGGCTGAGGGCTACGAGTGATCGTGTTTAGCGTACCCTTGGGGAAGCCTACGTCCAGCAGTGGACTGACATAGGCTGATTGATTGGTACATGCCCGAGACAATCTTATAAGAAACCAGAGGTCCCAGTCACTATTTTATGTGTGTGTAAGTAAATAAACATATAAATAAACGACCTACTTACAAAATATGTCTTTTCAGGCTGGCCATACTAGCACATTCCACACCGCAGTCAGAGCATTTTATATTTTTATGTTTGTTCTTGTGGTAGGAATAGGCACTTATACGTCTGAAAACAACATAAAAGTATTAAAAATAACATCAAATAAAACAACCAAAACATACATATATTCACCCTCTACGTCCCTAAGAGGATAGGTAGAGACTATTAGGCCACCTGGAACGGGTGACAAATCTCTTGCTTCACTCGCACCCATTAACCTTCTCATACATGCTCTTCTGTTCTTCACTACGTACACCCGCCTTAAGAAAAATACTAAAGAAAATCAATACTACTAATATTCATGTTTAAGTGGAAGGTAGAGTTGGACGGGGTAGGTCGTGTACAACTTAAAGAAATCGAATTGGAGACATTGTTCTCAAGGCGGGTGTAGCGTGAACAACAGAAAAGCATGTATGAAAAGGTTAATAGGTGTGAGTGAAGCAAGAGATTTGTCACCCGTTCCAGGTGGCCTAATAGTCTCTGTCTATACCTTTAGGGACGTAGAGGCGTGAACATATGTACATATGTATCTTCAAGCTAATAAAGGACCGAGAATACGTATTCATATCTTTAAGGATTTGTCTAGGTTTAAAGGGATTAAATGACGTGTATATAATCACTACATAGTATAAAACAAAGTCGCTTTCTCTGTCCCTATGACCCTTTGTATGTTTAAATCTTTGAAACTTCGCAACGGATTTTGATGCGGTTTTTTTTAATAGATAGAGTGATTCAAGAGGAAGGTTTATATGTATAATAATATCCATTAAATAGCAAGAATTGCGAAGCCGGAGCAGGTCGATAGTAATGTATATAATATATATGACAAATTATACGGAATTTTACAGCAAATATACTGAATTCATATCTCCAAGATACTATACACTGCGAAAGAGGTTAAAATAACAAAAGCTTCACGACTTGTGTATACACACTCCCTTTTTTATTCTGCCGCGGTAAGATGCTTAAGTGCCCATCTTCGAACTTTCGAAGGCATGTTAGGTATAAGTCACTAGATAGACAGCACCCAACGTGATTGGTAGTGAACCGTATCGCCGTATATAGGCACTGGCTATTACCTATCCCGAGGCAGTAGCAGCTTTCCTCACGATGTTTTCCCTCACCGTTAGCGACTGTAACTCCAAGATACTATTCATCCTAAAAAGAGGTTAAGTATGTATTTGACGACCTCCGTGACGCGATTGGTTAGACGCCTGAACGCTAATCGTGAGCTCCCGGGTTCAATTCCCGGTGGATGCAGAGTTAAGAACTACGCTTTTCTTCTGCTTTCCAGTCTGGTCGTTGATTATATATGCTATATATGTATTTGTCTATATATAATATGTATACATTTCTTAAATATACGTTGACTAGTACCCTTAACACAAGTCTTCAATGTACTTACCAAGGGGCTAGTTCAATTGGTGTAATGATGTCCTAATATTATTATTATTATACTCACTCAGTGACGAAATCGCACTGTTGACACTTATAAGTGACGCCCACATTTCCGTGGTTGTTATTGTAGTGTTGCATCATGGAATATATGGACACGTATCTTTTACCGCAGGCTTCACATTCGTATCTGAAAACATACACATATATATGTACATACACGCTAGCCCACCGACCAATTGTAATGTCCAGTCAACGCTAAGAGTGCAGTCCCAGTAACGTTTTATAAGGTTTAAGTTTATAAGAACAAAAGACAATATTTGACATTTTAAAATTGCCCCACTATGCGTTGTCATGGCCACTATACGTACGCGTGCTTCGAAATGAAAAGTTTTGTCTTTTGTTATTTTTTTTTATTCTCAAATGTACGTCACCCTAACAGGTGACGTACCAATTATAAGGTTATAATAACAACAAATAAAATTAATTATTATATATCAATAACTGAATAAAATTAAATAAATATACATAATAATATAATAAAACAACATACATACACATCACGCCTGATTCCCTGTAGAGGGGTAGGCAGAGATCACAGATCCCCATTTGTCCCGATCCTGACAGACCACTTTCGCTTCATTGACATTCATACATCTTCTCATACACCTAACGTCAAATATAATAAAGCAAATACCCACTTGTAAACTTAAACCTTATAAAAAGTTACTGGGACTGCACTTTTAGCGCTGACTGTACCTATGCAGTCTAGATTTATCTACCTGTTAAAATGATTATTATAATGTTTCATATAGGAACTGCCTGCAGTTAACACACAAAGGCATATCTCACATGTCCTCGTTTTCACGTTCTGGAAACAAACAGTAGCATTAGTTAATTAATTTGTTAATTATTAATCTGGCTTTAGGTGAGAATATCAGTTTATACGTTGCATCATATGGAAACAATACGTATTTCTTGATATAACTATCTGTAATTATAAATTGCAATAAAATTACACGCCGCGGCAGCGCGTCGACATGATCAAAACTATCTGTCTCATTCGACAGAGAATATCTGGTAAGAAGTCGGTCTGGATTGTCGAAAAATGATCACAATGTTTATTTTATGCTAGATAGATGTGTGATAGATAGAATGCATGTTATATTTAGCAATTCATAAAATTTTCTTTCAATCGGTACACTATTTCGTCAAAAAAAATCAACTCTATTATTAATATAAAACACCCGTAAACGTGTCGCGATGTTTTGAAATTCACGCCTTTTTATATTTCATATTCTGTCCGGCCGCTAAAAACAGCACTGACCCGCACGGTACTCAGCGCCGCTTTGCTTGAAATGTCGGATTTTAAATCCTAGTCATCAAGCAGCCTATAGCAGTCCACTGCTGGACAAAGGCTTCCCCAAGGGTACTTATTATGCGTTCAAAGTCAAAGGGTTTTGTTCAAAATAAGGTACAAGTACAGTACACTCATTGAAAGTCAAAACATTTGCCTGACACTAGTTATCTCTTAATAGTAAAATTCCTCTGTTGGTTCGGAAGCCCTGGCTCGGAGAAGAACCAACAAGAAACTCCGGCTTTCAGGATAGATTTATAGATAGATAAATGTTGCAAATTGACGTAATTTAACTCATTCGACACCGCGCCATTTTTCAGCGTCTAACTAGCGGAACCGCCATACAAACGGTCATGAACACGCCAGGCGTGTCCGCGGCTCTGCGAATTAGAAAAAATGAACACGCCACGCGTGTGTACTGGCTCTACGCGAAGTTTAATGTTTCTAAATACGTTAGTAACATATTGTGGTAGTTTATTTCCTCAGTTCTGTTTGTGCAACGAAAGAGATAAGGTTGAGGCAACAGTATAGTGATTTCAAACCAGGAATTGAGCCGGAATATGGATATTCTGTTTAGTAGGTAAATTAAATATGAATGGATTTTCAAACTTATTTATATATTCTTAAATTTATAATATTTTTTGTTTTTTGTATGGTATATAAATTATTTACTCATTTATCGACTAAAATCACTCGGGAACATATTATTGTGTAAGTACTTATATATTAGTAAATTCACTAATAAAGGTAATTGCAAGAATAAAACAAGCTAACGTAGCGAGTTTGATGGAAAGTTAAACAAACTTTTAGAACCTCTGGTCGTATATTCAGAGTGAACACGCGTAGTTCTTGGCATTACACAAGGTATTCATTTTTAGTATAAACATAACTTCTTTCAAAGTCGAAACCACGTGAATATATGGTTATACGTGTGGAAAATTTTTAATAAAATGTTTCATGTACTTTTCGAGATATAATCAAAAACTTATGGACACGCGAGGCGTGTCCGCGGCGTGGCGAGTAGCATTTTCAAGAACACGCTAGACGTGTCGTTGGCTCTGAATGTGTTAATACGGTTTGCAAATCACATATTCATTATATTTATTGCTAATAATTTAACTATAGTGACTAACGGTATGCTAATAATTTTTCTAACTCTAGTGACTGACAGACAATGGCGCCATTTTTAAGGCACCCCTTGCGCGACCTTATAATCTATTGCATTTGTAGGCACGTAAAATACCTTGTTTTTATGGTTTTTTACATTAACACATTTTATTTTACCTGTAATGAGTGGTTCTAATAATTGTTATAAAACATGGGATAACACAAAAAAATTATTTACTTCAAAAAGGCTAGAGAATATTGTGAATGTTTTACGTGGAATCTGTGCATTGCTATAGTATTATTATATGTAAATAGTCATATTACCTCCTTATCACTATGCTTTTTATTGATATGGTCGTGATAGTTGGGCTCGTGGTCGAACGCCACAATACAGCTCTCGCACTTGAACGGCAGTCTCTGATAGGATTCACCCTGCGTCTCTCGTTCTCGTTCTTCTAGCATCTCTCCATGAGTAAGCCTGAGGACATAAATGAATGAGTGAATGAACGAAGTGAGTGAGTGAAGGAATGAATGAAATTGTTGATTTGAAATGACATTATAGGAAGTTATTCTACCTACGCATATAAATTCACTTCTTCTCTAAGCTGTAATGATCGTTTGTCATCTCGAATTTATTTATGTAATTGGTATTACGAAACGATATTCCCTGGTAAATAAAATGCTATTCTTCCTCTTTTCTGTTCTTCCCGACATATCGTAAGAGGCGACTAAGGTGCTAGGGGTCAATAGGGTCTGTTGGCGATAAGCTAGCAATCTGTCACTAAAGTTCCATATAACATCACAACCCCAATTCATGCTAAAAAGTGACCTCAATCAATCAATCAGCCTATGTCAGTCCACTGCTGGTCGTAGGCCTCTGCACGGTTAGGCCACAAAAAACGATCACTAGTGGCCCTCAGCCAACCACTACCACTACTTTTTCAGATCATCGGTCCACCTAGCAGGGGGCGTCCTACACTACGTTTACCGAGACGCGGTCGCCATTCGAGAACCGCTTTGCTCCAACGGTCGTCGGTTCTGCGACAGACGTGACCAGCCCACTGCCACTTCAGCTTGCAACATCGATAGACAATGTCTACGACTTTGGTTTGGCCGGATAATCTCGTTCCGGACTCTGTCCTTCAACGAGATACCCAGCATCGAACGTTCCATTGCTCGCTGAGCGACACGTAATCGGTGAGCCAGCCCGACTGTCATGTTCCACGTCTCGGCACCGTATGTCATTATAGGTAGGACGCACTGATTGAAAACCCTGGTCTTAAGGCTGAGGCTACAGTAGGGAGCGATTTGCGATGCGACTGGAAGAGCGAAAATATTTAATAATTAATTAATTATTTGATGTACGGTGTAGCCATATACGTGAGCATTCATTTACTTGTTTTAATCGCTCATGTGTCGCAGGTCGCGTCGCGGTCTAATGTAGCCTCAGCCTTAGACTATTCTAGCTATGCCACTCACCGTATCAACTTAATCTTTCCTTCAAACTTCTTATACAGGGGTGCCGTATCCCTTTTTTTGCTCTTGTCAGGCGAATCAGTTATGTAAGAGATGACAGGAGCGCTGTACGACGATGATGCTGGGCGCTTTTTCTTTCCTGCAAACATAGTATGAAGAATTACATGTAACTGTACGTAGTATAGTATAAATTCGACAAAGCTCAGTAATTCGACGTAGCTCAGTTGTTTGGGGCTTGACTCTGTATCGAGGGTACAGGGTTCAAATCCCGCTTGAGCATATACCGATGGAAATGACATTTAATCAATTTCTATGTACATTTTCATAATAAAAATAGACGTTATTTACACCAAATGAAATAGCCCCTTGGTAAGTACATTTAAGACTTGTGGTAAGGGTACTAGTCAACGTATATTTAAGAAATGTATACTTATTATATATAGATAAATACATATATAACATATATAATCAACGACCAGACTGGAAAGCAGAAAAGCGTAGTTCTTAACTCTACCTCCACCGGGAATCGAACCCGGGACCTCACGATTAGCGTTCAGGCGTCTAACCGATCGCACCACGGAGGTCATCAAATACAATATAGCAATAATAATATCGTCAATATAGCATTACATGTAACTGTTCGTAGTATGAATTCGACGTAGCTCAGTTGTTTGGGGCTTGACTCTGTATCGAGGGTACAGGGTTCAAATCACGCTTGAGCATGTACCAATGGAAATGACGTTTAATCAATTTTTATGTACATTTTCGTAATAAAATACTACAGTGAGGGAAAAACATCGTGAGGAAACCTACCTGTTCGTCGAACAGGTAATAGTTAGTGCTTGTAAATGGCGAAATGGCTTACCACCTGTCATATTGAGTACTGACTATCTGGATAACACGTGGGTTCGAGGTGGTCATAGAATTACTTCCTTCGCAAGTGCTGAGATGGACACCTGAACCTCTGACTACAGAAAATACAGAATTTACATTCAAATACTTACATTACACTAACAGTAATCACTAACGTAAATTATTACTTCAATCAACTTAGATTATTTAGGTAAGTAATGCACATAGTTTTACACAAGTGACAGAATATATAAGACACTATTACACCAATTGAATTAGCCCCTTGGTAAGTACATTTAAGACTTGTGTTAAGGGTACTAGTCAACGTATATTTAACAAATATATACTTATTATATACAGGGTGTAACAGAAGAGTGTAGCAATACTTCAGGGTCGTATAAAGCATCACCTAATTAGTCTAAATACCAAGTTTCAGTGGGATCGGACTGTAATTGCCTTTTTAACAGCTATCTGAAAATGAGTAACATTCACGATCAGCTGATCGCAACAAAATTCCGACCCATCACTATGGGTAACTCAGTATAGGTAGGCGGCGAAGTCAAACGCTTTCAGGAAAGCCGCCCGCCGCCGCCACTGATATTAGGGCGAGTTCACATACAATTGTAATATTATGCGTTCACTTTTTTACATAATTAACGCGTGGAACATGTTAGGTACTTGATTAGCTTAGCATTCCTAATGTCGTAAGTCATCGCTTAGGGTCGTCGTAGAATTACCTTTTGTCACTTATTACCTATTGCCATCAAGTCTTGCGAGATCCCGTGACGTCACATAATAAATGAGACCGTGGAGACTGCTAGAAGCCTAAATTCTGTCCAAAGTCCAAACCTAAGAAGATTACGGCGTTTGTTAGGTATGTTACCTATACCTACCTGTAAACGTAGCTATGTTACATTCCGTCGCTTGCGCATTTTTATAATAGGTATTTTTATAATTATTACCTATCTATTTATCTTCGTAACGGTCTGGACTTAAAGGTAACCAGCTGCCTTATTCCCGGCATGTCGTAAGAGGCGTTTAAGGGGCTATATGGGCTTTTTTGTTTACCTAAATACCTACCGAGACGGAGGCTTCCTCGTTCCTTTTGATTTTTATGGGGATTATGGGAGATATCGTGTACAATTGTGTGTATGATTTAGTCATGTGGATACCATCTATCCACACATTCCGACCATGTGGTCTCTTGGTTGCCATTTACGACATCCCGCGATTAAATCAGCCGGTTACATTCTATTTAACTTATGCCAGACCAGCACTGGACAGTCCCGGACTAGCACGGGCATTTCATAATACATTATCAGTAGGCACGTAACACCATCATTTCAGTATCTTTAGTTGTAGATCATTAAATTAAATAAAATTCTCATGTTCAAATGTAATGTTGGTAAGTAACCACAAATACAGGTACCTAATCACATTACGCTTGTATGGAATCGCCCTTAGAATTTTGAGTGAAATTTACCTATTGTTAATTTTGTTTGTTTTAGTTACTCAGTTGATTTTTGACAATTGTCCAGTTGGCAACGTTTTTGCATATTGAGATTTTCGAGATTCGTGCGTGAAAGTAAACTAATTAATATGTCTTTTAGTAATAATGAATACTATAATATGATGTTGTGTGTGGGAGTGTTTGGGGCCGACCGTTTTGAGCAAATAGCTGATAATTATCTTAGTTTATTATTAACTAAGAAGTGTAGTGGTTCAGTGTCATGATACCTACTATTGATGTGAAAGTTGTGAAACTGTACGGAATCTTATCAAGAATTTGCTAACTCAATAAAAACCAACAGGTCAGTCTAACTTAGTTAATAATAACATAATTTGAAGGGTAATAAGATTATTCAAATAATGAAATTCAATTTATGTTTTAAAAAGTTTTTATTTAAAACATAAAGATATGTAATACTTTGTCTTGTGTTTATGTACGTATCCAGTTTGAATTCATTCTTTCGGTACCTAAGTCCTAAAACGCGACTAAGAGACTAAACTATCATTGGTCGAAAGGCTGACAATCTCTATTTATTTCTAAAGTGACTCCGTGTCACAGTTATTATCCTAAGTATTGATTCTATTGAAATTCTAATGTGACCCAATGCTAATTGTCTTAAGTCACCCTAAGTTCAGTCTACCCTTACGAGGATTAACTACCTGTCACTTACCTATTAAAGAGCGAAAGTTTTATGATTAGGTTACGCTAAACGTTGACTTCAAATCCTAAAGAGGTAAAACATAAAACCTCTTCCGTCACGTTTGGTTTTTATGTAGGTACCTGGTAACTACTGAACAAGGCATTACAGTCGTGATGTTTATGAGAAAAATAATAACCGGGTTGGCAGGCTTCAATAAATTATCTTGTATGTGAAAGAAAGGTCAGATAAATTTGTTTGGTTACCTGCATACATATGCATCACGTCCATAATCCCCGAAGGGGTGGACACAACAAAAGATTCCAAAGACCCTTTTGTCACGTTTAGCCTGTCGTTGGGGGACAAAGATATAAAAGATTTTGGTACACTGGGGATGGTGGCTAGCCAATCGCCCAAAATACCTAACAAACCCCCTAGTCCTTTAGTCGCCTTTTACGACATGCCGGGTAGAAGGCAGCCGGTTACATTCTATTTTAGTCCCAGACCAGCACGGGACTACAATTTTCAATAACCTACTGAAAAGTAAACAAACTTTGAATCGCCGACTAAAATCCCAATCCATATTTACTACAAACAGATTTTGAGCCTTATTGCGTAATAAATAACATTCAATTCTCAATAACACAATGTACTGCAATAGGTAGCATGTACTGATTCTTTTGACGAATGCCGATGTCTCAGGAAAATGAGACTAAATGCTAAGGAAATAGTGCGAATTGAATTTCCTTGCGGTAATCATGAAGGCGCCGAACTTTCTTTTGTCTCTCTCTGTTTACTAGTTGGTTTCAGTTGCACTAGGGATGGGACATTGTAATATTTGTACTTCGGTACTTACTCATTTTTGAGTATCAGATTATGGAAAATTCTAGATTTTAAGATATCGAGCTAAAACTTTACAATTACACTAAGTAGGTGATAGAGAATCTAGCCCTAAAGTATTGCTACACTCTTCTGTTACACCCTGTATAGATAAATACATATATAGTATATATAATCAACAACCACATTGGAAAGCAGAAGAAAAGCGTAGTTCTTAACTCTGCCTACACCGGGAATCTTTGGGACCTCACGATTAGCGTTCAGGCGTCTAACCGATCGCGCCACGGAGGTCGTCAAGAGTCGGAGGTATATATATACTTACTGGACTTACTCCCCTTGTGTCTCTGTACCGGTTCATCCTCACTAGTGACTTCAGTCTTAATCTCCATGACAATTGACCCCTCTGTCACGTTCAGGTCCAATAGATCACTGGGGTCTGCCTCTTCGTAGATTGTTATTAGAGGTTCTTGGATACTGCGAATTAGAATATTTATTTAATTACAGTGTTGACCAGATAGTCAGTATTCAATGTAACAGGTGTTAAGCCGTATCGCCTTTTACAAGTGTTGACTATTACCTGTAGGTTAGTTTCTTCACGATGTTTTCCCTCACCATAGTAGGTATTTGATGTATTTCAAAAACATAGTTTTATTACTACAATTTTCATAGAAATTAATTTTGATTGGTACATGCTTCGGCTGGATTTAAACCCTGTACCCACTGATAGTGTCTCATATGCCATTCCGTATATGTTAGTTAAGGACAGTCAACTCACAATTTGTTAGTTATAAGTGATTAGTTAGCAACTTAAGACAACTTTAGCAAATAAAGCAATAATGTCATAACAATGAATAAAAGATTATTACAGTAATTTCATAAATAAATCGAGACTGCTCGAAAATAAAGTTATTTTAAATAGCTTCCCCGCGACCCGTACCAGAATTTGTGTGTATCTGTTAACACATATTTTTCTAGTTTTAAGAGATTTGCGATTTATACTCATGATTAATAACTAACGGGACTTATCGTCCTTAACGACTTAAACGTCGGGTTAATAAAGGTAACTTTATTATATATAAAAACATACGCAATAAGTCCCGTTAGTTATTAATCATGGACATATTTTTCTATTCTAATTATGCATCACATCCATTTCCCTAGAGTAGTAGGCAGAGATTACTAATCACCAATATAGATCCTGACAAACAACTTTTGCTTTACTGATTTTAATACACACATTATATATACATATGGGCGGTTAGAGGTCTGCCTTTCTCAATTCAATGTTTATCTGGATGTCATATGTCTTATTGGGCCAGTCCTTATGTAACCGGCCTTCCACTTCATCTGCATATATCACCTTCGTCCATTACTTAATCAAGTCAATTATTAACTTTAACCCAGCAAGGGATAATTGTTATGAACCTGTTTGTTAACATACCTTGTAATATCCTGTTGATTAAAATCCGACGTGTCAACGTCTAAACAGTCAATGGCTGTTAGCGTCATTGCCTTTGCTCTATGGAATGGCATGGTCTCAATTGAAAGTGACGATTTATGCTGAAAACACGTATAAATAAATATGTTTTAATAATTATCATGAATTATTAATGTGCGGCTGTAGTTTAGTAGAGAAGAACTCTAAGTTCTTATTCAACCAAGAAAATTGATGGAATAAAAAAATGTGCTATTCAGTTACTTAATTAACAGCCGCTTACAGTGAGGTAAAACATTAAGACGATTTCCTATCCCTCGGGATACTAAACAGTGAATGCCTGTATATGCTATATGTTTAATGACCTATAATGTTGAATACTGTCTATCTAGTGAAATGCGGCCTTTAAGTGGCCTACATACCTAAAACATCTTTGAAGTTTTGGAGTTGGTTACTCAAGCATCTGACTACCCTGACACAACTAAAGGGACTGTGTATACACAAGTAGTGAAGTGTATGTTATTTTATTTATTATCTTCATTTACCATACTTTAAATTGCAAGTTTTAATTTATGTTTATTTCTTTTGTAAAAGATAAACAATAAACAAAATTTTCATTCAGTTCAAAAAATTACTAAATATCAGCAGAATAGCCATACAAGTAAAGCTCATATGTCATGAAATTAAACTATACTTAAACTATAAATTAAACTAGACTGAATAAAGTCTCTTAAACTAAATAAAATAAAGATTATATGTTATAATACTTACTTTATTAAGTAATACTAGACTAGACTCTACTTGTTCCATAAACAGATCTACTTTCTTCAGAAGAGCGTGGCAGAACACACAGATACAGTGGTTCTGAAACTCTATCTGGAAAATAAAAAAACATTTTTAGATTAGTATTGATAGAAGTTTATAAGAACCAAGATAGAAGACTGACAGAATAAAGAACTAAGGTGAGTGATGATGAAGAAGTGATTTTATGATCCTTATATTGCATCAAAAGATGTATATAAGATTATGTGTATGAATTGTATGTGTATTTTGAATTATCTTGTTTAGCTTAGATCAACAAGTGGATGACAAAATTGTTTCAACTCATTACCTAGCAAATATTTGTAATTGTACATGTTCATTGATTTGTGTAATACTCTCGTAAGGATGTCCTGTAATTGGCTACTTTTATTGGCTTCTTAGTTTTAAGTTCTTGAACTGTTATTTACTGTCGGATGTCTTAATAAATAAATAAAAAGCATTTCATTTCAAATATATGGATTAATTCAGACATATTCATATCAAAGTGGGTGTAAAGAATAATAATCAGTAGAGCATGTATAAGGTATTGAAGTGATGTGTGTAAGACAAGAGATTTGGCATGATCTGTCAAGGTAGTGTTTCAGTCTCTGCTTAAGTCTATGGGATGTAGAGTCTTAAAATGTATGTTTGTTCTTAAAGATCTTATACCATAGTCTTGTGTGTAAACTAGAGATCATGAATCTATATTCAAAAATAAATTAAGGATAACTAAACTTTAACAGCACCCATTTTGGAAGCAAAATAGAGTTTTTAAAAATTCTCTGACTAAATCAGGAATATGCAGATGATATAGCACTAACTGAATTATGTATTAATTAATATAAAAATAAAACTTTTATATTACTTGGAAATGTTCTTAAATAAATGAATTTAAACGATATATTTACACGGTAAAGAATTGAAATACCACATGGTGCTAACGCGTTTTATTATAGCTATTATAAATAAAAATAATTACCTGAAACCGATTAATATAATCCAAAAATTTATAATGTTTACATTTCGCTAATTTAATGAATCTTATATTTCTCTCCAGACAACAAATACAAAAGGGGACCACAGGTTTCTCACTATCATTTACTTCATCTATTAGCCCAAACTCTTGTACATTTACAGTTAGAAAATTATCCATTTATAATAAATGGAATTAAATTTAATAAACGCGAAAATTAAATCATATTTCCTCAAACGAGTAACAAAACACTTTTCCTAAAACAACTTTTTTTTACTGAGTGAAATATTGTAGGGATGTGAATCATATCTCTTGTCATAAGAATGAATATCGATTCCTAATGTCATAAAGTTTAAAAATTTATTCATTTATCTTTGTTTAATCACTTATTTTATATTACTATTTAAAGCATAGAAACTATTTAACTGTGAAACTTTCACCTTAAGTAATCCTGAACTTTTTCAAAAGCTCTGATACTATTAGAACATTGAGTACTTTGTCTGATAAGATACATCGATTAAACTACAGGTATCGATAACATTAAATTATTAGAGACATCTCTAGCTCTTGAATATAGCGGTAGGGTTATTATGTAAAAATTTGCAATCAGCAGTGATCGCAAAGTGATCGCGCGATCGATTGCTATTCGTTCATACAAATTGGTATTATGTAAGGTGTTCGCTCGCTGGTCGCGTTCTTACTGCTATCCAAAACCATACCAACATAACCAAAATCATTCATTCAAATTGACACGTAGAAACTAGCGCCCTAGCAATCAAGTAGCAATCGGTGGAACTAGCAAGTTTGTTATTGTTTATGTTTGAAAATGTTCAATAGGTTAGAAATTTTTAACTTGAAATATTTGCTACATTGTACCACAACTGTACACGTGGAAAGTCAAGAGCTGGCGTATAAGGCATAATTTGAAATAATGGTAAGTATTTTACACTAAAATCAATAGTGAAATGAACATAAATGTGGAAATATGTAATTTATTACTTGAGCACTAAAGTTTATGTTTTTTCAGGCTGAAAACTTCGATGTGCCAGGCCATATCAAGAGCAAGAAGAGGAGAGCTAGCCATATCACTTTGAAAATGCAGGTATTGTCTTCTTGAATAATATATTTTAGTGTAAAAACTTATAACACATAATAACAATAACAACTATACCACAGTTACTTGGACCATCTGAGTAACTTACTTACTAAAATACACTTTACTCATTCTCGCTACACACGGTAAAACAGATATCATGAATTCCCATTGATACCAATCATGGAAAATAACTCTTACTAGATCTACATCATACACCTTTATTCTTTACCCTACATTACTCTTGTCATAGTCATCATTGCACTTCCACGGGCATATGCACGCTAAACCATACCCATAGGTCACACAAATAAGCATGTTAGGAGTGATATTGAATGACAGAATTAAAAATAGATGTAAAGGATAGAGGCTAAGATTTAAAAGGGCATGCTTCGATCGTTTATATATGTTATGAGGATAAAGGATAGTAGATTGACAAAAGATTTGAAATTGAAGAATTGAATATATGTGTGTGAATTGGAAGGGTTGACTTTGGTCCAATGGGACAAATGACAGTTAGACAGACTCCATATTGAAAGTGATGTTAGAAGTATATATAACCACTGAGAGTATATAAGTGTATAATGAAGCAAAAATGGTATGTCAGGGTGGGTATCTGTGATCTCTGACTACTCCTCTACAGGGAATTGAGTGTGATGTGTATGTATGTGATTAGTCAGGATCATTTGAGTTGGCGATCAATAGTCTCTGTTTGTCCCCTTAGGGACATAGAAGGTGTGAATATATGCATGTACTACAAATATTGTTGTTTTTATCATAACATAATATGTATTTAGAAGGTCAGGCAGTAAAAAACATTAAAATCTACCAAATTGAATAACTTATGACTTCTGGGTGCTAATAAACTAGTATAGTTGGAGTTTGATTTCTGGTAGAAAAAAGGTACACTTTAATGTCATATGAATTTTTATTTGTTTCCATAATTGTGTATGATTTAACGTTGTTATTGTGTTTATTAATTTATGCATTGTTTATATTTACTAGGTGGAGGCTTCTTGTGTGTTGAAATCATTGATTCTTGTGTGTTGAACATGGAGCAAAAGAGAGTGGCAGCTAAAGAAAAACCTGCCAATGCTACCATGACCACTGCTGAAGCAGCTCGCATGCAAGCCAAGTCAACTTAATGTATAGATGAAAATTTTAAACTAAATTTAAAAATTAACTCATTCGACGCCGCGCCATTTTTCAGCGTCTTACTAGCGGAGCCGCCATACAAACGGTCATGAACACGCGAGGCGTGTCCGCGGCTCTGCGACTAAGAAAAAATGGACACGCCACGCGTGTCCACTGGCTCTGCGACAAGTTTAATGTTTCTAAATACGTTAATAATACATTGTGGTAGTTTATTTCCTTAGTTTTGTTTGTGCAACGAAAGAGATAAGGTTGTGGCAACATTATAGTGATTTTAAACCAGGAATTATGGCGGAATATGGATATTTAGGTAAATAGGTAAATTAAATATGATGTGATTCTCAAACTTACTTATATATTATTAAATTTATAATTTTTTTTGTTGTTTGTATGCTATATAAATTATTTACTCATCTATCGACTAAAATCACTCAGAAACATATTATTTTGTAAGTACTAATATTATAATAAACACGCTAACGTAGTGAGTTTGATGGAAAGTTACACAAACTTTAAGAACCTCTGGTCGCATACTCAAAGTGGACACGCGTCGCGTGTTCTTGGCATCCCACAAGGGGTTCGTTTTTAGTATAAACATAACTTCTTTCAAAGTAGAAACCACGTGAATATATGGTTATTCGTGTGGTAAATACCATGTACACAAATTCTTATTAAATTTTTTCATGTACTTTTCGAGATATAATCGAAAACTTATGGACACGCGAGGCGTGTCCGCGGCGTGGCGAGTAGAATTTTCATGGACACGCGAGGCGTGTCGTTGGCTCCGAATGAGTTAAAACTACATATTTGAATTTTCTATAAGATTTTTTATTTCTTCCTTTTGCCATCTACACAATTTCAACGATCAGGGCGCACAATTTCATCCACATTCTAAATGATTCACTTGATCTGAAAATAAAAAAAATATTTACAATGAGATTACAAATATACCCACAATATCTATCCTTCCAGGGAAAAACCTAATTGCTTTCTATCTTAACGCTACTTTTGCCTCCTCGACATACATTCATCTTAACAGACATGTATGACATACATACAGACATGCCCACTGGTTGCACATATGAGATGAAATATTAATATGGATACATATATTCATGGCTCTACGTCCCTAACGGGATAGACTCTTTTATTCTTCACGCTGCGTACACCCACCTTGACAAGAATGTTTCTAATTTGATCAGTATATGTTCTACACAGCCTAACTTGTCCTCCTCTACCTTCCACTTTAGCTCTATAAATTATAAATCCCTTTCGTAACCCTCTTCTCATCTATCTGCTCCATATGCCCAAACCTCATAACATACCTTTCTCTATGTTTGTAATTACATATTCTCCCATACCACAGTATTCATGAATCACACTATCATTGACAAAGCGTTCATGAATCCATTCTAAGCTATCACACAATCTTGCATAATACATTTTTCTGAGGGAGATCATCTCTAACTATTATTCTTCATTCATGACACTTCTGCCAAACCAAACACTCACTACCAAACATAAGTGTAGGAAATAGAACATCATTATGAATAGCCAGTCTTCTGTTTCATTCTGAATCAACTAACTAGACATCAGTCTGCTCACAGCCGCATATTAATATCTTAAATGATGGAAGTGATATGCACATATATTGTGTAGTGTAAAGGGTAACAGTCAAATTATAATACATAGACATGTTAAGCCCGTTTCTCTCTATGTACATACATACACATCACGCCTGAATCCCTGTAGAAGGGTAGGCAGAGATCACAGATCCCCATTTGTCCCGATCCTGACAGACCACTTTTGCTTCATTGACTCTCATACATCTTCTCATACACACTCGGCGGTTATAGATACTCCTAACGTCACCTTTTTTCAATATAGCGTCTATCTGACTGTTATATATCTTATTAGGCCGGCCCCTACGTAACCGCCCTTCCACTTCACTCATATATATTCCTTTTGTCAATCTGCTATCATTCATCCGCATAACATGTCCAAACCATCAAAGCATGCTCTTTTCAATCTTAGTCACTACATCTTCTTCATCAACTGGCTACCCATAACACTATACATGGCCCCATTGATCTTATTGCCTGCACACACTCTACATTCAATATCTCCCTCACACTTTCCTCTCTCTATGTAATAAAAATAATATAATTCTATTAAATTATTATATAATACTGACCTTCAAACTATATACATCCAGTCTGATTGACCCTGAGGAAACTATAATATTTCCTTGATATATTGTTATTGTTAAGTGCAGCTGTAACTTCACGCACAGAGTTTAGGACACTGGGCTGGTCCAAATGTTATCTGTAGCTCATCCCAATAGATTTGTGGTCTGAAGCAGTAGCGAATAAATGCAAAAGCCGCGAAAATCTGTAAAGAAAATTATGTTTTAGTACATAAAATTATGACAACCAAATGATGGAAATTTATATTTGAATATAAGTTACCTTACCTTGCGTTCAAAGCTCAAACTTGTGCAATGACTTTGTTATGGACATAAAGGGCCTTAAATCATCGAAAGGCTGAAGAAACTCCTCGTCAGGCAGAGAATTAAGAGTTTTCGTCTTCTCAATTGTTACGCAGTTTTGCTCGCGCTTTCGCCGATATTCGCCTGCGTTGTGTTTCCCTCTACTGTCTCCTCACTCTCCACACTTATAATTTACTAGTGCGACTGCCTAAACTACTTTTTTAGCTTGTTTAAAGTTGCAAAACTTTCTAACAATCTGAAAGCAACCACCTTTTTACTTATCGCTGTTTGACATTTGAGTTTGCAAAATTTTCGCTCGTGATTGCTGTCAAAACTGCTTACATAATACCAATTATTATTGCTTTCATACATTTTCTTCGTTTTCGTTCGTTCTTTAATTGCTGTGTTGTTGTGGTGTTGTTGGCAGCACTGTTTCGATTGCTGTTGCAAATGCTATTCCATGATACATAATACGAAAGTCGTGTTTGACAGCGAAAATCGCACAATTTTCGTCGTTTGCTTACTGATCGCAAGTTACATAATAACCCTACCGTTCTTTTCTTATGACCAAACGAGTATTACGAACAAGATAGGACAAGAATGTGTGTCCTGAATATTTATAAGTACCAGTTTTCTCCTTACGTACATATAACATATCATAAAACATACGCTTCACGACTTGTATACTTTGTATACACACTCCCTTTTTATTGTGATTACCCCGTCAGTCTTGATTGTCCATATCCGAAATTTCGAAGGCATGATAAATATGGGTCATTTGAAGCCCACTAGATAGACAGCACCTAACATGATAGGTAGTAAACCGTATCGCCGTATATAGCACTGGCTATTACCTATCCCGAGGGATAGGCAGGTTTCCCCACGATGTTTTCAATCGCAGTTAGTGTCTATAAATTATATACGTAAATGAAAAACACATTTAAATGACATTTATTGGTACATGCCCGAGCCGGGATTCGCACCTAGAGTACCCGCCACATAAGGTGGCAGTTGGAGGCGTCGCCACAGTCGCGTAATCCAGTGTTGCCAGTAAACACGCCAAAACTAGCACTCACTGTGCCATACGGCTCGATACATTATATTGAGGTTTCATTTGTAACGATCTTTGGTTGCAGAGCTATAAACTCAAATAAAACAAATTAATATACCAAAGTCAAAAGTCAAAATATTTTTATTCAAAATAGGCCCTATCATAAGCTCTCTTTGAAAGTTATTTTATGATCTAAGTACAAATTAAAAAAACTATATATTGACAAAAGGAATATATATGAGTGAAGTGGAAGGACGGTTACGTAGGGGCCGGCCTAATAAGACATATATGTAACAGTCAGATAGACGCTATATTGTAAAAAGGTGACGTTAGGAGTACCTATAACCGCCGAGAGTGTATTAGAGAATGTATGAATGTCAATGAAGCGAAAGTGGTCTGTCAGGATCGGGACAAATGGGGATCCGTGATCTCTGCCTACCCTTCTACAGGGAATCAGGCGTGATGTGTATGTATGTATGTAAAAAAACTATTACAAACATGGCACTGAGCATTGTCTTTACATATTTTTACCGAGGTTAGTTCACCAACCATTTCGGCTGCTCAAGATGCCACGTCATGAAGACCACGACCGCTCTGATAAGAGCGTAACGATTGAGAAGAAGAAGTTCAGCGGAGACCCTTGGAGAAGAACTAACAAGAAACTCCAGAAATCAATTTATTATAATCACCTTTAACAAACATAAAAATTACAAAGAGTGGGCAAAAAACACAACGCTGGTAATACTAAATTTACCTTTCATACAAAATAACACGCAATGGCGGAAACGTCAAATTTAGTTCCAAGTTTGGCTACTGCCACCTTATGCCGATGTATTATGTAGAGTACCCGCCACATAAGGTGGCAGTAGCCAAACTTGGAACTAAATTTGACGTTTCCGCCATTGCGTGTTATTTTGTATGAAAGGTAAATTTAGTATTACCAGCGTTGTGTTTTTTGCCCACTCTTTGTAATTTTTATGTTTGTTAAAGGTGATTATAATAAATTGATTTCTGGAGTTTCTTGTTAGTTCTTCTCCAAGGGTCTCCGCTGAACTTCTTCTTCTCAATCGTTACGCTCTTATCAGAGCGGTCGTGGTCTTCATGACGTGGCATCTTGAGCAGCCGAAATGGTTGGTGAACTAACCTCGGTAAAAATATGTAAAGACAATGCTCAGTGCCATGTTTGTAATAGTTTTTTTACATACATACATACACATCACGCCTGATTCCCTGTAGAAGGGTAGGCAGAGATCACGGATCCCCATTTGTCCCGATCCTGACAGACCACTTTCGCTTCATTGACATTCATACATTCTCTAATACACTCTCGGCGGTTATAGGTACTCCTAACGTCACCTTTTTACAATATAGCGTCTATCTGACTGTTACATATATGTCTTATTAGGCCGGCCCCTACGTAACCGTCCTTCCACTTCACTCATATATATTCCTTTTGTCAATATATAGTTTTTTTAATTTGTACTTAGATCATAAAATAACTTTCAAAGAGAGCTTATGATAGGGCCTATTTTGAATAAAAATATTTTGACTTTTGACTTTGGTATATTAATTTGTTTTATTTGAGTTTATAGCTCTGCAACCAAAGATCGTTACAAATGAAACCTCAATATAATGTATCGAGCCGTATGGCACAGTGAGTGCTAGTTTTGGCGTGTTTACTGGCAACACTGGATTACGCGACTGTGGCGACGCCTCCAACTGCCACCTTATGTGGCGGGTACTCTAGGAACTTTCTCTTAATAAGTCAGAAGTCTTGCCGGCTCTACATAAATATACATAGGTCTAAATCGTTTTGGAGATTGACAGAACTGCGGAAGTATATATACATAATATATATTATATCCTCAGTTATACATATATCGTCGGTTATATTATAAAACCACGAATATGCTTATTTTGGTAAGTTTACAGGAGACAACAAATACGAAAAAAACTATATAGATGTACTATATATGTATTAGGAGCTATTAGTAATAGCCTATTACTAACTATTTATTTGGTTCGTCATATAATATTACATAACTATTTGCTAACATAGAATACTGATTTTCTCTTTGTTATCCGCTATTTCAGGAAGAAGGACAGATAATTAGCATTCTATTTACGTTACTACGAACATACGTACATACAATGGTACTGACATAAGACTAGCGTTGCGTTTGGTATCAAACGCAACATACCCAGCTAAGTTGGACCACTTTTACTGCGACAATAACTTGCACAAGTTATATCCCCTAGTTTGTAAGTTTTCATTGTAAACGTTTTGTATTGTGTATGTTTTTGTGGTTGTAAATAAATGCTTTTATTATTATTATTATTTATATTCATGCTTCTACGTCCCTTGCGGGATAAATACAGACGGGGTCGCCAACTGGAAAGATGCTGTCAAATCTCTCTTGCTTCACGCACACCCATTAACCTTCTCATACATGCTCTTCTGTTTTTCAGTAAGTACTTACACCCGCCTAGAAAATTTTTTTTCCAATTTGTACACATTGGAATTGGAGACGCTACTACCGCAGATATAAAAATAGAGATCCCGCCATATAAATTGGCAGTTGGGGGCGTCGCCACAGTCGCGTAATTCAGTGTTACCAGTAAAGTAAACGGTCTTTGGTTGCAGAGCTATAAACTCAAATAAAACAAATTAATATATCAGTTTATAGCTCTGCAACCAAAGACCGTTACAAATGAAACCTATAATGTATCGAGCCGTTTGGCACAGTGAGTGCTAGTTTTGGCGTGTTTACTGGTAACACTGAATTACGCGACTGTGGTGACGCCCCCAACTGCCAATTTATATGGCGCGATCTCTAACACGCAATGGCGGAAACGTCAAATTTAGTTCCAAGTTTGGCTACTGCCAATTTATGTGGCGGGATCTCTACTATTAGTTACTACTACTACTAACACAGTGATATAAACTACATACATACCTACTCATTACCACCTTTTTCCTGTAGAAGGTTAGGCAGAGATAACATGAAATCCTGAAAGTTCACTTAAGTTTCATTGACACTCATACACACTCGCCGGTTATAGGTACTTCTAATGTCATCCTTTTTCAATATGGCATCTTATGACTTATATGTTATGGAGGCTTCTAGAGCATGACTTAAATTGGAAAAGGTATGCTTCGATGGTTTGGTCATGTTATACGGATGAATGATAGTAGATTGACAAAAAGAAAAAATATGTGGGTGAAGTAAAAAGGTTGTTACGGAGGGGCTGGCTCAATAAGTGTATGTAAAGGTATCTACCAATTCCTTATACCTATATAATAGCAAAGGTAATATTCAGGTGGTATTACACTTATAAAATATCTTGGTCAACGGTCAATTTAACAACTTCATAAAATTATATATATTAAAAGTGCCTAGCTGCCGTTCTTCCCGGCACGTCGTAGGAGGCGACTAAGACTAACCTAAATGGAATAAGCTATTCAGGGCGAACCTCGGAGATATATTCTCTCCAAAGTCGCTTTTTAGCATAAATATTAGGATTGTGATGTCATTTGGAACATTGGTGACAAATTGCTAGCCCATTGTTCAATAGATACTATTTTACCTCTAGTCGCCTCCTAAGACATGCCAAAAGAAACGGCAGCTAGTTAGCATTAATTTTACGTCCCAGCTAGCACGAGATCATCCCAGTACGTGACAAAATATTATATTAATATTATTTAATACCATCATTGATAATTTCGCCATCGACATACACACATTATTATCATCGTTAACAATAATGCACGTACCAATCTGAGGTACCAATCTATAGTGTGTTTGTCATCCCAAATGTATAACTTGTAGAGAGAAAGAGTATCCTAATAGTACAGAACTTATATAAATAAAAAAACTCTGTTGATCAACAAACACAGAAATGAAATATAGTTTTTTCTAAATGAAATGTATATATAAAGTAATGTTATATAAAAATGTCAACCCCCGTTTGCAGTGTTAAATACTGTTCTCAATATCCCAGTATTGAACCTTTAACTTTTTATAGGTGAGTAGATATTGTAAAATATTTGAGCTATATTAAATTGAAGTTTAAAAAGTATTTATTTACATAGTTTCAGCTTCTAGGCACGAACTTTAACTTCATTTTAATTTATTTACTACATGTGATGTATTTATTTATCTATATATCAATGTATTCATAACAATTGAGGTATAAATTATAGGTTATCCATTTAAATTTCATTGGTTTTATTCATATTAAGTGTTATCATTGTTTTCCTAATTAATGAAATTTAATTAAAGTACTAAATCATGTTCACGACTATTGCCTGAGAATACCTAAGAAAACTCAGTTATTTCACGGCTTTCGTAGCAATTTAATAATGCATACACTTCACTACTTGTGTATACATACTCTCTTTTTATCAGGGAGTAGGTGGAGGCTTGAATACTGTCTATACTGAAAAATTTTAAAGGCATATTTGGTTTGAGCCACTCAAAGCCCATATTTCACTAGATAGACAGCACCCAATGTGGTAGTAAATCATAGGCTGTATACAGGTATTGATTGTTACCTATCCTAAGGGTCAGGCAAATATATAATAATATAAAGAAAAACACGTTCACAGCCATTAATTAACCTTTGCGGGATAGTCAGAGGTTCAGGTATCCATCTCTGCAATTGTGGATGTAGTAATTCTATGGCCATCTCGTACCCACGTGTTGACCAGATAGTCAGTACTCAATGTGACAGGTGGTAAGCCATATCACCATTCACAAGCACTAACTATTACCTGATCGGGGAACAGGTAGGTTTGCTCACAATGTTTTCCCTCACCTTAGTATTATAATATGCTTATGTTATTTCATTCTAGGTTTCCCCACAAACTCGAGATACGAAAGCACTGGCACATAGCAACTGGAATACCCAATTTCATAGCTGAAAAGCAATCTTGTATATGCTCCAAACATTTCGAAGATAAATACAAATGTGTATACAAATTCAAAAAACAGGTTCAATTGAACACCAATGCGATACCCACATTGTGTTTAGAAGACAATATGCCTGTTGTAAGTATATATGAAATGAAATGCTTTTTATTCAACATGAGGATTATAAAACCACTTATTGAAATACAAAAAAAAGTAATCATTTACACAGGAAAAGTTGTCATTAAAATTAGTTAATCTTAAAAATTTTAAATAAATCTAATTAAACTATTGGCATTTCTAAAGCAAAATGCTGCAGAGAAAAAATGCCAAGAAACTCTGCAGACATATTTCAATACATTCTAGAACTTTAATCCCTTTCGGGGTGGACAGAACCCCAGAGATATAATATCTTCTAAGTCACTTTTTGGTATGATTATTGGGGTTGTGATGTCATATGGAACATTGGCGACAAGTTGCTATAGCCCAATAGATTCCATTTCCCCCTAGTCTCTTAGTCGCCTCCAATAAAATGCCAAAAGGTAAGTATTCTTTCTATGTCTCAGACTAGCAGACATACATTTATAACTTTCTGTTTTTGTTTCAATGGTGAAGGAAAACATTGTGAGGAAACCTGCCTATATCCCAGGATAGGTAATAGCCAGTGCCTGTATACAGAGATATGGTTCAATACCTATGACATTGGGTGCTGTCTATCTAGTTAAATACGGATTTTGAGTGGCTCACACTTAACATGCCTTCAAGATTTCGGAGATGGGCACTCAAGCCTCTGACTACTACAATAAAAAAGGGAGTGTGTATACACAAGTCAGATAAACGCTATATTGAAAAAGGAAGACGTCAGAAGTACCTATAACCGCCGAGTGTGTATGACAAGATATATGAGAGTCATGAGGGACAAATGGTGATCCGTGATCTCTGCCTACTCCTCTACAGGGAATCAGGCGTGATGTGTATGTATGTATACACAAGTCTTAAAGCATATGTATGTATATATGTTTTTATTTACAGGCAACAGAGCATAGTTGTAATATCAAAGATGAAATTAAAACGGAGCCATCAGAAAGGTAAGTTCAGTTTTAAACTTAATTAATTAATGAATTAAAAATTTGACGATCAAATAGACGCCATATTGAAAAAGGGTGATGTTAGAAGTACCTTTAACTACCGATTGTGATGAGTTGTATGTATGAGTTGTGAGTTGTAAGAGTGGCAATGAAGCGAAAGTGGATTTTTTCAGACGTGATGTTTATGTATGTACGTATGTGTATATTATGAAAATTGACTGCAAAATTTCTTAGCATTTGTTCTCTGCAGGTTTTTCTTAACTTAATAGATATATTTTTTACCAATAGTTTAATTAGATTTATTTTATATACATAAGTATATTTACTTTGATTGATGGGCATTCAAGCCTCTGACTACCTCGTCATAATAAAAAGGGAGTGTGTCGTGAACGTGTCACAAGTCGTGAAGCGTATGTTATGTTTTATATTTACTTCTTACTCTAAAACCTTATATTTTATCTCCCTTGCTACCTAGAATGTAAAAACAATACAAACTAGCTTCTATTCTTTCCGGCATGTCGTAGGAGGCGACTAAGGGACTAGACGTAATGAAATTTATTGGACGATAGGCTAGCAACCTATCACCAATGTTCCATATAACATCACAACAATATTTATGCTAAAAAGTGACCTAGGGGATATTATATCACTAAAGTTCTGTCCACCCCGAAAGGGATTAAAGTACGTTAATGTATATATGTGTGTATTTATAAGTAATTGTTTTTTTGTACTTTTAATCAATATTTATGATTCTTATATTGAATAAAGAAAATGTAAATTCAGTATGAAAATTCTTAAATACATTATTTTGTTAATTTTAGTCTTTCAGATGAAGTTATAAATAATACTGGTGACCAACTAGTTGTAAAAGACAGTGTAAAACCAGAACGGTAAGTCAATATATACATACATACATTGACGACCTCCGTGGCCGACGACACGCCTAGCGTGTTCATTATAATTTTAATTGCCAAGCCGACGGACACGCCAGTCGTGTCCTGAAATTTTTGATCATAAATCGCAAAGTACGTGAAACTTTTTATCCAAAATTCATGTACGTAATATTTAGCATATGTATAACTATATATTTGCGTGGTTACGAGTTCATAACACCCATCCCGAGGGCTAGGCAGGTTTCCTCACGATGTTTTCCCTTATTGTTACATATGATACATACACGTTCACGACCATTAACGCTTGCGCGATAGTCAGAGGTTAAGGTGTCCATCTCCGCAATTGCGAAGGTAGTAATTCTATGGCCACCTCGAACCCACGTGTTGACCAGATAGTCAGCACTCAATGTGACAGGTTATAAGCCGTGTCTACATATACAAGCACTGACTATTAGTACCTATTCGGGAAACACGTATGTTTCCTCATGATGTTTTCCTCACCGTAGTATTCTGTGCATTTCGCAAATGTATTTTTATTCCGAAAATGTGCATAGAAATTCATTCAACTTCTTTCCCATTGGTTTATGCTCCGAGGTTTGAACTCTGTACCCACTGGTACAGAGTCAAGCCCCTTTCAACTGAGCTACGCCGAATTACATAATATGATTGTGCTATTATATGATACTAGTACCCGCTCTGGCTTCGCACGGGTATAAAATATATAGCCTACTCCACTATTTAATGGATGTTATTATACATATAAACCTTCCTCTTGAATCACTCTATCTATTAAAAAAAACCGCATCAAAATCCGTTGCGTAGTTTCAAAGATTTAAGCATACAAAGGGACATAGGGACAGAGAAAGCGACTTTGTTTTATACTATGTAGTGATTATTATTTTCAGTTCAATGAGTCCAAACGAAGATGTAAATAAAGATGACAACCTACTAGTTGTAAGACATAGTATGAAACCTAAACGGTAAGTCAACATGTACATAATATTTGGACACTATTACACCAATTGAACTAGCCCCTTGCTAAGTACATTGTTAAGGGTAGGTACTAGTCGACGTATATTTAAAAAATACATACTTCATAGATTATAGATCGATTATATTATATAGATACATTCTTATATAGTTTGTATAATCAACGACCAGACTGGAAAGCATAAGAAATCGTAGTTCTTAACTCTGCCTCCACCGGGAATCGAAACCGGGACCTCACGATCACCTCTTGATTTTTCTCCACACACCTCACGATCATTAACAATTAAGTAGAAAGAGGTTCAGGTGTCCATCTCCACTATTGCGAAAGTAGTAATTCTATGGCCACCTCGAACCCACCAGATAGTCAGTACTCAATGTGACAGCTGGTAAGCCATGTCTACTATTACCTGTTCGGGATACAGGTAAGTTTCCTCACGATGTTTCTCTCACCGTTGTATTCGATGCATTTCATTTGTTTAACAATTACTATACATACATACACATCACGCCCATTTCTCTATAGAGGGGTAGTCAGAGATCTTGGATCCCGATATGTCTCGATCCTGCCAAACCACTTTCGTTTAATTGACTTTCATACACATATATCACACTTGGCGGTTATAGGTAAGGTCACTCGTGGTAAATGCGTCTATGGGGCTATTACGACTATCTTTAATAACTTGAAAGATATGCAAAAGCATACACCTAGTGACACCTGGACATGGAGATAATTACTAGAGTAAGTTCGTGAAAGCGTGACAGAGGGCATAACTACCTTAAAACAAAAATAAACAGCAATTTTGAAATTTGCAGTGTTTGAGAAAAGTTGACATGCGAGGTGAGTCCAATTAAATCTTTTTTTATCTTTGGAAATATGGAGTGTTTTGTAGTTATGCCTTGTTTTTTGTGTTTGGTAAATTACAGTGCATACTTACAGATAATTATTTTTCATTTAACGGCAATATTTTATAATAAAAAATAAATTTCAAAATGATTAATATAAACATTTTTTTTGTCTAAATGCGTCTATTAGTGTGGGGTAATTCCGACTATAAGACGCAATTACCCCGAACCCAGATGTTGTAAACATTTTTTTTACACAAGCATTTTGATTTTTGAAGTTATAATAAAGCAAATAAATAGTGTACTTACAGATGTAGTGTAAGAACCTTGAACATGGCTTGAGGTGTAGATATAATACAGTACGCTTTTATTGTAGTAGTTTTATTTTTATGTGCATAGTTTATTTTAGACATAACAAAAAAGTAAATAAAGAGCTATTTTTGAAGCTCTCAAAAGTATTAATGGCAGGTTTGATTTTATGGGATTATTATATTCTGTGATTTTTTTTTTGTATTTTGTTGGCTGTAGTCACAGAATGTAAAAATCCCGCAAAATCAGAGCTGCCATAAATTTTTCAGAAACTTTGAGAACAGATAATCAACCCGTTGAGTGAGCCGTGTTCAGTGTTTTTGACAATATCTGCCACAGTTAAAAATAAATACACACACAGTTAAATAAACGCTTTAATTCCCTGTATTTTTTTTATAATAAACATAATCTGCTAATGAACCAGAGCCGCAAACTGTAGGTTCAGTATCATGCTAGGAACAAGAAATGCATGCTAAAAAATTACTGACGAGAAATAAAAACTTATTTTTCATACAAAATGATTCTACATAGAGCCCACACTTTGCGACTTTGGTTCGATAGCATATACCTATATGCTATCGAACCAAATCTTCGTTCTATGAATAGATCGAGATTCGTACCGAGGACAAAGCATATACTAAGGCAGCGCTTTGAATACCGTCTCCAATTCTCATGGTACGGATTAGCAGTAATTTTTGAAAAATGTTAACAACCCCTGATTTTGTGATGGGGTAAATGCGTCTTCAAAATTTAGACGCTTTTGCCTCATTTGACTATGGAAGCGTTTTTTGAATATATAAATAACATATTTCTACGTATTGATATGTTCTCGATATAACTCTTGAAAAAATGCAATAGTGAGCCCAAACTAAATTTTAATATGATAATATTTGAATGAAATATTGAACTTGGTTGCATTTACCCCAGTTTGAGGTAAATGCGTCTAAAATGACCTCTTTTAAAGATATGTTTATATCCGAACGATTATTGATCCTACAACGATTTGAAAACACAAATATCACAGCTAAATAGTTAATGAATATTTCAGTATCACACATTTCTCACAAAACATTATAGTTACTGTGTAATGAGACCTCAAAGTCAAATGTTTCAAAAATGGTACGCATTTACCTCGAGTGACCTTACTTCTAACGTCACCGTTTTACAATATGGCGTCTACCTAACTGTCATATGTACTATTGAAAGGACGTGAATGTATATATGTATGAATTACGACCTCCATGGCGCGATTGGTTAACCACCGGAACGCTAATCGTGAGGTCCTAAAGATTCCCGGTGGAGGCAGAGTTAAGAACTACGCTTTTCTACTGCTTTCCAGTCTGGTTGTTGATTATGTATGCTGTATATTTATTTATTTATATATAATAAGTATGTATAAATTTCTTAAATATACGTCGACTAGTACCCTTAATACAAGTCTTAAATGTACTTACCAAGGGGCTAGTTCAATTGGTGTAATGTCCTAAATATTATTATTATGTTTACAGGAAACGTAATAGAACATTAATAGAAGTAAACATTGAGCCAATACAAATACCTAATAAAGTAATAAAATCGGAAAACGTGAATAACAATACAAATGAGATTGAAACTGTTTTAATACCTACAGTTACCAGGTAGGTAAAAACATACGCTTCACGTGTTGTGTATACATACTCCCTTTTTATTATGGCGGGGTAGTCAGAGGCTTGAATGCCCATCTCTGAAATTTCGAAGGCATGTTAGGTATGGGTCATTCGAAGCCCGCGTATCACTTGATAGACAGCACCCAACGTGATAGGTAGTGAACCGTATCACCGTATATAGACACTGACTATTACCTATCCTGATGACCAGGTAGGTAATATTCTTGAATATAGACCTCTACTAGTCTGGGACGTAAAAGAATGCTAACTAGCTGCCGTTCTGCCCGGCATGTCGTAGGGTAAAGGGACTATGGGTGTATGGAATGTATTGGGCGATGGGCTAGTAACCTTTCATCAATTATCTATACATCATAACTTGAATATTCATGCTAAAAATGACCTAGGAGTTATTATATATCTCCGAGGTTCTGTCCACCCCGAAAGGGATTAAAGGAATGTATATGTGTATGTAAATGTGTGCAGAGTTTTTTGACATTTATTCTCTGCAGGGTTTTCTTAACAAAATGCCTTCAGTAACTGTAGTATTATATTATATGTGCCTTCAGTGTAAATCTGTGTCATTAATTCATTATTATTTAATTTAATATCTAATTTATGAAAATTGTTGAAAATGAATTTAATGAATTCTTTTTATAATGCTTATTATATAATTATTCAATAAAATGATTATCTTTTACAATTTCTTTGGAAATTTAAAATAACATGATGTATGGAAATAGTCCTTTCCTGAAAAATCCTTTGCCTTTCCTGAAAAATAAATTTCATTATATTAAATAAAATAAATTTCATTATATTTTTTATGACGTTAGAGGTACTTGTAACCGCTGGGTGTATATGAGAAGATGTATGAATGTAAATGAAGCGAAACAGGTCTGTCGGGATCGGGACAAATGGGGATCCGTGATCTCTGCCTACCCCTTTACAAGGAATCAGGCGTGATGTGTATGTATGTATGTTTGAAAAACACAATGCACTTAAAAAATATAATATTACTAGCGACCCGCTCCGGCTTCGCACTTCTGACTATTTAATGGATGTTATTATGCATATAAACCTTCCTCTTGAATCACTCTATCTATTGAAAAAAACCGCATCAAAATCCGTTGCGTAGTTTCAAAATATATTTAAGCATACAAAGGGACATAGGGATAGAGAAAGCGACTTTGTTTTATACTATGTAGTGATGTGTAATAATATTATATTATATTCACAGTAAACCGAAGAATGAACCGATGGAAATAAATGAAGAAAAACTATCACAATCACAACATGAACAGTTAAATAATATGGATCCTTTGAAAAACAATTTTCATAGAAAAGATAAAATAATGTTTTTACCTCTGGAAAACAGGTACGTAATAACATAACATAAACATACGCTTCACGACTTGTGTATACAAACTCCCTTTTTTATTATGGCGTGGTAGTCAGAGGCTTGAATGCCCATCTCCGAAATCTCGAAGGCATGTTAGGTATGGGTCATTCGAAGCCCGCGTATCACTATATTATAGATAGACAGCACCCAACGTGATAGGTAGTGAACCGTATCGCCGTATATAGGCACTCACACTATCTCTTACGTAATAATATACATATACATATTAAAAGCAATTGAAATATAACGAAATACTCAATTATTATAGAATTTCCCGTAAAAATGTTGTCAACTCGGAATAAATATATATACAAAAACAAACAATCGCATACACGACCATTAAGCCTTGCGGAGTAGTCAAAGGTTCATGTGTCCATCTCCGCAATCGCGAAGGTAGTAAATCTATGGACACCTCGAACCCACGTGTTGACCAAATCAGTACTCAATGTGACAGGTGGTAAGCCATGTCGCCATTTACAAGCACTAAATATTACCTATTCAGGAATCAGGTAGGTTTCCTCACGATGTTTTCCCTCACTGTATAATTCGATACATTTCGTAAATGTATTTTTATTTCGAAAACGTACATTGAAATTCATTAATCTTCATTTCCATTGGTACATGCTCAAGCGGGATTTGAACCCTGTACCCACTGATACAGAATCAAGCCCCAAACAACAGAGCTACGTCGAATTACTAATGCTATAATAAACATACACACGTACAACGCCCGGGAAGCGGTTTATGTATTATTTCTTTTATCATCGTTGTATTCCGTGTAGCTCAGTTGTTCGGGGCTTGACTCTGTATCAGTGGGTACAGGGTTAGAACATCGGAGCATGTATCAATGGATTGTATATACGTTGACTAGTACCCTTAACATAAGTCTAAAATGAACTTACCAAGGAGCTAGTTCAATATTGATTGATAAGCGATTGGTTAACGACCTGAACGCTAATCGTGAGGTCCCAAAGATTCCCGATGGAGGCAGAGTTAAGAACTACGCTTTTCTACTGCTTGCCAGTCTGGTCAATGATTATATATGCTATGTATGTATTTATCTATGTATAATAAGAACATATATGTTAAGTACACGTTTAATTATACCCTTTTTCAATTGGTGTAATAGTGTCCTATATAATTATAATCTATACTAATATTATAAAACTGAAGAGTTTGTTTGTTTGAACGCGCTAATCTCAGGAACTACTGGTTCGAATTCAAAAATTCTTTTTGTGTTAGATAGACCATTTATTGAGGAAGGCTTTAGGCTATATAACATCACCCTGCTACTAATAGGAGCGAAGAATATAATATAAAAAACAAATTATAATTACAGTGCCATCTATGTTTCATGTAATGAAAACTTCTGAAAAAATAAAAATGTGGCAAATTATTTTATATTGCTTGTATTATTTTGTATAATAAGAACATATTTCTTAAATATACGTTGATTTATACCTTTTCAATTGGTGTAATAGTGTCTTATATAATTATAATATTATTTTAATTTCTGTTACAGTGACACGATAATAAATAGTGAAATGTGTGATGAATGCAATGGCTGGCCCAATGTTTTGTGTTCGTCACACGGCCGTTGGACTGACGTGCGAATAGTAGGTGAGATTTATACAAACATACATATATTCACGCCTCTACGTCCCCAACGGGATAGGTAGAGATCGATCGCCATCTATGGTTCGTCAACAAAGTCAGCAGCTCAGTGAAAGTTGAAAATACAAATAATTATTTTCGGTTGAATATTTAGTCAGTTGTGATGCCAAATTGGCTAAATATGTTTGCTTTGGGATTATATTTGGATCCTCAACTGGAACGAACCGAAGAACAAGGAAGAGAAGAATTGGAGGTTCGATTTCGTTTTTCTTCGGTTGTAGCGGCTGGCGGCGTTGATGTATAACCATGGCGACGGAATAACAAGAAGTTCAAACGCCGGGGCATCAGTGTTTGTACTTCAGCAGACATAACCTTAGTGGTGAATGGCTTAATAAAGAATTAAAATGAAAAAAACTTCGGTGAAGTGGAAGAGCGGTCTCTTAGAAGCCTGCCCTAACAAAACATGACAGTCAGATAGACGCTATATTGAAAAAAGGTGACCTTAGGTGTACCTGTAACCGCCGAGAGTGTATGAGAAGATGTATGAGTGTCAATGAAGCGAAAATGGTCTGTCAGTGGGACAAATGGAGATCCGTGATCTCTGCCTACCCCTCTACAGGGAATAAGGCGTGATATGTATGTATGATTGTACTTTTATCGGTCCTGACGAATCTCTCTTGCTTCACTCACACCCATTAACCTTCTCATACATGCTCTTCTGTTCTTCATACTACGTTATTACTATACGTTTGCGTATAAGCCGCTGTGGCTAAGTGGGTAAGACCTCTGACTTCTTATAAGAGGTCCTAGGTTCGAATCCCGGCTCTGGCATGTACCAATGAATGAAATTTAAAAACGTGTTTTTCATTTACGTACATAATTTACAGTCGCTAACGGTGAGGGAAACATCGTGAGGAAACCTGCCTATGCCTTGGGATAGGTAATAGCCAGTGCCTATCACGTTGGGTGCTGTCTTTAGTGAAATGCGGGCTTTGTGTGACCCATACCTAACATGCCTTCGAAATTTCGGAGATGAGCATTCAAGCCTCTGACTACCCAGCGTCCATTTGTAAAGTTACAAACAATAAATTTTCATTTCTCCTTGTAGATGTAAAATGCAATATGTGTCAGGCTATTTTCAAGAATGGATTGTCATTCCTTCAACACATACAAACGAAACACAAGAAATTTGAAATAGAGGATATATTCCCAAATTCTGACGGTAAGTATTTACTAGACTAGTCCGGGGCGCTTACTACGCGGTCGGAGACTACCTTGCCGATGCTCAAGGTTGGCAATGAGTGCATCTAAGCTATATGTGCAAAGATAATTAAGTTTCTGTATAATTTGTTTTTTAACTGGCACTGGGCAAAAAATCCTGAAAGCCGGAGTTTCTTGTTGGTTCTTCTCCGGGCCAGGGCCGAACCAACAGTAGAATTTCAATGCTAAGAGACAACCAGTGTCAGGCACATGTTTTGACTTTCAATGATTGTACTGTACATGTACTTATGTTGAATAAAACGATTTGACTTTGACTAACTAGTATCTATAACCGCCGAGCGTGTATGAATGAATGATAGCAGATTGACTCAAGGAATATATGTAGGGAAGTGGAAGGATGGTTACGTAGGGTCGGCCCAATAAGATATATAACAGTCAGATAGACGCCATATTGAAAGGGTGACGTTAGAAGTACCTATAATCGCCCAGTGTGTTAGAGGTGTATGAGTGTCAATGAAATGAAATGCTTTTAATTCAATATGAGGATTATAAAAATGAAAATCAAAAAAAAACATTTCCACCGGAATAGTTGTCATTACAATTAGTTAATTTTTTAAAAAAAATTAAATAAATCTAATTAAACTAAATCTAATTAATGAAGCGAAAGTGGTCTGTCAGTATCGGGACAAGTGGGGATCCGTGGTCTCTGCCTACCCCTCTACAGGGAAACGGGTGTGATGTATGTGTATTTATGTATTATGTAAAAAGAAAATTCGATAATGTATTAACTAGTATTTTTACTAACATCAAAATACATATATGCAATATCTCATCATAAATACTGGATTCCACACGAAAATAATACAATTGTAAATCTAACCTAACCTTTTTTGTGCGTTAGTGTATACTTTTGTAGTACAATTCAGAATTTTAGAAGTTTCTTTGTAAGGAAACCTGCCTATCCCTCGGGATATTGTAGGTAAGTAGTAAATGTAGGTACATACATTCATACATACGCGTCATGACTTGTGTATACATACTCCCTTGTTTATTGTGCCGGGGTAGACGACCTCCGTGGCGCGATCGGTTAGACACCTGAATGCTAATCGTGTGGTCCCGAGTTCGATTCCCGGTGGAGGCAGAGTTAAGAACTACGCTTTTCTGCTGCTTTCCAGTCTGGTCGATGATTATATATGCTATATATGTATTTATCTATATATAATAATAAGTATATATTTCTTAAATATATGTTGACTAGTACCCTTAACACAAGTCTTAAATGAACTTACCAAGGGGCTAGTTCAATTGGTGTAATAATGTCCAAATATTTTTTTTAATTACTGATCTCATATTGAACTGTTATTTTGCAAACAGCTTTAGTGGACTAAGGCCCCAGATCGTATGTAGCGTTTGTGTGATATGAAGGAATAAATATGTATGTTTAGATTAGATTTAGATTAATTTATTAGACTGCAACAATGTCACATGAAAATAAAATACAATTAATACATGTCCAAAGTTACAATGATCGTCATATATAAAAATAAAATGAAAATGTCAAAAATAATAATAATAATATCACTGATAGTATATGTATATAAAAATAATTAATATATGAAGCGGCTGTGGCCCAGTGGGTAAGACCTCGGACTTCGCATGAGAAAGGTCCTAGGTTCGACTCCCGACTCTGGCATGAAAATTAAATATATGTTTTTCATTTACGTACATAATTTACAGTCGCTAACGGTGAGGGAAAACATCGTGAGGAAACCTGCCTATCCCTCAGGATAGGTAATAGTCAGTGCCTATATACGCGATACGGTTCACTACCTATCACGTTGGGTGCTGTCTATCTAGTGATACGCGGGCTTCGAATGACCCATACCTAACACGCCTTCGAAATTTCGGAGATGGGCATTCAAGCCTCTGACTACCCCGCCATAATAAAAAAAAGGGAGTGTGTATACACAAGTCGTGAAGCGTATGTTTTTTTATGTTTAGTAGTGTATGACAAAAAGTGTCAAATTTCACCATTTGATCAACAAAAGTGTCAAATTCCGCTTAAAAAATGGCGAACTACAACTTCACACTATTACGGATCTAATATTGAACTAAACTGCAAAAAGCATTAGTGAATCAAGGCCCTAGATCGTATGTAGCGTATGTATGATATGAATAAATAAATGTGTATGTTTAAATTTAGATTAGATTTAGATTAATTTATTACACTGCAACAATGTCACATAAAAAGAAAATATAATTAATACATGTCCAAAGTTACAATAAAATGTCAAAAATAAAATAATAATAATATCACTGATAGTACATGTATATAAAAATAATTAATATATAACAAATTTAAATTCTTTTAATCTTCAGCTTTCATTTTTTGGCGACAAGACTTGGAAAGGATGACGAATAGCAAATACGAGTTAGCATGGTTCCAACCCAACGCCAAATGTTTCATATGCGTCAAACACGTCTTAAGAAACAGGGTGACACAACACTGTCCCTCGCTTATCACTGTCCATCGCGATAAGGAAGGTAAGGGAATGTAAAAGACAAAGAGAAACGCGTTCATGACCATTAACCCTTGCGTAGTCAGAGGTTCAGGTGTCCATCTCCGCTATTGCGAAGGTAGTAATCCTATGGACACCTCGAACCCACGTGTTGATCAGTCAGTACGCAATGTGACAGGTGGTAAGCTATGTCGCCATTTACAAGCACTGACTATTACCTGTTCGGGGAACTTCGATGCATTTCGTAAATGTAATTTTATTACGAAAATGTTCATATAAATTCATTCCCCGAACAGTTAATAGTTAGTGCTTGTAAATGGCGACATGGCTTATCACCTGTCACATTGAGTACTAACTATCTGGCCAAAATGTGGGTTCGAGGTGTCCATACAATTACTACCTTCCCATTGCTGAGATGGAAACCTGAACCTCTGTCTACACCGCAAGGGTTAATGGTCGTGAACGCGTTTGATTGATTGAATCTATTTGACGACCTCCGTGGCGCGATCGGTTAGACACCTTAACGCTAATCGTGAGGTTCCGGGTTCGATTCCCGGTGGAGGCAGAGTTAAGAACTACGCTTTTCTACTGATTTCCAGTCTGGTCGTTGATTATATGTATATGCTATATATGTATTTATCTATATATAATATGTACTAGATACTAGATACATTATTCTTAAATATCGTATATTTCTTAAATATTTGTTGACTAGTACCCTTAACACAAGTCTTTAATGTACTTACCAAGGGGCTAGTTCAATTTGTGTAATAATGTCCAATTATTATTATTTATTTATTTCCAAGGTTTCAAGGCGACATTCTACAAAGACCACAGTCACGATATTTTGGACGATTTGCGGGACAACTTAGAAGAGATACAGAAGAAAGCTCCCTCGCTAAGCACGGATTGCTTGAAAGAGGTAACTATACGTGTTATCATGATGAACCTTTTAACCGCCACAACTTTTATCAGTTGGCGTGCCCCCAGCGCCCGGTACATTAAATTGAAAGATAAATACCTACGAAAATAGAGATGTTATGTATACTTCTGAATTATAACATTAAATAAAAGGTTGAATGTATAAACTTTCGAAAAAGCAATGTATTTTAGGCTAAAACATCGCAATATATATCGAAATTGTGTAAATAATTGACGAGGTTATGTGTCGGATAAATCCGACTCAGGCGGTTAAAAGGTTAATAACTAGCGGGACTTATCGTGGAATACCGTAATAGATCGACATTCGGTTCAGCATGATCGTGTGAAGCCACAAGATACTGTGAGTGTAGTGTGTAGGTCGCGTGTGTTTAATAATAACGAAGCAGTGAGGGTAGTCGGAAAATAATCTGACAGGACGCTGCGGTGGAGGCGAAGAAATATGCATCGTCAGTCTGCCCGTGACCATGGCTGCTGCAACGTAGCCGAAACGTCGGGTTAATAAAGGTTACTTTATTATATAAAAACATTCGCGATAAGTCCCTCTAGTTATTAATCATGAGTATAAATCGCGAATGCTATACGTGTTATTCGTATTTTTTGCGGCTCAGGCGGAGGATTGGCGTTGTGGGCTTTGGCCTGCAACATATGCTCAGTCTGGGCCCTTTCACAGTGACAATGCAGTATCTTGTCAATTGTAATAAATGTAAATGTTTTTGTATCTGTGCTGTTTTTGTGAATAATTTTTTTTTCTATTCTATTATGCAAGACATTATTATGGAGTGTCATTGAATGATAGAATTAAAAATAGTGTGATAAGGGAAGGCATATTCCACAGACTTTGCAACATTGTATGGAAAACTGGTATCTGGCCAAAGGGATGGACTCATACAGTATTTGTTCCTCTTCACAAAAAGGGTTCTACCAGGAAGTGCAACAACTATCGTCTTATCGCACTAATATCCCACGCCAGTAAGATCGTGCTGCACATCCTTAATGAACGGTTGAAAGGCTTCTTATCTAAGGAAATTGCACCTGAACAGGCAGGGTTCGTAAGAGGCAAAGGGACCCGTGAGCAAATACTTATTGTCCGCCAAATCATTGAAAAGTCTCGGGAATTCAACAAGCCTACAATCATCTGCTTTGTTGACTTTTCAAAAGCGTTTGACTCAGTGAAATGGCCAAAACTATGGGACACACTTCTGTTAATGGGAACCCCGAAACACCTTGTGTATATGTTGCGGCGCCTCTACGAAGACGGAACAGCATCGGTGCGGGCAGATGAGCTCTTGTCAGACGGTTTTCATCCTAGCGCTGGAGTCAGACAGGGGTGCATAATATCGCCGCTTTTGTTCAACATATACACTGAACTCATTATGCGTATTACCCTAGAAGATTGGACGGACGGTGTTACTATTGGTGGATATAAAATTGCCAACTTGCGCTATGCAGACGACACAACCTTATTTGCCACAAGCAGTGACCGCATGGAAGAACTTCTCCTTAAAATGGAACGTGTCAGCATGGAGTTTAGTTTAAAAATTAATCGCAGCAAAACCAAGATTATGATGGTCGATAGGGCGAACAACTTGCCACAGCACACCAAGATGGCCAATTGTGACGTCGTTCCGTCTTATACATATCTTGGGGCTCTTATCTCAAACCAAGGAGGCTGCATCGATGAAGTTAAGCGACGGATGGCCATGTCTAGAAATGCAATGGATAAGCTGAAGAAAATATGGAGAAACAAACGCATAACTAAGGCTACGAAAACCAGACTAGTAAGAACCCTGGTGTTTCCCATTTTTCTGTACGCTTCTGAAACTGGGACCTTGCGGCAACTAGAGTCCAAAAGGATAGATGCTTTGGAGATGTGATGCTGGAGGAGAATGCTCGGAGTGTCATGGACTGAATTCCGCACTAACGCTTCAATCCTTGAAGAGCTAGGCATCCAGCAGCGTTTATCTGCATAGGTCCGTGGGCGCATTTTGAGCTTCTTTGGCCACATCAGTCGACGCGGGAATTGCTCCATTGAACGCCTCGTTGTGCAAGGAAAGGTGGAGGGAACAAGACCTCGTGGTAGGTCGTCGATGCGGTGGACAGACCAGATCAAGGCTGCCGTTTGTGCCCCGGTACACGAATGCACCCGCATGACGGCCAACAGGCAGAGGTGGCGGGAGGTTGTGCGGCGAACCATGTCGGCTGCTCAAGATGCCACGTCATGAAGACCACGACCGCTCTGATAAGAGTGTAACGATTGAGAAGATAAGGGAAGGTTGCGGTTTGAAAGAAGACGTAGCGAATAAGATTCAAAAGAGCATGCTTCGATGGTTTGGACATGTTATGCGGATGAATGATAGCAGATTGACAAAAGGAATATAATATATGAGTGAAGTGGAAGGGCGGTTACATAGGGGCCGGCCTAATAAGACATATAACAGCCAGATAGACGCTATATTGAAAAAAGGAGACGTTAGGTGTACCTATAACCGCCGCCGAGAGTATATGCGAAGATGTATGAATGTCAATGAAGCGAAAGTGGTCTGTCAGGATCGGGACAAATGGGGATCCGTGATCTCTGCCTACCCCTCTACAGGGAATCAGGCGTGATGTGTATGTATGTATGTATACGTGTTATGCGTTCAGTAAGTGAGTGCGCATTCCATTTGTTATTATTGAATACAGTTTGCAAAGCACGTGTTCATTATATTTGACTAATGTCGTATAGTGTCGCGTGTTTTAAAAAGCTGCGGTAGGGAATTTGTGGTTCAAGTATATAAGCATTTCGAGTATAAAGAGAAAAATTGACAGCCATTTTGAAAATAATAATAATATTTAGACATTATTACACCAATTGAACTAGTTCCTTGGTAAGTACATTTAAGACTTGTGTTAAGAGTACTAGTCAACGTATATTTAAGAAATGTTAATATTATATATAGATAAATACATATATAGCATATATAATCAACAAACAGACTGGAAAACAGTAGAAAAGCGTTGTTCTCAACTCTACCTCCACCGGGAATCGAACTTCCACTAACGAACTAACCGATCGCGCCACGGAGGGCGTGAAACGAAAAGATATTCAGATATAAGTACTTTTATATTTAAAGACAAACGCATTCACGACCATTAACCCTGCGGTGTAGTCAGAGGTTCCGGTGTCCATCTCCGCAATTGCGAAGGTAGTAATTCTATGGCCACCTCAAACCCACGTGTTGACCAGATAGTCAGTACTCAATGTGACAGGTGGTAAGCCATGTCGCTATTTACAAGCACTAACTATTACCTGTTCGAGGAACAGGTAGGTTTCCTCTCGATGTTTTCGCTCACCGTAGTATTTTATATTTAATGTTGCTTATTCCAGTTATTTCTAATATTGTTTCAGATAACGCTGAAAACCTTCGAAATCCAGAACATAATATACAAACACACTGGCCAGGGTCGTTATTACTTCGGTTTGGATCGAATGTGCAACAAAAACCACGATTCAGTCACTACTACAAGGACGGACATAGTATCTGCGCTGCCAAAAGCTATATTTAATGGTAAAAGCAACCATATAGATATAGAACAAGAAATGAATAGGTTAGGTAATATCAACGTGATACCTAAAGTGAATGCCAGGGTCACAAATATACCGGCGACAGTACCGAAAATAATGAATAGTTATTCTATACAAGATATAGGATCACAAAATAAAATAAAAAAAGACGTTTCGTCTGTAATAACGTATAAAAATTGGGTCAACGTTCCGAAAATTGGTACTAATTGTACTACTAG
The DNA here is from genome assembly GCA_030578115.1 of Leucoptera coffeella. Classification (NCBI taxonomy): domain Eukaryota; kingdom Metazoa; phylum Arthropoda; class Insecta; order Lepidoptera; family Lyonetiidae; genus Leucoptera; species Leucoptera coffeella. Next base: position 64,578 of record JAMBLF010000727.1, read on the forward strand.
TGTCAATAGCGGGATAATCGGTACTAGTAACGTTAATGTTGGTACTAACTTAAATGATACGGAAAACGTAGCAGACAGTACTTTTAAAGGTACCTACACTTCATTTGAGAAACAATTAAAGGTTAAAAAGTCTAAAGATCGCTACTACCTGTAAATAGTAAGCAAAATCAACCGCCATTGAAAAATAATAAAATAGGTATCGAACGGTATATTCTGTCAGATTTAAAAAAGGCAACAAGCGAATAGGTAAAAAAATACGTAACAAATATACACTTCAGTCGTAACCGCCGAGAGTGTATGAGAAGATGTATGAATGTCAATGAAGCGAAAGTGGTCTGTCAGGATCGGGACAAATGGGGATCCGTGATCTCTGCCTACCCCTCTACAGGGAATCAATCGTGATGTGTATGTATGTATGCTTCAGTCGTCAATGGTTCGTCAACAAAGTCAGCAGCTCAGTGAAAGTTGAAAATACAAATAATTTCCAAACCAAGTGATGCCAAACTGGCTAATTATGTTCGCTTTGGGATTATATTTGGATCCTCAACTGGAACGAACCGAAGAACAAGGAAGAGCAGAGTTGCAGCTGCGACTTCGTTTTTCTTCGTATGTAGCAGCTGGCGGCGTTGGTGTAACCATGGCGACTCAATAACAAGTGCAAACGCCATGGCATCAGTGTTTGCACTTGAGCCGACATAACCTTAGTAAGCTTATTAAAGAATTAAAAAAACATTAATTTCAATATGTTGTTACAATACGTAACAATAATTTATTTATAGTTCACACTTATTGATATGTATGTTTATTAATCTCTTATTGTTAATTTTGCCCTCTTGTTGGTTCTAACATAATATCAGCGCAATTTACCAAACGCAACATACCCAGGTTAGTTAAAACCCTTTTGCTGCGACAATAACATGCACAAGCTATACCCCCTAGTTTGTAAGTTTGATTAGTAAAATATTTGTATTGTGTATGTTTTTGTGGCTGTAAATAAATGCTTTATTATTATTATTATTTATGCACACTCCCTTTTTTAATCAGAGACTTAAGTGCCCCCGAAATTTCGAAGGCATGTTAGGTATGGGTCACTCGAAGCCCGCGGATCACTAGATAGACAGCACCCAACGTGATAGGTAGTGAACCGTATCGCCGTATATAGGCACTGGCTATTATTAATCCCGAGGGATAGACAGCTTTCCTCACGATGTTTTCCCTCGCCGTTAGCGACTGTAAATTATGTACGTAAATGAAAAACCCATTTTTAAATTTCGTTCATTGGTAAATGACAGAGCCGGACTCGAACCTAGGACCTTTAATAAGAAATCGGAGGTCTTACCCGCTTGGTTACAATCTATTACCGGTACACCATAGTATTAAAACTAACTACATACATACACATCACGTCCGATTCCTTTTAGAGGGGTAGGCAGAGATCACGGATCCCCATATGTCCCGATCCTGAGAAAACACGTTTGTTTCATTGACACTCATACATTCGGCGGTTATAGGTACTTCTAACGTCACCGTTTTTCAATATGGCGTCTATCTGACTGACATATGTCAAATATTTTCCAAAATCGTAGTTCAGTAGATTCGCAATCGAACTTTGTGCGTGATGTGTATGTATAATTTAAGTTTTTGTACTATCTAATACGGATCCGTGATCTCTGTCTAACCCTCTGTAGGGAAATGTGTGTATGTATGTAAATTCAATGGATTTAAGAGCATCAGTACAAATGATTATATCTGATTTCTATATTTTTAGGATTAGTTACATAGGTGTAAGAATTTATTTAATTTCTATGTAATTTTTAAATTATAATAATAAATGTATTACGTTTGTCAAAAATGTGTTTTTTTTAACTTACACAACTTCTTAAGGTTACTGTGGAATACTACTCTACCCCAAAAAAGTTAAAAGGACTGTATACATAATAATGTGTAATGAAATAAATGTCTATCACATTGAGTAATGACATCTGGTCCCTTAGTCGCCTCCTACGACATGTCGGGAAGAACGGCAGCTAGTTAGCATTCTTTTGCGTCCCAGTTAGCACGGGACATGACGAATTTTATTGCCTGAACATACTTATGCATACAATGTAAGAAAAATAAAAAACGTTTTAGTTAATTTCATTATTTTATTATTTATAATTCATATGTACAACAACAACTAACTATAATATAGTTACAACAAATAATTCCGTCTAAAAATCGATTTCTTTATTGAAATATACATTTGTCTTTTTTATACTTCTAATTACAATATAATACACACATTTTCATATAGTTTATTTACAACATTAATTTTCTTAACCTGCTTTTGTAAACTTACATAATCATTAAAAGTTTATAACTACCAATAATTTAGACATCAAACGCAAACCTCAATTTCATCATTTTTTAAAGTTTATAATTAACAATAATTTAGACATCAAACTCAAGCCTCAATTTCCTAACATTTTGACAGACTATCGATCACCACTTGAACGATCCTGACAAATCTCGCTTCACTCACACCCATTCACCTTCTCATACATACGTGTTTTAAACTAACAATTGCTTAGAATGCCAAATGGTTAGGCAACAACTAGCTTACATTCAAATAGTGTTTTGTCCATTTTCAAAACAAACCTACTTCAAATCAAACTAACCAATAGTTATAAACAGAAATAACCATTACAATAAATGCGGAGCCTAAGTACACTAATTAATGTTTTTTGCAAAATATCAGTTCCATATTGTTGAAAAAATGTAAACAAGGCTTTTACCTTCAACAGATAAATCGATTTAGTATTTAATTATCGTATACTGAGGCAGCACCTTTTCACTGCATCAATGGTTTACATTCTTGATGTTTATTGTTTGTGTGTTTAATGTAATTTGAAGCAGTGAATTATTAGGCCGATTATTATTAATGTAATCTAACCTAGATTACATTCATAACTTGGACCTTTTTCAATAAACCGTTTTGTTATTCACAAACTACATAGTTTATATCTCTATTATCCTACTACTAACTATGGACCATACACATATCAACACCGATCCACATAACCGGTTACGCACGAACCAAATATAAAGAGGACCCGGCGTAAGGAGCGGTTCCCGTTACGCGGTGCGGAGGCCAAATGGCGTGTTTTAATTCGTGCGGAGTCTAAAAATGTGTAGTAGAAAGAAGATACCTAATTTCATTGACCGATGCCGTGTTTTGATTGGTTATAATTTTCCCCCTCCATCATGCTTAACGCAATTTTGCACTTATTTCTGAGCGAATATAGTTTGTTTTAAACTCGATGCTTACGTCACGCGATCAGGTGACTTTTTGTTAGCCAATAGGAAACGAGTAGCGAGTGGCGCGATTTAACCTACCAATGAGTGAGCCGGGGCGATATTGTGCCTAGAGTGGGGTCGGGATGCTAGGTTGGGGCATTTTCACCGGACTGGGGACATTCAATTAGTGAAGGCGAAGTCGAAGGGTCCTCTCGACCATAGTGTCGCGAACCTACTGCTCTAAGTAAGTGTACTCTGCAAGTAAATTAATTTAATCTCTAAGTTAATAATTTTGTGAATAAACTGTTAAACTATTCAGTGTTTCTTTGTGCTTGCAAATACCTACAATGCCGCCCACGGATCCTAAAGATCAACATCATGTTGATGATAGTTCTTCGACATGTAAATAATATTAATCGTATTTCTAGGAATTATGCATCAGTTTCCCAGATAGAGGCCCTCATAGACTTTCTGGAGTCGAACCCAGACCTAGCTCAGGCAGAATGTCTACATCCATTGAGGGCCGCAATTGCACCAAGCGACTGTGGGACGATTGCGCCAAAAACTCAACAGTTTGGGACCTGACGGCGCAACAAAAACTGGAGACTGCTGGCGTTTGGTAAAGAAAGAAAGAAAGAAAGAAAGAAAGAAAGAAAAATAGTTTATTCACTGCATATTTACATTAGCACGCAATACAAACATTACAACAAACAAAATGAACAAAGAAAACATAAAATAAATCCAGTTGAATACGAAAGAGTTATTGTATATTGATAATATTTTGACTAACAAGTTAATGCTTTTTCTTTCAGTATTTCAACAGTTTTAAAGGAAAACTCATGAAGAAATAAAATTTAATAAAATAGAGCACGTAAAAACAGGTATATATATAATTCTAACACGATATTGACCCTGATTGAGGCAATACAGCTTAATCCTAAAGATCCTAAAGATCCTAAAGATCAACATCATGTTGATGATAGTTCTTCGACATGTAAATAATATTAATCGTATTTCTAGGAATTATGCATCAGTTTCCCAGATAGAGGCCCTCATAGACTTTCTGGAGTCGAACCCAGACCTAGCTCAGGCAGAATGTCTACATCCATTGAGGGCCGCAATTGCACCAAGCGACTGTGGGACGATTGCGCCAAAAACTCAACAGTTTGGGACCTGACGGCGCAACAAAAACTGGAGACTGCTGGCGTTTGGTAAAGAAAGAAAGAAAGAAAGAAAAATAGTTTATTCACTGCATATTTACATTAGCACGCAATACAAACATTACAACAAACAAAATGAACAAAGAAAACATAAAATAAATCCAGTTGAATACGAAAGAGTTATTGTATATTGATAATATTTTGACTAACAAGTTAATGCTTTTTCTTTCAGTATTTCAACAATTTAAAAGGAAAACTCATGAAGAAAATAAAATTTAATAAAATAGAGCAGGCAAAATCAGGTATATATAGTGCTAACACAATATTGACCCTGATTGAGGCAATACAGCTTAATATTTATTTAAAATTTCAGGTGGAGGACCAAATCAACAAGAAGCCCTCATCCAGACACAAGAAAGGTTATTGACATTGCTAGGGCAAGATGTGGGGGCACCTCTAGAGAACGTGAGGCACAATCCTCTTACTGTAAGTAAAAATAAACATTAAATTTCACATAATTTTAAAAGTACAAACACTTTTTAAATAATTTTGTATTTGCTTTATTAACAGCCTCTCGAAACTGAAGAATTAGAAACCAGCATTGTCTCGGATGTAATGTGAGGTGTCTCTTATTATAATATAAATTGTTTTTTTACAAATGAACAACATGAAGAGTGTTATGAAATTATAAACATCTCTGAGGTGCTGGAGCAGCCACGTCCTCAAGAATTAATTGGTGTTAGGTGGAGGTGGCAGTGCTATTCTAACTGTTTGTATATATGTGTTGTCCAACCTCATCCGTCACTGTTAATATTCTGGTGTAATTTTAGTTACTCCGTTTCCACACTAGATGGCGAATCATGTAGTCTCAATAGCGCTATATTTCAGTTACTGTATTTCCAAACTAGATGGCGCTGCATGTCCTCTACATCACGCTATGATTATTTGTTCACCTGGGTATAAATATCCCAGATTTTTATTTGTACCATTGTCTTAAAAAGTATCTCATAATAAGTGTTAATTAAAGTGTAATAATAAGTAAACAGTGTTTCAATCAAGTAGCGAAGTGAGTGATCATGTGTAGAGTTTGTCTACTCTCTCTTGCTGTTTTTGAATAAAGTCAGTCTGTTGCAAACCACCAAGCGAGTTTTATTATATCATCAAAGTCCACTAATGCATTTTAGGCACGATATTACTTCACTAGTGATACAATAGCACGTCAGTAGCAGTAATTTGACACTTTTGGTACTCCACTAACAACTTTACGCCACTGAAGCGCTATCGAAGGAATCTATGGTACGCAAACGCATAAAAGATTTCCGTATAACTATGTGATCAGTGGGGGTGCTTAAAATCAGCACTGAGGGCCAGCGATGGTTCAGTTCAAGTAAGCCAGAGATATTTTGAGTCTATCCATTTCTCCAAAATGGTCTTCCATCCAAATCGTAGATAATTGAGCAGAGATAACTCTCGAGATAGAATTCAGTTAAGAAAGAAAGATAGAAAAGATTACCCTTGCGGGTTAGAAGTTCGGGTTGCCATCTCCGCAATTGCTGAGGTAGTAATTCTATGGCCACCTCAAACCCACGTGTTGACCAGATCGTCAGTACTCAATGTGACAGGTGGTAAGCCATTTCGGCATTTACAAGCACTGACTATTCGGGGAACAAGTAAGTTTCCTCACGATGTTTTGCAAACCTAGAAACAAATCCGGAAGCAAGTTTTCAAACCTTTGCGTTCTGAACGGAATCTTAAGCGGATATATATTTTAAAAAAAGTGAACAAAATAAAATTTTATATTGGAAGGTCAACTAAGGTAAAGTCACTAAAGCCAGACAGTGACCTAAAGGATGACACCTTCGGAAAAATGTTCGCCATTTTTCTTGAATCCGAAAGGGAATAAAGCACTTGCATTCAAAGGTGAAAACTTGTACCAACTAATCAATCCAGATGAAAAAGAATGCTTTACCGTTCTTTAAGGTGTAAGAATGCTAACTATGTCTCCCTCTTGCTTGTTCTGCTCTTTTACTTTCTACTTTAGTAGTCTCAAGTGACTGTATCCATATTGCGGTTGCCTGGAAGAAATTGCTTTAGCAATGAGGCCGCCAATTGTGCATAACAATTTAGTTTTCCATCACTAATGTGTATAAAGTTTAAGTGTTATGTGTACAATAAAGAGTTAAATAAATAAATGCTGCTGGGCAAGTTCTACCGACATTACAAAAAATGCCATAACGAAAGACCTGGAAATGGGCATTTAATTGACGAAAATAATCCATTGTCTGAATTTTATAAAAAGATTGAAGACCTACTAACAAAAACTAAAGAAGAATTATTACCAAATGATAATCTCTGTACCTTGAATAATTCTACACCTGAACAAGGCAGCACAACTCAAATACCACGGTTTGATACAACGCCGACTAGCGATCCATTGACAATGTTATACACAATACACATCAAACATTGAAATGGAAACTTTGGATTTTCCGTTCCAGCATTTGCCCATAAATTAAGACCCTAGAACTGATTATTATTGTGCATGCAGGATCAGAGAAAGGCCCTGTTCCAAACTCATTGTTAGTATTCGGCACCAAATCGAAAATGGTCGACTACCACCATGACATGAATTCCACAAACTTCAACAAATGGCTTCAAGAAAAAGCTTGTCCAATTTGTATGAACCAAGTGTAAACGTAATGGACGATGCATCTTAGCGTTCTGTCATAATAAATAAGGCGCCCACATCTCAAAATCGAAAGTTAGAGATACAGAATTGGCTTACATTGAATGGTATTTCATTTTAAACATACAATACAAAAGCAGAGTTGCTCTGCTTAGTAAAACAGAACCTATTTATGAAGCTGATGAACTTTGAAGCCAAAATGGACAATAGTCGCCTCCTACGACATGCCGGGAAGAACGGCAGCTAGTTAGCATTCTTTTGCGTCCCAGCTAGCACGGGACATGCCGCATTCTATTGCCGGAAGATTCTTATGTATACAATGTAAAAAAAATAAAAAACGTTTCAGTTAATTTTATTATTTATAATTCATATGTACAACAAAAACTAACTATAATATACAACAAATAATTTCGTCTAAAAATCGATTTTTTTATTAATATACATTTGTCTTTTTTATACATCTAATTACAATTTAATACACACATTTTCATATAGTTTATTTACAACATTAATTTTCTTAACCTGCTTTTGAAACTTGCAAAATCATTAAAAGTTTATAATTAACAATAATTTAGACATCAAACTCAAGCCTCAATGTCCTAACATTTTGACAGACTATCGATCGCCACTTGAACGATCCTGACAAATCTCGCGCCTCACATACATTAACCTTCTCATACATACGTGTTTTAAAACTAACATAATTGCATATAATGAAAAATAGTGAGTCCAACACAACTAGATTACATTCAAATAGTGTTTAGTCCATTTTCAAAATCAAACTAACCAATAAACAGAAATAACTATTGCACTAAATGCGGAGCCTAAGTACACTAATGCATTTTGCAAAATATCAGTTCCATATTTTTGAAAGAATGTAAACAAGGCTTTTACCTTCATGATTAATAACTAACGGCACTTATTGCGTAGTTTTATATATAATAAAGTTACCTTTATTAACCCGACGTTTCGGCTACGTTGCAGCAGCCATAGTCACGGGCAGACTTTTACCTTCAACATATAAATCGATCTAGAGATCCCGCCACATAAGGTGGCAGTTGGAGGCGTCGCCACAGTCGCGTAATTCAGTGTTACCAGTAAACACGCCAAAACTAGCACTCACTGTGCCATACGGCTCGATACATTATAGGTTTCATTTGTAACGGTCTTTGGTTGCAGAACTATAAACTCAAATAAAACAAATTAATATATCAAAGTCAAAATATGTTTATTAAACTATTTCAAACATGATTAATAATTAACGGGACTTATCCTTCTTATTATATATTACATATATTATGTGTTCCTTCACTCTGTCCGCAATAGACCGTTTAGTGTGTTCGACGTAGGATTTCCCACAGCTGCAATCAATCTTATACACACCCTTATATCTTATATCATGAGTATAAATCGCGAATCTCTTAAAACTATTATTTCAAACATGGCACTGAGCATTGTCTTTACATATTTTTTACCGAGGTTAGATCAGCGGAGACCCTAGCTTGGAGTAGAACTAACAAGAAACTGCGGAAATCAATTTATTATAATCACCCTTAACAAACATAAAAATTACAAAGAGTGGGCAAAAAACACAACGCTGGTAATACTAAATTTACCTTTCATACAAAATAACACGCAATGGCGGTAACGTCAAATTTAGTTCCAAGTTTGGCTACTGCCACCTTATGTGGCGGGATCTCTAGTATCTGATTGGGCCGTGTGTGGCGCCACCATCTTTTCACCTTGTTTTTTGGACGCGTTATGAATGTCATCTAGGTTACTTGCACCTTTTTCAATACAACGTTTTGTTATATGGGCGATTTGCACGAAATGTGTCATTGACAATTTTTTTCCCAATTCCGATTTTTTTACATATAATGCATAGTTTCCATAGCCAGCTAACTCGTGGTATAGGTTGCCATGCTTACAGCCCCCTAAATTAGGAAAAATAACCCCCCCAAAAAATAAGCGCCACGTGCCTAGACAAATGCGTTCACGTTTTTGACAAGTAGCCATAAATGGAGCTACGTTAACGGCAATAAAATATTTAAATAGATTACGTGGGTACCTACTTTTTAGCATTTAAATATTTTTGAATAGAAAACTGTTTTTTACTTAATTTCACAGTAATACCATAAAGATACATGTACATTCATGTGATATTTAAGTTCACACAAAGCAGAAAGGTGAAACAATATAAATTTGTATTGTGTTAGTGGGCTATCGAACAGGATTAAGCAAGATTGAAAAAGGAAAGCAAGATTCAAATCTTCTCATTAAAAAGCATCACCGAGAAGTTTCTAGCAAAGGACTTTCAGGTGTATTGCTCCTTTATAGACTTAGAGGCGAAAAGGCCTTCGACTCCATCGAGATCTGGGCTGTTCTGGAGTCCTTGCAGCGATGTCAGGTCGATTGGCATTATATGCAGGTGTTGAGGAGCCTATACAGCGTGGCATCGATATCTATTCAAGTCCAAAACAGGAAGACGAGTTCTATACAGTTCCTCAGAGGAGTGAGACAGGGGGATGTCATCTCCCTGAAACTGTTCACGAACGCTTTAGAGGAAGTCTTCAAAACTCTGGATTGGACTAGGATGGGTATCAATGTCAATGGCAGATACCTCATACATGTCCGCTTTGCTGACGACATTGTCATAATGGCGGATTCGCTGCAGGATTTACAGCGAATGCTGCACAGTCTTAACGCTGCCTCACGGTCGGTCGGTCTCCTGATGAACGTCATGTTCAATGAACTCGTTGTCCCGGAGCCGATCACGATCAGTGGAGAAACGCTCGAAGTGGTCCAGGAATATGTCTACCTGGGCCAGGTTCTACAAATGGGTAGGGACAGCCTCGAGCGTGAGATTTCCAGAAGAGTGCAGCTGGGCTGGGCAGCATTCGGGAAGCTGCATCACATCTTCTCGTCGCCACTACCGCAGTGTCTTAAGACCAGGGTTTTGAACCAGTGCGTCCTAGGTGTAATGACATACAGTGACGAGACGTGGAACATGACAGTCGGGCTGGCTCACCGATTACATGTCGCTCAGCGAGCAATGGAACGTTCGATGCTGGGTATCTCGTTAAGGGACAGAATCCGGAACGAGATTATCCGGCAGAGAACCAAAGTCTTAGACATTGTCTATCGATGTTGCAAGGTGAAGTGGCAATGGGCCGGTCCCGTCTGTCACAGAACCGACGACCGTTGGAGCAAAGCCGTTGTCGAATGGCGACCGCATCTCGGTAAACGTAGTGTAGGACGCCCCCTGCTAGATGGACGGATGACCTGAAAAAGGTCGCTGGTAGTGGTTGGCTGAGGGCCACGAGTGATCGTGTTTTGCGGTGTTACTTTGGGCAGGCTTACGTCCAGCAGTGGACTGACATAGGCTGATTGATTGAGACTTAGAGAAGGCTTATGATAGGGTGGTAAATAAGTGGATTAAAATGTGGAAAGCGTTGTCTGCGTTTGGGTTGGAGGGTCAGCTTGTGCGTGCACTCTATCATTGTATTATGGTTCGAGTACATGTGTGAGAGTGGGTGATGGTTGCACGGACTGATTTGCCACCTCTCGGGGTGTTCGCCAGGATTCACCTCACCTCGCCTCACCTTGGCTCTTCAACCTATTCAAGGATGATTGCTAGACAGATTTGCATGAATGTAGGCGAGTTTTTCATCAAGTGCGTTTTATACGCGAACAATCAAGTATTGCTTGCTTCGTCAACTAATGAGTTGCAGGAGATAATAGATATTACTTGTAAAGCTTTTGAAAGAAAAGGTATATAGGTGAATGTAAATAAAACCAAAAGTATGGTTTTTGAGAGACTGGAAAGTGTAACAGAATGAGTTATAAAGTAAGAGCTTGTTTATTTGGGAAGTGTGTTTACAAGAGATGGAAATTACAAGAGTGAAGAAGGGAAATGCGGTGAATGGGGCTGTGAGTGGTATGATGGATAGTCAGTTGATGTCAGAAATGGCACGACTGGCTATCCATAACGCTGTTCTGGTTCCTACGGTTATGTCTGGCAGGGAGTGTTGGGTTTGTCCAAAGAGTCATGAAAGCAGGAGAGTAGTGAAAGGTGGTTACGAAAGGAATAGAGCCATAGGTTTATTCTAATATCGAGCCATCTGTTCAGAAATCATATAATATAATAATGTTCAGAAGCCATCTGTTCAGAAACCCTTAAATAAACCCGCGTAAGCACAAACAAAATTAAAGGAAATAAGTTACTTTATTTCTGAACGAATATAGTTTGTTTTGAAACTCGATGCTTACGCCACGCGATCAGGTGACTTTTTTTAGCCAATAGGAAACGAGTAGCGAGTGGCGCGATTTAACCTACCAATGAGAGAGCCGGGGCGATATTGTGCCTAGAGTGGGGTCGGGATGCTAGGTTGGGGGATTTTCACCGGACTAGGGACATTCAATTTATGAAGCCGAAGTCGGAGGGTCCTCTCGACCATAGTGTCGCGAACCTACTGCTCTAAGTAAATGTACTCTGAAAGTAAATTAATTTAATCTCAAGTTAATAATTTTGTGAATAAACTGTTAAACTATACAGTGTTTCTTTGTGCTTGCAAATACCTACAATGCCGCCCACGGATCCTAAAGATCAACATCATGTTGATGATAGTTCTTCGACATGTAAATAATATTAATCGTATTTCTAGGAATTATGCATCAGTTTCCCAGATAGAGGCCCTCATTTACTATCTGGAGTCGAACCCAGACCTAGCTCGGGGCAGAATGTCTGGATCCGTTGAGGGCCACTGTTGCACCAAGCGACTGTGGGACGAATGCGACCAAAAACTCAACAGTTTGGGGCCTGACGGCGCAACAAAAACTGGAAACGGCTGGCGTTTGGTAAAGAAAACATAAAATAAATCCGGTTGAATACGAAACAGTTATTGTATATTGAGAACATTTTGAGTAACAAGTTAATGCTTTTTCTTTCAGTATTTCAACAACTTAAAAGGAAAGCTCCTGAACAGAATAAAATTTATAGTTTTAAGAGATTCGCGATGAGTATATCATGATTAATAACTAACGGGACTTATCGCGTATGTTTTTAAATGGCTGCTGCCACGTAGCCGAAACACCGGGTTTATAAAGGTAACTTTATTATTTAAAAACATACGCAATAAGTCCCGTTAGTTATTAATCAAGAATAAAATTTAGTAAAATAGAGCAGGCAAAAACAGGTATATATATAGTTCTAACACGATATTGACCCTGATTGAGGCAATACAGCTTAATATTTATTTAAAATGTTAGGTGGAGGACCAAATCAACAAGTAGCCCTCACTCCGACACAAGAAAGGTCATTGACATTGCTAGGGCAAGATGTGGGGTAACCTCTAGAGAATGCGAGGCACAATCCTCTCACTGGTAGTAAAAATAAACATTAAATTTCACAAAATTTTAAAAGTACAAACATTTTTTAAATAATTTTGTATTTGCTTTATTAACAGCCTCTCGAAACTGAAGAATTGGAAACCAGCATCGTCTCGGATGTAATGCGAGTTGTCTCTTATTATAATATAAATTATTTATTTAGAAATGAACAACATGAAGAGTGTTATGAAATTATAAACATCCCTGAGGTGCTGGAGCAGCCACGTCCTCAACAATTAATTGGTGTTAGGCGGAGGTGGCAATGCTATTCTATTTGTATATATGTGTAAAGTTTGTCTGCACTCTTTCGCTGTCTTTGAATAAAGTCAGTCTGTTGCAAACCACCAAGCGAGTTTTATTATTTCATCAAAGTCCACTAATGCATTTTATGCACAATATTACTTCAGTAGTCATACAATAGCACGTCAGTGGCAGTAATTGGACACTTTTGGTACTCCACTAACAACTTTACGCCACTGAAGCGCTATCGAAGGAATCTATGGTACGCAAACGCAAAAAAAGATTTCCGTATAACTATGTGAGCAGTGAGTGAGTTTAAAAATCAGCACTTAGGGCCAGCGATGCTTATGATCAAGTAAGCCAGAGATATTTTGAGTCTAACCATTTCTCCAAAATGGTCTTCCATCCAAATCGTAGATAATTAAGGAGAGATAGCTCTCGAGATAGAATTTAGTTAAGAAACAAAAGATAGAGAAGATTATTTAAATTATTTCACGACCATTAACCCTTGCGGGTTAGAAGGTCGGGTTGCCATCTCCGCAATTGCGGAGGTAGTAATTCTATGGCCACCTCAAACCCACGTGTTGACCAGATCGTCAGTACTCAATGTGACAGGTGGTAAGGCATTTCGGCATTTACAAGCACTGACTATTACCTGTTCAGGGAACAGGGCCCTTACTCCACTAATTCATAATGGCCACAATATTACTTCAGTGTCGACATTGTGGCAGTTCAATGGCCGTAATTTGACACTTTTCGCACTCCACTAACAAATTTTGGCCACTGAAGCGCTATCGAAATACTTCTGCGTCTGGCGTGCCTCAATATTAGTTCAATAGCCTTCATTTGGTACTCTACTATTGTTTTGACGGATTTTTTTGTATATGGTCTATATCTAATGTACACTCACACACTCGGTTAGTAGTTTTAGTTTCAATTAAATACATAAAATATTTTTCAGTTACGTTTTTAGTTACGTTTACGTTATAAACTTAAAACTTTTAACTGCTAAATCAATATGCATTAATTGACATTGCTGCATTGTCAGTGCAAACAGTTTTTTAAATTGTTGTAATCCATAGACAATAATTTCTGTACTTTGAGTGGCCACTGAAGTGCCATTGACTCGCTATTATGGCGCTATTGTGGCTGTCAAAATATTAGCAGCGTGCCACTTTTACGGCCGAGACGCAGAATTATCGCTATAGCGATGTAGTTGAGTGGCTGTCAAAGTTAATTAGTGGAGTAAGGGCCCAGGTGAGTTTCCTCACGATGTTTTGCAAACCTAGAAACAAATCCGGAAGCAAAGCTTTTAAACCTCTGCGTTCTGAACAGAATCTTGAGCGAATTAATATTGTTAAAATAGTGAACAAAATAAAATTTAATATTGGAAAGTCAACTAAGGTAAAGTCACTAAAGTAGGGCAGTGACCTAAAAGATGACACCTTCGAATAAATGTTCGGCATTTTTCTTGAATCCGAAAGGAAATAAAGTACTTGCATCCAAAGGTGAAAAGTTGTACCAACTAATCAATTCAGATGAAAAAGAATGCTTTACCGTTCTTTTAGGTGTAAGAATGCTAACTATGTCTCCCTCTTGGTTGTTCTGCTCTTTTACTTTCTAATTTTGTAGTCTCAAGTGACTGTATCCATATTGCGGTTGCCTGGAAGAATTTCCTTTAGCAATAAGGCCGCCAATTGTGCATAACAATTAAGTATTCCATCACTAATGTGTATAAAGTTTAAGTGTTATGTGTACAATAAAGAGTTAAATAAATAAATGCTTCTGGTCAAGTTCTACTGGCATTACAAAAAATGCCGAAAACGAAAGAACTGGAATGGGCCTTAAATTGACGATAATATTGCATTGTCTGAATTTCATAAAAAGATTGAAGACCTACTGACAAAAACTAAAGAATAATTATTACCAAATGATAATCTCTCTACTTTGAATAATTCTACACCTGAACAAAGCAGCACAACTCAAATACCACGGTTTGATACAATGCAGATCGATCCATTGACAACGCCATCCACATCAAACATTGAAATGGAAACTTTGGATTTTCCGTTCCAGCATTTGCCCATAAATGAAGACCCTAGAACTGATTATTATTGTGAATACAGGACCAGAGAAAGGCCCTGTTCCAAACTCATTGTTAGTATTCGGCACCAAATCGAAAATGGCAACCACCACCACCATCACATAAATTCCAAACTTCAACAAATGGTTTCAAAAACAGCTTATGCCCAATTTGAATGAACCAAGTGTAATTGTAATGGACAATGCATCTTAGCATTCTGTCATAATAAATAAACCGCCCACATCTCAAAATCGAAAGTTAGAGACACAGAATTGGCTTACATTGAATGGTATTTCATTTGAAACTTACAAACAAAAGCAGAGTTGTTCTGCTTAGTAAAACAGAATACACCAGAACCTATATATGAAGCTGATGAACTTTAAGCCAAAATGGACATAATGTGCTAAGACTTCCTCCAATCATTGGGAACCTAAATGCTATAGAACTCATGAGGAGTTTAGCAAGAAGAAATGTGGGAAGCAAAAATGTAAGCCGAACTCCAAAAGAGTTCGAGGATCTCATAAAACAATCTTATGAGTGTATTACAGCAGATGATTGGAAAAAAATGACAGTTCATTCATGTGGAAGGCAAGTACAAAAGTAACTATGAACCATACACGTAACCGGTTACGTAACCCACAACTTTGGCACTGTTCCCTCTGCGTCTCAGACGGAGGATCGGCGTCGTGAACTTTCTGGTTCCCGACATATGCTGAGTCTGGGCCCTTTCACGACAGCAATAGTTACAGCGCGCCCAATATTTACTGTTATTCGTATGTGTTGGTACCAATTTTTGTAATGTGTGTTGTATTGTTGTTATTGTGAATAAACGTTTTTCTATTCTATTCTAAAAGAATAGACAACATAACTGAAAATAATTTAGAAAGCTTCATCATCAATTTAAGAGACTGCAGCGACTCCACTGATTTTGACGATTTACTCCATGTTGAATTTTTAGATACAGATTTTGATTATAGTGATTAAAAACAGTATAAAAATATATGGTGTTGTTTTCTTTGATGAAAATTAAAATTCTTTATTTGTTATTAGATACAATAAGCTTAATGCCTCGTATTCATTTGGCAACATTTGTTTATAAACACGGTTTATAAACAGTGTTTCTCGATGTTTCATCACCGATTTAAACAGTTTATTGACAACTTGGCACTCGCTCATGCCAGAAGCGCTGGAGACGGTCACGCGGCTTATCAACATCTCTCTCGCTAGCAGAGTTTTCCCTGACGTGTGGAAGTCGGCGGTGGTTAGGCCCATTCCAAAAGAAGATGACCCTGTTGGTTTCTCAGATTTGAGACCCATTAGCATACTGCCGTATTTGTCCAAGGTCATCTCGAGAGGGTGGTATATGATCAGGTTGCCTGTTTCGTTGAGCGTAATGGGATGCTGCCGGTTTTCCAATCGGAGTTTCGCAGGGGACGCAGTAAGACGACCGCCTTGGCTAACGTTTTTGACAATATCCTGACTAACCAGGACAGACTCCGGGCTACCATCCTAGTCCTTCTAGATTATACGAGGGCTTTTGATTGTTTGTGTGTCGATCTTCTTATTAGTAAGATGACCTACTACAGTTTTGACAACTTGTCTCTGTCGTGGTTCCGTAGCTACTTAACAGAGCGCAAGCAAAGAGTGGTGTTGATGAGACCTGATGGGTCGTGTACTTCGTCGGCCTCCCTCGATGTTAGCAGAGGGGTCCCACAGGGCTCAATACTGGGGCCGTTATTATCTATCATTTATACATCCGACATAATAAATCAAATCAAACATTGCGAATACCATATTTATGCAGATGACGTCCAACTATACATACCTATTGACATTCCAACCTTTGACTACGCAATCCGAGCTTTAAACGATGACTTAGAACAAATATATTCATGGTTCACTGACAATTGCCTAGTGCTTAATCCCAGTAAAACGAAATGCATGGTCCTGGGAACTAAAAAGTATATTTCAAATGGTGATGGTGGTGATGATTTCAGAATCAGATCGAGACATTCTGAAGAAATTATGAAAAGACTCGTCAAATCTACGGAGGTCGTTCAATACATAACTTTTATTTAGGAGGTAGTTCCGAACTCACCACCTTTTCTTTTTTTTTCTTGTAGCACTATGTAATATTATGTAAGCAGCACAGAGCATCACTACCTCATCGGGAGACATCTTAGCTGCGATTGATATATGTGGATAGTGATGGTTAACTCGAGTACCTAACCAGAGTCCACTCGAGTTGAATTCTCTCTAACTCGAGTTCGAAAACCGATTGGAACCGACACGACATGGAGCGAAGTTTGGCGATCATTTGAGTGAGACTATATTCAGTTCATTCACGTTCGTTATATTCATTCAATCATAACAAACAAACAAGTGACATTACATGTAGATTTGAGGGTATCTTTAAAGTGCCGGTTACTATTTTAGTTTTTGGGTTGATATGTTTGTGAAAAATCCCGGGTCCTAAAAGAAAATCTTTAGTTTGGGATGTATTCGAATCGTCATCCGTGAGTGGACGTGTTACGTGTAAACAGTGTTCAGATTCATTCAAATATAGTGGAAATACGACCACATTATTAAACCACATTAAAAATAAACATCCTGCCTGTGTTGCCATCGAGGAATGACAGAGTTCATCATCAACAAATGAAAGTAATACGAGTACTTCGGTCGATTCATCTTCATCGCAGTTACTGGTATCGTCAACCACATTGAATGTTGAAGCTCTACGCCTCCTCAAAAAAGGTTAAGGTACATCCACCAAACCCGTCTTACAGTGCCAAAGAAAATTACGCAAAATTCTGGTGATAACGCTTTAATTAATCTGATAGTTAGTTAAAGATTTGCAGCCATTTCAGATAGTGCAAAATTCAGGTTTCCAAGAATAATCAAAAGCATTAAATGCTGATTATCGACTACCGAATAGAAAATAATTAGCTTTGATGAAAAATATAAATCAGTGACCGAATCTTTCAAAAATAAGTTACATGATATAACTTATTTAGCGTTAACATCTCATATTTGGACATCAGACAGTAATAGAAGCCTTATAAGTCTGACTGCACATTCCATATTTCAATATAAATTGAAATCTGTAGTTATTTCGACTTCAGAAATACAACTACATCACACGGCTGAGAATATTGCATCGGCTATACAAGATATAATGGACCAGTGGGAAATAAACTCAAAAGTAGTATCTATTGTCACAGATAATGCTGCAGCTTGACAACTTTTAACAAAATGTCGAGCAATTGTTACGCATTTTAAGCATAGTACAAAGGTTCCTTGTGCTTTACTCAAAATGCAAGAGCAACTAAATGTAAGTACATTGGAACTAAAACAAGACGTTCGGACTCGATGGAATAGCATTTTTTATATGCTCGAACGTCTATTAGAGGTTAAATTACCTCTTTATGCTACAGCTATCACATATCGACAGCTTCCCAAATATATATCATCTATGGGAACTTCACCGCATCATTATAACAAAGCATTTAAGGAAGATCGTGCTAAACAATATCCGAAAAAATGCAACTGCTTGATACGAAAGTAAAAAAGAAAATGGCAGCTCTTTGTGGATCTTTTCGGAGAGAAAAATCTCGGCATAAGCAAAGTCTCATCACAGGATGAGGTAAAATAAATTATGAGGTAAAAATATTTATTACCTATTTAATATTTCATTTCGTTATTTAATACTAATAAATAGGTATGCGTTTTAAATAAATGTTTTCTTTTCAAGGACGCGAAGATGTGTATAAATCGAAATGGTTCGCTTACGAACACTTCCTAGCTGAAAAGTTCACTCCACGTGAGACTAAAAATTCTGCCTCCACTGACACCCCATCGTTAATGAAAATGAAACAGAGACTACGGCTACAGAACCGTCTACTGCAGAGACTACTGTATTAATTATAACTATGATGTTATAGCACGACAAAGTTGGCGTTTGCTAAGGGAGGCCTACACCCAAAAAAGGGGTTGAAAAAGGCTAGAGAGAGAGAGTTATAGCACCACCTTTCGTTGGCAGCAAGGGACGTGTATCAGATGGCGGTATGTTCAAAAACTTAACTTTTAATTTAACTTATATACTTTATAACTTAACTTATATAAAAAGGTCGAAAAGAAGAAATTGAACATTCCTCCGCCAGAAATATTACAAATACCATTCCAGAAATATTACAAGTCTGGATAATATTCGAAATGAGGTCATAACAACGAATGATGGTCATAACGAAGAAACTTCAAACTCGACGATATCCGAAGGACCTAACAAAAATCAACTAGACCTAAAAAGAGATCCAAAATGAACGAAAGTGATGATCTTACTGATAACTCCATATCTGAAGCATTAACACTTTTACAACAGTGTGTAAGCGATAATGTGTCGGAAAAAAAGCCCTATGATGTGTATGGCCAATATATAGCAAATGAGTTGCGAAAATATGATAAAATTACATTAGCATACGTAAAAAATGCAATAAATAAAATTATCTTGGAAGCAGACATGGGAGCATATTACAGTGGTTATGGTTATTATACTCAATCATATGGTAAACACGATAATTTAAATACCTCTTCCTCATCGACCCTACATCGATGCCTCTTGCATCGCCCATGCCTTAGGGATGTCGATAAAATATCGATTAATCGGATAATCAATTCTTGCCCCTAAAAAAACGATTATTTGGATCGATCCAAGAGCTTGCATCGATCCGGCAGATCGATTCAAAGACCCCCAAAATCGAATCGAATAAGTAACGTGAACATTTGGATTTAGATTTACCGTAAACACAGAAAAATTAACAAAGTTCCCAAATAAATTCACATCGGGAAAGTTTCCAGAGAATTTTCGCCCATCTCTAGTTACTCACTCACTCGCTGGCATCACTACATATCGCCACAGAGAAAGTTTTTTTCTAAAAAAATAAAATTTTTTTTGGAGAGAGAGAACCGTAACCGTCTGTGATTATTTTGCGTCCTTAAATAATAATAAACTATCAAGTATTAAAAAAAATTATATCAAATTAACATAAATATATTGAACATTTGATACACAAGGTAAGTGATTACTATATTATCAATGAATACATAATAAATAAATCATGACAACCAAACAAAATATTTCCTTGTCAGACACTGGCTAATTTCATATTAAAGAACTTTTTACACAGTCTAGATTACAGATCATAAAAATTAGCCACTAAAAGTTTGTGTCTTTTTGCAAACAATCATTTAACACTGGCACACTATCATTGATTTGCTTCAAATAACTTTTCACGGAAATATTTAATTTTTTGGGCAAAGAATGCCTCAAGAGTGTGCACACCTATAAACTCAGTGTCTTTTGGATTGAAATATTGGCAATTAATTTTTTTCCAATATCTTTTGTCATATCACCAATGAATTCACTTAGCATGTTGTAGATCTGATCATTCACTTTCCGTTCCACTGTTTAAAGTGGAAGAAATGGAGGGGCCATCAGAAAGAAATGGTACTGGTGGTGTGCGCTTTCTAACATCTTGATTATTTTTCTATTATTTGCAACAGTGGTGTTGGTGCATACCTAGGGAGATTATTATTTTTTTATATGGAAATTGTTGGCCAGCAGCAAGAAGGCAATTCTTGCAAAGTTTTGCATTTGTTTTTTTAATATATTTTTTCCCCACCAAGGTTAACCTAAGGACATCATGGATCAACTACGAGTTTTCCAGTCCTCAGCCAATTCAGCGTTATCAGACAACACAGTGCCTGAGGTACTTAAAGTGGCTCTTAAGCTACCACCTTTTTGGCCGACAAAAGTGAAAGCCTGGTTCGCTATTGCAGTGGCCCAATTCAAAATCAGTGGTATAACAGCTGATGCTACCAAATACAACCATATCTTGAGCCAACTAGATGCTACAATGGCAGGTGAGATTGAGGATATCCTTATTAATCCCTCGGGCGAAGGAAAATATGACAAGATAAAAGCCACTTTAATACATAGGCTCTCTCAGTCGGAGGAGCAAAGGGTTAGGCAGCTGTTGAGTGACGTAGAGCTAGGTGGAGCAGGAGTATGGACAGCTGGAACCAGACAAGTAGGAAAAACATATAGAAAACGCACATTGGATAATAATATTCATAAGTCAATACTAGAATATTGGAAAGAGAGACAAACAAAGACAAGCGGAAATTAGAACCCTGAGAGCACAGGAGGCAGTCGCTGATACAGATGGAATTGATTCATTTTGCTCTCATATGGGATCAGTTTTAAAACAATTACCACCAGCTTTAAGTGGAGGCTAAAACAAAGCTTTTTAATATACTGGCAGAATATGAATTGAGAAGTTTTGATCTGAGTTCAGAAAAAAACAAAAGAAGGAAGCTGAAAAAAGAAGACTGGAGAAAATAAAATCCGATCCTGAAAAATATTCGGAGCATCTAAAAAATAAAAATTACGACGACAGAAGCGTAAAGATATATATAAGACTGTAAGTATAAATGATATGACAGTAAGACAACAGCGGCAACAGAGAAAGGAACGGCGTGACCGATCTCTCAAAAGCAGGACTAAAAAGAACCAAATCAAAACTGTTTTGCAGCCTATTCCTTCACCACCTTCATGTGACACTGACAATACTACCGTGCCTGTTCCATTGTTGCGTAATGCACCTCCATTGCATTGTTTGCTTTTCCTTCACCTGCAGTCAGTAATACTCAACAAGACAATCAAAACACAACTCCAACAAGACGAAAGATTGCTGGAATGAAAATAGCTCGACAAAATATCCTGAAACGAAAAAAGATCATTCAAATCCAACAACAAAAGATTAAAATCACTGATTAAGAAGAACCGAGCTCAATACATGCAAAATATTCGACTAAAATCATTACTGAATTATTATCCTGGTAAAAACCGACAAAAGACTCAAGACAAAGCACTGATAATAGAGTTTTTAAAAAGATATGACAATAGCAGGCTTTGTCCTGGAAAGAAAGACACTATTACTAGAAATGATAAAAAACAACAAAAAAGGTATCTTAACGATACTTCAAAGCAGTTACATC
This sequence comes from Leucoptera coffeella, assembly GCA_030578115.1. Lineage (NCBI taxonomy): Eukaryota > Metazoa > Arthropoda > Insecta > Lepidoptera > Lyonetiidae > Leucoptera > Leucoptera coffeella. The sequence continues at coordinate 86,467 of JAMBLF010000727.1, forward strand.
AGAAATTCATAAAAGAAACCACCAGTTACGTAACTTTTACCAGGTATAGTCAGACAGCCTTCTGGATCGTTGCTCCAAAAATAACCGAATGTGACACATGTTTATGCACATTGCATGAAAACTTTAATCTTATTACGGGAGCACTTCATTTCAATAAACTGGTCAAAGAAAAGGACATACTGCAATCAGTTGTATGCAGTATGTACAACCACGCTTGCACGACACGAGAATGTCCTGAATGTGTTAATAAAATCCAAAACTTCTTGGAGTTTGACAATTCAGTTGAAATAACTTTACACCAATCGCCCTAAAAAGAAAAAAGCCCAGGCGTGTATTACTGTTCTAGTACTGGAATAAATTAGAAACCTTTGCTTTGTTTGTGAATTGGCCCATATTCTTTCAGACTGGTGGCGGCCTAGCGGACTATATACCACCAGACGACCTACTAAAAAATGCGTTTTACTCTGTAAAAGAATATATGACGAAAGAGTACTGATGTACTTATCGTATTTTAAATTTGTTATATATTAATTATTTTTATATACATATTATTATTATTATTTTGTGACATTATTATTATTATTATTGACATTTTCTTTTTATTTTTATATATGACGATCATTGTAACTTTGAACATGTGTTAATTGTATTTTATGTTTATGTGACATTGTCGCAATGTAATAAATAAATCTAATCTAATCTACTGGACCATGTTTCCAGTTTACTGGGAAGTACAGTGGGTTTGCTGTACAATTTGCGGGGACAGTGGTCCAGACACTGAAGTTGTTCTTGGAGGAGATTGGTGATGCTGGTTGTGCAGAGGTGGACTTGGGGTGTCTAGAGTTCGCACTGGAAGTTGCGTTGAATGAACTTCCAACTTCAGTAGTTGTTGAAACTTTAGACAACACACAAGGCAGCTGTAGACTTAGTTATTTTTAGTTTATATAAGTCTTCCCGCGACCACGGCCTATGCAACTGGGTCGAAACGTCGGGCAAAATAAAGGTAATCAGATATCTTTATTAATTTATCGTGATATGACCCGGTCTCACATCTATACTAATATTATAAAGCTGTTGACTTATCTGATCAAATGAGTGCCTATACAAGTCTTCTGAGACAGACCCTCAAGTGGTACAAAAAACTCGGTATCGAACTGTTTCTCAATACTGCAATAGTAAATGCGAGAGTACTTTACCAGTGAACTGTTATGTCCTATAACAGTTCCTACTTATTGCTGACCACATCCCCAGTATTTTTCCACTATCTATTGTCTCTGTCTCTCTTTCATTTAATTGCAAGCATGCATATTTCAATAAGCTAAAGTTTATTCCATATATTAATCAGATATCCGTTGTTGATTTTAGGCGCCTCTTAGCAAAACAATTAATTCATGGCGGTAACGAAAATATAGAAACAATGACACCAAGGCCAAAACGACAAAAGCACGAGTTGAAAAAAAAGAAGGGGCCCGTCTTCAATTAATCTTCAACTAGAAAAAAATGTCGCGATTGTTATAAAACAAATGTACAATTGTATGGGAGAAATGCAGCAAAAATAAAACTAGTATCTTGGTTTTGCACTGTTTGTGCCGGTAAACCTCATTTATGTCGACAAATGCCACATATGTTTTTAAATTTAAGTATGAAAAAGTTTATGTTTTAATTTTTGTTTTTGTTTTATATCACAAGAAAACGCGATATTTTGTTTCATTTCAGATTGGTTTTTATTTAAAATTCAAATAAAAAAAAATTATATTCATATGAACTATGTTTCTTTTTCTAAGTTCTAAAAAACAGGTATGCCCTCAAAATTACCGAACACCAAGTGGAATCAAAGTTCATAAGGGCCGCGCCGATTATGTTAACTAGCAAAATCCATAGCGTTTGCCATCTGTGCCGTGAACTGCCGTTGCAAAATCGGGTCTGTTTGCCGGTCATTTTGACCATGGAGTAATTAATAAGAGGAGTGGGCCTTAGTCAATATTTGTATGGAAACACAACAATCTAAACACGGCATCGGCCAATCAAATTAGGTATCTTCTTTCTAGTACAAATTTTTAGACTCCGCACCAATTAAAACACGTCATTTGGCCTCCGCACCGCGTAACCGGAACCGCTTCTTACGCCGGGTCCTCTTTATATTTGGTTCGTGATTTTAACCCACCATAGCGACCAACGTGTTAAGAAATCGTAGAATATTTTTTACGTTTTTAGTCTCCCTTGTATTGGAGCCCAGAAGAGTTATTGGTTTTGCGTATAAGGTATTGATATTACCCTTTGTTACCCGACGTTTCGGCCATGTTGCAATGGCCTTGGTCACGGGTCAACTAAACGTAAACGTCGACGAATACTTCACTACATAGTAGAAAAGAAAGTCGCTTTCTCTGTCCCTATGTCACTTTGTATGCTTAAATGTTTGAAACTACGCAACGGCTTTTGATGCGGTTTTTTTCAATAGAGTGATTCAAGAGGAAGGTTTAAGTATAATAACATCCAGTAAATAGTGGAGTAGGCTATATGGGCGATTTGCACGAAATGTGTTATTGACATTTTTTTTTCAAAATCCGATTTTTTTCCATGTAATGCATAGTTTTCATAGCCAACTAACTCGTGGTATAGGTCGCCATGCTTACAGCCCCCTAAATTAGGAAATATAACCCCCCCAAAAAATAAGCGCCACGTGCCTTGAAAATGAAAATGAAAATCTTTTTATTCAACATAAGGATATTGATATCACTTATTGAACGTCAAAAAAAAAAAAAAACATTTTTCATAAAAATATGTCATTAACATAAAAATTATTCTTAAAATAAATCAATTTAGATTAATAAAACTAAAACTAATGGCACTTCGTAAAGTCAAACTCTGCAGAGAAGAAATGCCAAGAAACTCTGCAGACAATGTGTACATTAAATTTAAAAATACATAATTCATTTGAACATGATCAAAGCTTCACATCCAACAAATAGTGTATCATAACAAATTTAAGGAGAGTCCCAATAAGAACCGGAACGTGAAGCCATGATCACACAAAAATGACGTCACAAAACATCATTTATATAGTCTTTAACGGTGTAGTAGCCCTTCTCCATCAGCATCGCTTTAGTGCCAACTTTAAATTTTTCTAAAGGTAAGGACTTGATAGACTCTGGAAGTTTGTTGTACATTTTTATGCCCAGGCCCATAAACGAATCGTTTATTCTTTTAAGTCTAGAGCCACTATAATACAATTTATTTTTATTGCGTGTGTTACAATTATGAATTTCTCTTACAAGTTTGTATTCATTAATATTTTTTTTAACATAGACTAAGTTGTCATATATATATTGAGAAGCCACAGTCAGAACATTTATTGTCTTAAATATATCTCTTAAAGACTCACGAGGGCCCATACGATAGATCGAGCGAATGGCTCTCTTCTGCAGCACAAATACTGAATTAATATCAGCAGAATTGCCCCACAAAAGAAGCCCGTATGACATGACGCTATGAAAATAACCAAAATACACAAGTCTCGCTGTGTCCACGTCAGTCAGGTGTCTAATTTTTTTTACGGCGTAGGCAGCAGAACTTAGCCTTTTCGCCAGACCACCGATGTGCTCACTAAACTTTAATTTTGAGTCCATTGTGAGTCCCAAGAACGTAGTGGACCCCACAATATCTAGAGCCACATTATTAACTACGATGCTAGTAATTGAACTCCTAACATTAGGCAAAGTAAACCTTACACATTTAGTCTTATTACAATTAAAAGCAAGATTGTTTATTCTAAACCATTGCTCCACCTCCGAAATCACATTACATATCCTTTCTGTTTCGTCTTTTCTTCTACTAACTTTAAATAATATTGAAGTGTCATCCGCAAACAACACCATGTGGCTTGACAAATGCGTTCACGTTTTTGACAAGTAGCCATAAATGGAGCTACGTTAACGGCAATAAAATATTTAAATACATTACGTGGGTACCTACTTTTTTGCATTTCAATATTTTTGAATAGAAAACTATTTTTACTTAATTTCACAGTAATACCATAAAGACACATGTAATATTTAAGTACACACAAAGCAGAAAGGTGAAACAATATAAATTTGTATTGTGTTAGTGGGCTATCGAACAGGATTAAGCAGGATTCAAAAAGGAAAGCATGGTTCAAATCTTCTCATTAAAGAGCATCACCGAGAAGTTTCTAGCAAAGGACTTTTAGGTGTATTGCTCCTTTATAGACTTAGAGACGAAAAGGCCTTCGACTCCATAGAGATCTGGGCTGTTCTGAAGTTCTTGCAGCGATGCCAGGTCGATTGGCGTTATGTGCAGGTGTGAGGAGTCTATACAGCGTGGCCTCGATATCTGCTCAAGTCCAAAACAGCAAGACGAGTTCCATACAGTTGCTCAGAGGAGTGAGACAGGGGGATGTCATCTCCCCGAAACTGTTCACGAACGCACTGAAAGACGTCTTCAAAACTCTGAATTGGACTGGGATGGGTATCAATGTCAATGGCAGATACCTCATACATCTCCGCTTTGCTGACGACATTGTCATAATGGCGGAGTCGCTGCAGGATTTACAGCGAATGCTGCACAGTCTTAACGCTGCCTCACGGTCGGTTGGTCTCCGGATGAACGTCATGTTCAATGAACTCGTTTTCCCGGAGCCGATCACGATCAGTGGAGAAACGCTCGAAGTGGTCCAGGAATATGTCTACCTGGGCCAGGTTCTACAAATGGGTAGGGACAGCATCGAGCGTGAGATTTCCAGAAGAGTGCAGCTGGGCTGGGCAGCAATCGGGAAGCTGCATCACATCTTCTCGTCGCCACAACCGCAGTGTCTTAAGACCAGGGTTTTCAATCAGTGCGTCCTACCTGTAATGAAATACGGTGCCGAGACGTGGAACATGACAGTCGGGCTGGCTCACCGATTACATGTCGCTCAGCGAGCAATGGAACGTTCGATGCTGGGTATCTCGTTAAGGGACAGAGTCCGGAACCAGATTATCCGGCAAAGAACCAAAGTCGTAGACATTGTCTATCGATGTTGCAAGGTGAAGTGGCAGTGGGCCGGTCACGTCTGTCGCAGAACCGACGACCGTTGGAGCAAAGCGGTTCTCGAATGGCGACCGCATCTCGGTAAACGTAGTGTAGGACGCCCCCCTGCTAGATGGACGGATGACCTGAAAAAGGTCGCTGGTAGTGGCTGGCTGAGGGCCACGAGTGATCGTGTTTTGTGGTGTTACTTTGGGGAGGCTTACGTCCAGCAGTGAACTGACATAGGCTCATTGATTGAGACTTAGAGACGGCTTATGATAGGGTGGTAAATAGGTGGATTAAAATGTGGAAAGCGTTGTCTGCGTTTGGGTTGGAGGGTCAGCTTGTGCGTGCACTCTAATCATTGTATTATGGTTCGAGTACATGTGTGAGAGTGGGTGATGGTTGCACGGACTGATTTACCACCTGTTGGGATGTTCGCCAGGGTTCACCTCACCTTGGCTCTTCAACCTATTTACGGGTGATTGCTGGACAGATTTGCATGAATGTAGGCGAGTTTTTCATCAAGTGCGTCTTATACGCGAACAAAAAAGTGTTGCTTGCTTCATCGACTAATAAGTTGCAGGAGATAATAGACATTACATGTAAGGGTTTTGAAAGAAAAAATGAAAGTAAGTAATACCAATACTAATAATTCTTAGAGACAGAAAAGTATGACAAAATGTGTTATTAAAATGGATGGTAAGGAACTGGGACAAGTGAGGGAGTTTGTGTATTTGGGATGTGTGCATACAAGAGAAGGAAACTGTGATGGTGATATTGAAAGAAGAGTGAAGAAGGGAAAGTGCAGTGAATGGGACTTTAAGCAGTAGTATGATGTCTAGTCAGTTGATGTTAGAACAAATTTGACACGATAACTTATTAAATGTGGTAGGTGTACTTAAAAACTATTCCAAATTTTAATTTGCTTCTACTTTATAGTAGAAAACAATCACGATCAAGTTTTGCTTGCGTCGTCGGCGCATGAGTTGCAGGAGATGATGGACATTACATGTAAAGCTTTTAAAAAAAAGGTATATAGGTGAATGTAAATAAAACCAAATGTATTGTTTTTGAGAGACTGGAAAGTATAACAGAATGAGTTATTAACTAAGAGCTTGTTTATGTGGGAAGTGTGTTTACAAGAGATGGAAATTACAAGAGTGAAGAAGGGAAATGCGGTGAATGGGGCTGTGAGTGGTATGATGTATAGTCAGTTGATGTCAGAAATGGCACGACTGGCTATCCATAACGCTGTTCTGGTTCCTACGGTTATGTATGGTAGTGAGTGTTGGGTTTGTCCGAAGAGTCATGAAAGCAATAGAGTAGTGAAAGGAGGGTTACGAAAGGAATAGAGCCATAGGTTTATTCTTATATCAAGCCATCTGTTCAGAAATAATGGTCTCAACGTGAAAGGCTATAAAACCCTTAAATAAACCCTTGTAAGCACAAACAAAATCAAAGGAAATAGTTGAAATAAATCTTGAGTTGTAATCAAGGTGAAGATTATCGGAGAGGCATATCTCCAGCAGTGGAATATATACTGAGAGGAAGAAGAAATAAATCCTTGAAGTCTAAACTCACGAATCACGCCTATTAAAAGTTTCTCGCGATTTTAAATCCTAGTAATTATATCTTAAGTTGAATAAAATGTCAATACCGTGCATTTAATGTCAAAAACGTGTTTAACAATAAACTACAAAACACAGGTTTTTGACAAAAATTACGAACCACGTTTTTGAGTTTCTTCGAACGTGTCTGCAAAACATTACCTAAAACTTATACGATGGCGTCGTAATTGTTTTTGAGGCATTTTGACAACATTTCTTAAGTTATATATTAAAACCGACAGTAAAAATATTTCCCAAAAAATACTGACTCGACTCACGTCATTGACGGGTTATGCTTTACATTTTTAACATCAAAAACTTTGAAATTCATTATCTCGGCCCCAGAAAAAATCTCTATTCACCCGACGCTGCAAATAAATGGCCGAGTTTGTTTTCTTTCGAAACATGTGTTACAATTTATTTTTTCATAAATAGTTTAATTAGTTGGAGAAAAAATATCTGCGATTTTGGAGCACCACGTCATTGACCGATTTTTTAGTCACAAAAGTAAGTGCGTGTAAACAATATTTTTTATTATTGGATTGTAGGTTTGATACTTATAATTAATAACAAATTTATATGACAACACCTGTAAACAAAAAATACTCCTCAATTCTGCTTAGAATTTTAGTTATAAAGGCAGGAGTACAAAAAAACGGCTTAGTCACACCCCATGTTTCATGACATTTGGACTTTTGAAAAGCTGTATTTTTTTTATTTATTAAGACAAGATAATCAAACATGCTTGCCGGATTTTAGACGCTACAATACTATACGAAATAAATATTAGAAAAAAAATAGGTCTCATATTTTAGAAAATATAACCCTGTCACAAAAAAATTTTGCCCCTGCAAAACGCCCATATATTTTATACCCGTGCGAAGCCGGAGCGGGTCGCTAGTTGTTTATAAAATAAACGCGATAAGTCCCGTTTTCTTGCATAATGCCAATAGACAACTTTCCAGTTTTTATGGAAACCCAAAAATTGTTCGGTTGATTTAGGTTGCTAATAAAATTGACATAACACTGTTTGAATGATTGCTCCTCATATTCAAACCTATATTCCACAACAACATCGGCAGACTATCAATAGCAATTGAATGATCCTGACAAAACCTTGCTTCACTCACACCCATTAACCCTCTCATATATATGTGATTAAAAATTAACATAATTTAACTGTATAAGATACAAGAAAAAACCTACCTATATCTCCATATAGCCAATAGTCAGTAACTGTCACTGTAGTGGACTGACAACCTGTCACATTGGGTAATAAATAATGACCATTCAATAATGATTATCATACAGTCTTGAAGATTAAGTATTTTTAACTTTTATTACATTGTAAATATATGTAACTTGAAAAAACTTACAAATAAATAATAACATAATAATTATGATAATATATTACAATATTTAATTTAAAAACTGAATTCATTTAAAAATAGTTTATAATTTATAACTAATACATTTTTGCTCTTTACAATAACTATTATCTTTAAGATTACATACAATTGGTTATGTTAGAAAGAACGAGACAAATTTATAAGTAAGAACAAAAGACAACATTTGACATTTTAAAACTGGCGCCACTATGCATTGTCATGGCCACTATACGTTCGCGTGCTTCGAAATGAAAAATATTGTCTTTTGTTCTTATAAACGTAAAGCTTATAAAAAGTTACTGGGACTGCAGTTTTGGCACTGACTCTACATATAACCGCAGAGTGTGTATGTGGAAGTGTACGAGTATAAGGCAAACGGGAATCCCTGATATGTGTTTACCCCTTAATAAGACATAATAAGACATATAACAGTCAGACGCTATATTGAAAAAAAGGTGACGTTAGGAGTACCTATAACCGCCGAGAGTGTATGAGTGTCAATGAAGCGAAAGTGGTCAGTCAGGATCGGGACAAATGAGGATCCGTGATCTCTGCCTACCCCTCTACAGGGAATCAGGCGTGATGTGTATGTATGTGTTTACCCCTCCTATATAGACTAGGATTATATGAATTACATACATACAGATAACTAATCTTCCTACAGGGATAGACAGAGATCACAAATCCTCATTTACCTGATCTACTACTTTCGCTTCATTCACATCCGTACTAATTCAATAATAATAATTAACTATTTAGGTGTTAGTTATAATTAAGCAACCTAATAATTTTAGCTTTGCTAGTAATAAGTAAGTTAAGTCAGCAATATAATATTATAAATAGCGATTGTAATTAAATCAATTGTTCTTTTGACTTCTAAATTTGTAATAACTAGTTTAATGTTCTGCTTATAATAAATTAATAAATAATTATTTTTATTATTATTTGCGGCGCCCTACACTTAACTTGTTCGAGCCTATGCTTGAGCCACATAAATGAGATTACCCTCTCAATATTGTGTGCAAAATAGTAAAAAGTAGGTAACGTCTCTGTAGTTGCGTAGTATAATGAGGGTAGATGAAAATAATTGTGTCTATAAATCAGCAACGCGGGCGGTTCCTCCTTCAGTACGCTTTCAATATTGGTGCAGTGAACAACTAAATAAATTGAAAACCTTGCAGTGCAGAATTTCGGCAGATTTAAGTCATTCGACATCGCCGAATCAACATATTCAGGAAGATCGGCGTGAAAAACCCCAAGTAAGTAAGAATGAAGTAAGTGTGTGCATCGAATGGATGCGAACGGCCACTGACAGGGAGAAGTAGCGTCATTTGGGGGAGGCCTATGTCCAGCAGTGGATTGATACAGGCTGATGAGGATGAAGTGTGAATTCGTCACTCGTGAGAGACGCTGATTCCGTTCGGGTCTATCCCAACGACGACTTTCCACTCGGCGCCTTTTGGCCCGGTGACGCAGACTTGTTCAGCATTTGCGAACCTGTCAGACCATACGTTAGTCGTGGTCATGTCGAACAAACAAAACTCGCCGCCGCTTGCTCGTCAATATCGAATTACGGTTCGACGAACATCGTGTCGAATTACGGTTGGACGAACGTCGAACAAAACTATTTGACAATGGCGTGTCGTATCATACCCTTTTGAAACTGCGTCGTACAAACTACTCGACGTCGATCCAATACTGACCAGGCGCTCTCTCACACGATGACGGATGAGGACGCCGCCTTCCAAGCTGTAATGGACAGCCTATAAACCCACCGAAGTGACCCCCGCGAAGTGTACCGAGTGGCCAGTCCTAAACAACTCCTTCGAAGAACTATTTGGGGGAAATAAAGTGCCCGAAGGCATCGACCTCAAGCTAAGATTCGCCCTCCCGACCGAGGAGTTAGCCAAAGCTTTCAACCCGGAGGACGTATCGCAAAATCCGCGATACAATCCTAAGGTGGCCCTTGGGACGAGCACTTGTTTATGCACCATTCTCTATTCTTGAGAAAGCGCATCCCACCTCATATGAGAGCATCAATGCACCCGTTAGGCGGATAAAACCCCTAATCGTAAGAAGATCCGATGTCGATCAAACCCTTAAAGAAAGGGCCGGGCTTTGCTCAGCCCGCTTATCCAGTTCAACCAGCAGCCCTAGCAAGATAAGACAAGATAAACTCGGGTTTAAAAGTTGTCTTAGCCTTCCGATTTCTCTTAAGTGTTAGCATGCAATGCAGTGGGGTTAAGTTCTTAACCCGGTTTAAGGCCGGGTTAACGTTATCTTGCCAAGGTTGCCAACGTGAAAAAAATTAGGTATCTTAACCATGTGCAAGAACGCGTTATCCGTGGGTTTGGATAACCCAACCATGTTGAAAATCACAATATCCGTCGGCATTTACCCTTTTACAATGTTTTTTCAATTTGGTAGTGTTATTAAATAAAGTTTGAAGTTTGTTTTGGTGTGTTGGAAGAAATACGTTAATGCTAAGTTTTATTGCACACAAGAAAAGCCTGAAGTTTATTTGTACCTACCCAAGAACAATTTCGAAAGGATAATAATGAGCGAAAAGAAAAAGTAAGTAGATGCCAAAAATATTTATACCCTCTGCCTGCGTTATTAAAAATTAACATAATTTCGAAGATGCATAAGATCGAAGAAAAAACCTACTTATATATCCATATAGCCAATAGTCAGTATCTTTGAACTGTGGTGGACTAATAACCTGTCACATTGGGTATTAAATAATGACCATCCAATAATGATTATCATACAGTCTTGAAGATTAAGTATTTTTAAATTTTATTACATCGTAAGTATATGTAACTTCTAAAAACTTACAAATAAATAATAACATAATAGTTAATTATGATAATATATTACAATATTTAATTTAAAAACTGAATTCATTTAAAAACAGTTTACAACTAATACATTTTTTTCTCTTTACAGTAACCATTATCTTTAAGATTACATACAAATGTTAGAAAGTACGAGAGAAGTTTATAAAAACATAGGACAACATTTGACATTTTAAAACTGGCGCCACTGTGCATTATCATGGCCACTATACGTTCACGTGCTTTGAAATGTAAAATATTGTCTTTTGTTCTTATAAACGTAAACCTTATAAAAGTTACTGGGGACTGCACTTTTGGCACTGACTCTACATATAACCGCAGAGTGTGTATGTGGAAGTGTATGAGTATAAGGCAAATGGGAATCCTTGATGTGTTTACCCCTCCTATATAGAGTAGGATTATATGAATTTCATAAAAGAAAACAAACGCATTCATGACCATTAACCCTTGCGGGGTAGTCAGAGGTTCAGGTTTCCATCTCCGCAAATGCGAAGGTAGTAATTCTATGGCAACTCGAACCAACGTGTTAAGCAGATAGTCAGTACTCAATGTGACAGGTGGTCAGCCATGTCGCCATTTACAAGCACTAACTATTACCTGTTCGACGAACAGGTAGGTTTTCTCACGATGTTTTCCCTCACTGTATAATTCGATGCATTTCGTAAACGTGTTTTTTATTACGAAAATGTACATAGAAATTCATGAAACTTCATTTCCATTAGTACATACATACACATAACTAATCTCCCTACAGAGGTATAGACAGAGATCACAAATCCTCAATTTACCTGATCTACTACTTTCGCTTCATTCACATCCATACTAACTCAATAATAAGAATGAACTATTTAGGTGTTCGAGCCTAAGCTTGAACCACATAAATGAGATTATGCTCTCAATATTGTGTGCAAAATAGTAGGACAGAGATCACGAATCCTCAATTTACCTGATCTACTACTTTCGCTTCTTTCACATCCATACTAACTCAATAATAATAATAAACTATTTAAGTGTTCGAGCCTATGCTTGAACCACATAAATAAGATTACCCTCTCAATATTGTGTGCAAAATAGTAAAAAGTAGGTGTCCAACCTCGTCCGTCACTGTTAATATTCTGGTATAATTTTAGTTACTCCGTTTCCACACTCGATGACGAAACATGTAGTCTCAATAGCGCTATATTTCAGTTACTGTATTTCCAAACTAGATGGCGCTGCATGTCCTCTACATCACGCTATGTTTTTATTTGTTCATCTGGGTATAAATATCCCAGATTTTATTTGTACCATTGTCTTAAACAGTATCTCATAATAAGTGTTAATTAAAGTGTAATAATAAGTAAACAGTGTTTCAATCCAGTAGTGAAATGAGTGAACAGTAGGTAACTTCTCTGTTGCGTAGTATAATGAGGGTAGATGAAAATAATTGTGTCTATAAATCAGCAGCGCGGGCGGTTTCTCCTTCAGTACGCTTTCAATTTTGTTGCAGTGAACAACTAAATAAATTGAAAACCTTGCAGTGCATAATTTCGGCACAAAGTCATTCGACATCGCCGAATCAACATATTCAGGAAGAGCGGCGTGAAAAACCCCAAGTAAGTGTGAATGAAGTAAGTGTGTGTGCGTCGAATGGATGCGAACGGCCACTGACAGGGAGAAGTGGCGTCATTTGGGGGAGGCCTATGTCCAGCAGTGGATTGATACAGGCTGATGAGGATGAAGTGTGAATTCGTCACTGGTGAGAGACGCTGATTCCGTTCGGGTCTATCCCAACGACGACTTTCCACTCGGCTTCTTTTGGTCCAGTGACGCAGACTCGTTCAGCATTTGCGAACCTGTCAGACCGTACGACGTTAGTCGTGGTCATGTCGAACTAACTTTCTGACGAACGTCGTGTCGAATTACGGTTCCACGAACGTCCAACAAAACTATTTGACAATGGCGTGTCGTATTGACCCTTTTGAAACTTGAAACTGCGTCGAACAAACTACTCGACGTTGATCCAATACTGACCAGGTGTTCTCACAAACTTACAGATCATGCCGGAAGAATCCTGTATGGGGCAGCTTGCCAGTATCCGACCAGCATCACCGGATGAGGACGCCTTCCAAACTGTAATAGACAGCCTCAACCGTCACTTCCCGAGTGGACTGAGTGGCTTGTCCTAAACCACTCCTTCGAAGAACTATTTGGGGGAAATAAAGTGCTCCAAGTCTTCGACCTCAAACTAAGATTCGCCCTCCCGACCGAGGAATTAGCCAAAGCTTCCTCGAGGCAACCTCCCTCTCTGAAAGGACGTATCGCAAAATCCGCACTACAATCCTAAGATGGCCCTTGGGACGAGCACTTGTTTATGCACCATTCTCTATTCTTGAGAAAGTGCATCCCACCTCATATGAGAGCATCAATGCAACAAAGGCGGATGAAACCCCTAATCGTAAGAAGATCCGATGTCGATCAAACCCTTAAAGAAAGGGCCGGGCTTTGCTCAGTCATCCAGCAGCCCTAGCATACTAGCCAAGATAAGACAAGATAAACTCGGGTTTAAAAGTTGTCTTAGCCCTCCGATTTATCTTAAGTGTTAGCATGCAATGCAGTGGGGTTAAGTTCTTAACCCGGGTTAAGGCCGGGTTAACGTTATCTTGCCAAGGTTGCCAACATGAAAAAAATTGGTATCTTAACCATGTGCAAGAACGCGTTATCCATGGGTTTGGATAACCCAACCATGTTGAAAATCACAATATCCGTCGGCATTTACCCTTTTACAATGTTTTTTCAAGTTGGTAGTGTTATTAAATAAAGTTTGAAGTTTGTTTTGGTGTGTTGGAAGAAATACGTTAATGCTAAAGTTTTATTGCACACTAGAAAAGCCTGAAGTTTGTTTGTACCCAAGAACAAATTCGAAAGGATAATAACGAGCGAAAAGAAGAAATAAGTAGAAGCCAAAAATAATTTATACCCTCTGCATACGATATTTGACTAATTATATGTAAGCTCGGTAGTCCGAGAAATATAAAGTTTATTATCAACAAGCTCAATAGTCTACTGACTAGATCTCTTCCAAAGTAAGAGAAAAGCCTATAGTATAGTTTACCTCAACTTGCTTAGAGAATCATTTTGCATTCCTGTCACTATTAGAAAATATAAAGATCATACGAGTTCAGTAGCTGTGAATAGAAATTGACTTTTTGTTATTTATCTTAGCAGAGTACGCAGCAACACTGCACAAATGAGGAAGTTGGCAGAACATATGTCCGCTAACCCATTTTCGCCAACGGCGAATATACAGGACCACTCGGCGGGTCCAAACACAAGGCTGAGTGGGAGGCCTTGACTGAAGCCATGGTCGAAATAGGTCCTCCAAAAACGGTGGACCAATGGAAGCATATCCTCCGAAGCAAGCGTTGGATTGGCATCCCACAGGAAAGAGAAGGACAGGGCGTCCTAAGTCCACGTGGCGTCGCTCGGTTCAGAAGGAGGCAAAGTCCATGGGACTGCAGTGGGGAGATCTGCAAGAGATTGCGCAAGATCGCCCACGGTGGAGTAACCTTCTTCGAGCCCTATATCCCTGCTAAGGGATAACAGGAATTAAGTCAAGTAAGTCAATGGAAGCAGGTTGGTTGAATACCTTCTGAATCTGTCTACATGCTTTTTCCACCTATCATTCACCTATAGGCTAGGTACTTAACTCTTTTTAATGAAATGATGTTACTTCACAATAATTATATGTATTACTACTGTTTCAGGCATGGAGAGACCTGAAAAAAGGTCAAGGGCAGAAAACGCTGCGGCCCATAAAGCCCACACATCTACAGACAACATCCACAGTCAGATCCCTGAGGTCTCCGAAGTTAGCCAGGTTAGAATAGATATCAGCCTATCAATGTCCACTTGGACATGTTATGCCTTTCCCATCATGAGCCACGATGAAAGGTCTGCCTTTCCTCCCTAGTAAAAAACAAAGCAGGCAACAGCTCAGCATAAGTAGTGTTTACTGCTGCTTTCACCTGTTAACACACAAGTTATGAAAAACCAACTCTTTTTAAAAGTTAATCATTTTAATAGTATAGTTAAGCTTAGTAAAACAATTGTACAACTGAGTTTTCTCTATTACAGATTGTCTTGGGAGCAATAGGGCCAGAGTGCTCTATAGGTGTTAGCCCTTCCGAGACTGGTCTTGGTATGGTAGTGAGTATGCAATGTTTTATTTCAGATTTACTAGCAACACAATTTTCCCTGATCCCAAGAGTCCTGAAACACCTCGAAACATCGGGGACACATACCTCCTGGTAACACCTCTGTAGGACAATGCGTGCTGGAAGCCAGATCTACTGAGGAGGACGAAAGGAGCCTATCTCAAGATTACGAACCTGAAAGCCAAGAGGTGGAAAACTTGAGATTGGTGGTTTGGAGGGTTCAGGGTGGTCCAAACAAGTTATAAACTGGTCTTCAGACGATATAAGGTTGCTGGAAACATCCTGGAGAAAATCTACATTAAGGACGTATAAGCCAGTATTAGGGGTGACGGACAGTCCCCTGTGCAGAGCATGCATGGAGACTGAGGAGACAGCCGCGCATGTTCTCTTGCAGTGCGAGGAAACAGCTACCTATAGGCGAATGCACTTCGGTGAAGCTGCTGGGAGCGAGCTGAAAACGCTTGTCGCAAACACCAAAGGCCTTCTGGGATACTTTGGGGAGCTGGGGTGGTTTGAGTGACCTTCATCTCAATACGCAAAATAGGAGCTAGTCGTCGAGTTGCGGACACTAAACCGGCTTCTATCTATCTATAAGCCAGTATGGAAGGCATGGTGTCAATGGGCAGCACAAAACAACGCACAAGCAGATGAACCAGACCCTCAACTACAAAAAAACAAACGCATTCACGACCATTAACCCTTGCGGGGTAGTCAGAGGTTCAGATGTCCATCTCCGCAATTGCGAAGGTAGTAATTCTATGGACACCTCGAACCCACGTGTTAACCAGATAGTCAGTACTCAATGTGACAGGTGGTCAACCATGTCGCCATTTACAAGCACTAACTATTACCTGTTCGGGGAACAGGTAGGTTTCCTCACGGTGTTTTCCCTCACCGTATAATTCGATGCATTTCGTAAATGTGTTTTTATTACGAAAATGTACATAGAAATTCATTAAAATTCATTTCCTTTGGTACATGCTCAAGTGGGATTTGAACCCTGTTCCCACTGATGCAGAGTCAAGCCCCAAACAACTGAGCTACGTCGAATTTTATATTATTTCCCTTTTATATAGGGAGAGAAAGTCGTAAGACGAACTCACAAACGTTCAAAATGTCACAACCGCAACAAGCGCCTCTGGAGCAGACTTCACTTCCCAACAGGAAGAAGAAGCCCTTTCCTCGACCACCATTCGACCGAAAGAAGATGCCACAAGGACTGCCACAACCACAACATCTATCGAAAACGACCACCTCATTGACTAACGATCCACTGTGGAAGGAGTCATTTGTGTTAGATGGCGAGACAGGGTTTATGAATATTTTGGAACGTGAGTACAACGCTATTGCGGATGTCTATCGACAACGACCACCTCATTGACTAACGATCCACTGTGGAAGGAGTCCTTTGTGTTAGATGGCGAGACGGGGTTTATGAATATTTTGGAACGTGAGTACAACGCTATTGCGGATGTCTATCGACAACGACCACCTCATTGACTAACGATCCACTGTGGAAGGAGTCCTTTGTGTTAGATGGCGAGACGGGGTTTATGAATATTTTGGAACGTGAGTACAACGCTATTGCGGATGTCTATCGACAACGACCACCTCATTGACTAACGATCCACTGTGGAAGGAGTCCTTTGTGTTAGATGGCGAGACGGGGTTTATGAATATTTTGGAACGTGAGTACAACGCTATTGCGGATGTCTATCGACAACGACCACCTCATTGACTAACGATCCACTGTGGAAGGAGTCCTTTGTGTTAGATGGCGAGACGGGGTTTATGAATATTTTGGAACGTGAGTACAACGCTATTGCGGATGTCTATCGACAACGACCACCTCATTGACTAACGATCCACTGTGGAAGGAGTCCTTTGTGTTAGATGGCGAGACGGGGTTTATGAATATTTTGGAACGTGAGTACAACGCTATTGCGGATGTCAATCGACAACGACCACCTCATTGACTAACGATCCACTGTGGAAGGAGTCCTTTGTGTTAGATGGCGAGACGGGGTTTATGAATATTTTGGAACGTGAGTACAACGCTATTGCGGATGTCTATCGACAACGACCACCTCATTGACTAACGATCCACTGTGGAAGGAGTCCTTTGTGTTAGATGGCGAGACGGGGTTTATGAATATTTTGGAACGTGAGTACAACGCTATTGCGGATGTCTATCGACAACGACCACCTCATTGACTAACGATCCACTGTGGAAGGAGTCCTTTGTGTTAGATGGCGAGACGGGGTTTATGAATATTTTGGAACGTGAGTACAACGCTATTGCGGATGTCCATCGACAACGACCACCTCATTGACTAACGATCCACTGTGGAAGGAGTCCTTTGTGTTAGATGGCGAGACGGGGTTTATGAATATTTTGGAACGTGAGTACAACGCTATTGCGGATGTCTATCGACAACGACCACCTCATTGACTAACGATCCACTGTGGAAGGAGTCCTTTGTGTTAGATGGCGAGACGGGGTTTATGAATATTTTGGAACGTGAGTACAACGCTATTGCGGATGTCTATCGACAACGACCACCTCATTGACTAACGATCCACTGTGGAAGGAGTCCTTTGTGTTAGATGGCGAGACGGGGTTTATGAATATTTTGGAACGTGAGTACAACGCTATTGCGGATGTCTATCGACAACGACCACCTCATTGACTAACGATCCACTGTGGAAGGAGTCCTTTGTGTTAGATGGCGAGACGGGGTTTATGAATATTTTGGAACGTGAGTACAACGCTATTGCGGATGTCAATCGACAACGACCACCTCATTGACTAACGATCCACTGTGGAAGGAGTCCTTTGTGTTAGATGGCGAGACGGGGTTTATGAATATTTTGGAACGTGAGTACAACGCTATTGCGGATGTCAATCGACAACGACCACCTCATTGACTAACGATCCACTGTGGAAGGAGTCCTTTGTGTTAGATGGCGAGACGGGGTTTATGAATATTTTGGAACGTGAGTACAACGCTATTGCGGATGTCTATCGACAACGACCACCTCATTGACTAACGATCCACTGTGGAAGGAGTCCTTTGTGTTAGATGGCGAGACGGGGTTTATGAATATTTTGGAACGTGAGTACAACGCTATTGCGGATGTCAATCGACAACGACCACCTCATTGACTAACGATCCACTGTGGAAGGAGTCCTTTGTGTTAGATGGCGAGACGGGGTTTATGAATATTTTGGAACGTGAGTACAACGCTATTGCGGATGTCAATCGACAACGACCACCTCATTGACTAACGATCCACTGTGGAAGGAGTCCTTTGTGTTAGATGGCGAGACGGGGTTTATGAATATTTTGGAACGTGAGTACAACGCTATTGCGGATGTCTATCGACAACGACCACCTCATTGACTAACGATCCACTGTGGAAGGAGTCCTTTGTGTTAGATGGCGAGACGGGGTTTATGAATATTTTGGAACGTGAGTACAACGCTATTGCGGATGTCAATCGACAACGACCACCTCATTGACTAACGATCCACTGTGGAAGGAGTCCTTTGTGTTAGATGGCGAGACGGGGTTTATGAATATTTTGGAACGTGAGTACAACGCTATTGCGGATGTCTATCGACAACGACCACCTCATTGACTAACGATCCACTGTGGAAGGAGTCCTTTGTGTTAGATGGCGAGACGGGGTTTATGAATATTTTGGAACGTGAGTACAACGCTATTGCGGATGTCTATCGACAACGACCACCTCATTGACTAACGATCCACTGTGGAAGGAGTCCTTTGTGTTAGATGGCGAGACGGGGTTTATGAATATTTTGGAACGTGAGTACAACGCTATTGCGGATGTCAATCGACAACGACCACCTCATTGACTAACGATCCACTGTGGAAGGAGTCCTTTGTGTTAGATGGCGAGACGGGGTTTATGAATATTTTGGAACGTGAGTACAACGCTATTGCGGATGTCAATCGACAACGACCACCTCATTGACTAACGATCCACTGTGGAAGGAGTCCTTTGTGTTAGATGGCGAGACGGGGTTTATGAATATTTTGGAACGTGAGTACAACGCTATTGCGGATGTCTATCGACAACGACCACCTCATTGACTAACGATCCACTGTGGAAGGAGTCCTTTGTGTTAGATGGCGAGACGGGGTTTATGAATATTTTGGAACGTGAGTACAACGCTATTGCGGATGTCTATCGACAACGACCACCTCATTGACTAACGATCCACTGTGGAAGGAGTCCTTTGTGTTAGATGGCGAGACGGGGTTTATGAATATTTTGGAACGTGAGTACAACGCTATTGCGGATGTCTATCGACAACGACCACCTCATTGACTAACGATCCACTGTGGAAGGAGTCCTTTGTGTTAGATGGCGAGACGGGGTTTATGAATATTTTGGAACGTGAGTACAACGCTATTGCGGATGTCTATCGACAACGACCACCTCATTGACTAACGATCCACTGTGGAAGGAGTCCTTTGTGTTAGATGGCGAGACGGGGTTTATGAATATTTTGGAACGTGAGTACAACGCTATTGCGGATGTCTATCGACAACGACCACCTCATTGACTAACGATCCACTGTGGAAGGAGTCCTTTGTGTTAGATGGCGAGACGGGGTTTATGAATATTTTGGAACGTGAGTACAACGCTATTGCGGATGACGGGGTTTATGAATATTTTGGAACGTGAGTACAACGCTATTCGGAATCGACAACGACCACCTCATTGACTAACGATCCACTGTGGAAGGAGTCCTTTGTGTTAGATGGCGAGACGGGGTTTATGAATATTTTGGAACGTGAGTACAACGCTATTGCGGATGTCTATCGACAACGACCACCTCATTGACTAACGATCCACTGTGGAAGGAGTCCTTTGTGTTAGATGGCGAGACGGGGTTTATGAATATTTTGGAACGTGAGTACAACGCTATTGCGGATGTCTATCGACAACGACCACCTCATTGACTAACGATCCACTGTGGAAGGAGTCCTTTGTGTTAGATGGCGAGACGGGGTTTATGAATATTTTGGAACGTGAGTACAACGCTATTGCGGATGTCTATCGACAACGACCACCTCATTGACTAACGATCCACTGTGGAAGGAGTCCTTTGTGTTAGATGGCGAGACGGGGTTTATGAATATTTTGGAACGTGAGTACAACGCTATTGCGGATGTCTATCGACAACGACCACCTCATTGACTAACGATCCACTGTGGAAGGAGTCCTTTGTGTTAGATGGCGAGACGGGGTTTATGAATATTTTGGAACGTGAGTACAACGCTATTGCGGATGTCTATCGACAACGACCACCTCATTGACTAACGATCCACTGTGGAAGGAGTCCTTTGTGTTAGATGGCGAGACGGGGTTTATGAATATTTTGGAACGTGAGTACAACGCTATTGCGGATGTCAATCGACAACGACCACCTCATTGACTAACGATCCACTGTGGAAGGAGTCCTTTGTGTTAGATGGCGAGACGGGGTTTATGAATATTTTGGAACGTGAGTACAACGCTATTGCGGATGTCTATCGACAACGACCACCTCATTGACTAACGATCCACTGTGGAAGGAGTCCTTTGTGTTAGATGGCGAGACGGGGTTTATGAATATTTTGGAACGTGAGTACAACGCTATTGCGGATGTCTATCGACAACGACCACCTCATTGACTAACGATCCACTGTGGAAGGAGTCCTTTGTGTTAGATGGCGAGACGGGGTTTATGAATATTTTGGAACGTGAGTACAACGCTATTGCGGATGTCTATCGACAACGACCACCTCATTGACTAACGATCCACTGTGGAAGGAGTCGAGACGGGGTTTATGAATATTTTTGTGTTGCGGAGATGGCGAGACGGGGTTTAGATGAATATGCGGATTTTGGAACGTGAGTACAACGCTATTGCGGATGTCTATCGACAACGACCACCTCATTGACTAACGATCCACTGTGGAAGGAGTCCTTTGTGTTAGATGGCGAGACGGGGTTTATGAATATTTTGGAACGTGAGTACAACGCTATTGCGGATGTCTATCGACAACGACCACCTCATTGACTAACGATCCACTGTGGAAGGAGTCCTTTGTGTTAGATGGCGAGACGGGGTTTATGAATATTTTGGAACGTGAGTACAACGCTATTGCGGATGTCTATCGACAACGACCACCTCATTGACTAACGATCCACTGTGGAAGGAGTCCTTTGTGTTAGATGGCGAGACGGGGTTTATGAATATTTTGGAACGTGAGTACAACGCTATTGCGGATGTCTATCGACAACGACCACCTCATTGACTAACGATCCACTGTGGAAGGAGTCCTTTGTGTTAGATGGCGAGACGGGGTTTATGAATATTTTGGAACGTGAGTACAACGCTATTGCGGATGTCTATCGACAACGACCACCTCATTGACTAACGATCCACTGTGGAAGGAGTCCTTTGTGTTAGATGGCGAGACGGGGTTTATGAATATTTTGGAACGTGAGTACAACGCTATTGCGGATGTCTATCGACAACGACCACCTCATTGACTAACGATCCACTGTGGAAGGAGTCCTTTGTGTTAGATGGCGAGACGGGGTTTATGAATATTTTGGAACGTGAGTACAACGCTATTGCGGATGTCTATCGACAACGACCACCTCATTGACTAACGATCCACTGTGGAAGGAGTCCTTTGTGTTAGATGGCGAGACGGGGTTTATGAATATTTTGGAACGTGAGTACAACGCTATTGCGGATGTCTATCGACAACGACCACCTCATTGACTAACGATCCACTGTGGAAGGAGTCCTTTGTGTTAGATGGCGAGACGGGGTTTATGAATATTTTGGAACGTGAGTACAACGCTATTGCGGATGTCTATCGACAACGACCACCTCATTGACTAACGATCCACTGTGGAAGGAGTCCTTTGTGTTAGATGGCGAGACGGGGTTTATGAATATTTTGGAACGTGAGTACAACGCTATTGCGGATGTCTATCGACAACGACCACCTCATTGACTAACGATCCACTGTGGAAGGAGTCCTTTGTGTTAGATGGCGAGACGGGGTTTATGAATATTTTGGAACGTGAGTACAACGCTATTGCGGATGTCTATCGACAACGACCACCTCATTGACTAACGATCCACTGTGGAAGGAGTCCTTTGTGTTAGATGGCGAGACGGGGTTTATGAATATTTTGGAACGTGAGTACAACGCTATTGCGGATGTCTATCGACAACGACCACCTCATTGACTAACGATCCACTGTGGAAGGAGTCCTTTGTGTTAGATGGCGAGACGGGGTTTATGAATATTTTGGAACGTGAGTACAACGCTATTGCGGATGTCTATCGACAACGACCACCTCATTGACTAACGATCCACTGTGGAAGGAGTCCTTTGTGTTAGATGGCGAGACGGGGTTTATGAATATTTTGGAACGTGAGTACAACGCTATTGCGGATGTCTATCGACAACGACCACCTCATTGACTAACGATCCACTGTGGAAGGAGTCCTTTGTGTTAGATGGCGAGACGGGGTTTATGAATATTTTGGAACGTGAGTACAACGCTATTGCGGATGTCTATCGACAACGACCACCTCATTGACTAACGATCCACTGTGGAAGGAGTCCTTTGTGTTAGATGGCGAGACGGGGTTTATGAATATTTTGGAACGTGAGTACAACGCTATTGCGGATGTCATGTCTATCGACAACGACCACCTCATTGACTAACGATCCACTGTGGAAGGAGTCCTTTGTGTTAGATGGCGAGACGGGGTTTATGAATATTTTGGAACGTGAGTACAACGCTATTGCGGATGTCTATCGACAACGACCACCTCATTGACTAACGATCCACTGTGGAAGGAGTCCTTTGTGTTAGATGGCGAGACGGGGTTTATGAATATTTTGGAACGTGAGTACAACGCTATTGCGGATGTCAATCGACAACGACCACCTCATTGACTAACGATCCACTGTGGAAGGAGTCCTTTGTGTTAGATGGCGAGACGGGGTTTATGAATATTTTGGAACGTGAGTACAACGCTATTGCGGATGTCTATCGACAACGACCACCTCATTGACTAACGATCCACTGTGGAAGGAGTCCTTTGTGTTAGATGGCGAGACGGGGTTTATGAATATTTTGGAACGTGAGTACAACGCTATTGCGGATGTCTATCGACAACGACCACCTCATTGACTAACGATCCACTGTGGAAGGAGTCCTTTGTGTTAGATGGCGAGACGGGGTTTATGAATATTTTGGAACGTGAGTACAACGCTATTGCGGATGTCTATCGACAACGACCACCTCATTGACTAACGATCCACTGTGGAAGGAGTCCTTTGTGTTAGATGGCGAGACGGGGTTTATGAATATTTTGGAACGTGAGTACAACGCTATTGCGGATGTCAATCGACAACGACCACCTCATTGACTAACGATCCACTGTGGAAGGAGTCCTTTGTGTTAGATGGCGAGACGGGGTTTATGAATATTTTGGAACGTGAGTACAACGCTATTGCGGATGTCTATCGACAACGACCACCTCATTGACTAACGATCCACTGTGGAAGGAGTCCTTTGTGTTAGATGGCGAGACGGGGTTTATGAATATTTTGGAACGTGAGTACAACGCTATTGCGGATGTCTATCGACAACGACCACCTCATTGACTAACGATCCACTGTGGAAGGAGTCCTTTGTGTTAGATGGCGAGACGGGGTTTATGAATATTTTGGAACGTGAGTACAACGCTATTGCGGATGTCAATCGACAACGACCACCTCATTGACTAACGATCCACTGTGGAAGGAGTCCTTTGTGTTAGATGGCGAGACGGGGTTTATGAATATTTTGGAACGTGAGTACAACGCTATTGCGGATGTCAATCGACAACGACCACCTCATTGACTAACGATCCACTGTGGAAGGAGTCCTTTGTGTTAGATGGCGAGACGGGGTTTATGAATATTTTGGAACGTGAGTACAACGCTATTGCGGATGTCAATCGACAACGACCACCTCATTGACTAACGATCCACTGTGGAAGGAGTCCTTTGTGTTAGATGGCGAGACGGGGTTTATGAATATTTTGGAACGTGAGTACAACGCTATTGCGGATGTCTATCGACAACGACCACCTCATTGACTAACGATCCACTGTGGAAGGAGTCCTTTGTGTTAGATGGCGAGACGGGGTTTATGAATATTTTGGAACGTGAGTACAACGCTATTGCGGATTCAATCGACAACGACCACCTCATTGACTAACGATCCACTGTGGAAGGACTTTGTGTTAGATGGCGAGACGGGGTTTATGAATATTTTGGAACGTGAGTACAACGCTATTGCGGATGTATCGACAACGACCACCTCATTGACTAACGATCCACTGTGGAAGGAGTCCTTTGTGTTAGATGGCGAGACGGGGTTTATGAATATTTTGGAACGTGAGTACAACGCTATTGCGGATGTCTATCGACAACGACCACCTCATTGACTAACGATCCACTGTGGAAGGAGTCCTTTGTGTTAGATGGCGAGACGGGGTTTATGAATATTTTGGAACGTGAGTACAACGCTATTGCGGATGTCTATCGACAACGACCACCTCATTGACTAACGATCCACTGTGGAAGGAGTCCTTTGTGTTAGATGGCGAGACGGGGTTTATGAATATTTTGGAACGTGAGTACAACGCTATTGCGGATGTCAATCGACAACGACCACCTCATTGACTAACGATCCACTGTGGAAGGAGTCCTTTGTGTTAGATGGCGAGACGGGGTTTATGAATATTTTGGAACGTGAGTACAACGCTATTGCGGATGTCAATCGACAACGACCACCTCATTGACTAACGATCCACTGTGGAAGGAGTCCTTTGTGTTAGATGGCGAGACGGGGTTTATGAATATTTTGGAACGTGAGTACAACGCTATTGCGGATGTCAATCGACAACGACCACCTCATTGACTAACGATCCACTGTGGAAGGAGTCCTTTGTGTTAGATGGCGAGACGGGGTTTATGAATATTTTGGAACGTGAGTACAACGCTATTGCGGATGTCAATCGACAACGACCACCTCATTGACTAACGATCCACTGTGGAAGGAGTCCTTTGTGTTAGATGGCGAGACGGGGTTTATGAATATTTTGGAACGTGAGTACAACGCTATTGCGGATGTCAATCGACAACGACCACCTCATTGACTAACGATCCACTGTGGAAGGAGTCCTTTGTGTTAGATGGCGAGACGGGGTTTATGAATATTTTGGAACGTGAGTACAACGCTATTGCGGATGTCAATCGACAACGACCACCTCATTGACTAACGATCCACTGTGGAAGGAGTCCTTTGTGTTAGATGGCGAGACGGGGTTTATGAATATTTTGGAACGTGAGTACAACGCTATTGCGGATGTCTATCGACAACGACCACCTCATTGACTAACGATCCACTGTGGAAGGAGTCCTTTGTGTTAGATGGCGAGACGGGGTTTATGAATATTTTGGAACGTGAGTACAACGCTATTGCGGATGTCTATCGACAACGACCACCTCATTGACTAACGATCCACTGTGGAAGGAGTCCTTTGTGTTAGATGGCGAGACGGGGTTTATGAATATTTTGGAACGTGAGTACAACGCTATTGCGGATGTCTATCGACAACGACCACCTCATTGACTAACGATCCACTGTGGAAGGAGTCCTTTGTGTTAGATGGCGAGACGGGGTTTATGAATATTTTGGAACGTGAGTACAACGCTATTGCGGATGTCTATCGACAACGACCACCTCATTGACTAACGATCCACTGTGGAAGGAGTCCTTTGTGTTAGATGGCGAGACGGGGTTTATGAATATTTTGGAACGTGAGTACAACGCTATTGCGGATGTCTATCGACAACGACCACCTCATTGACTAACGATCCACTGTGGAAGGAGTCCTTTGTGTTAGATGGCGAGACGGGGTTTATGAATATTTTGGAACGTGAGTACAACGCTATTGCGGATGTCTATCGACAACGACCACCTCATTGACTAACGATCCACTGTGGAAGGAGTCCTTTGTGTTAGATGGCGAGACGGGGTTTATGAATATTTTGGAACGTGAGTACAACGCTATTGCGGATGTCTATCGACAACGACCACCTCATTGACTAACGATCCACTGTGGAAGGAGTCCTTTGTGTTAGATGGCGAGACGGGGTTTATGAATATTTTGGAACGTGAGTACAACGCTATTGCGGATGTCTATCGACAACGACCACCTCATTGACTAACGATCCACTGTGGAAGGAGTCCTTTGTGTTAGATGGCGAGACGGGGTTTATGAATATTTTGGAACGTGAGTACAACGCTATTGCGGATGTCGACAAACAGTATGCCATCGTGTACTGGTATAGGTGCGCGCTCATCAACCAGAAGCATGGAGAGCTCACTCAGGACGAACAACACTTGATTGACGCTGTCAAAGACTACACGTCGGAGTGGATAGCAGCGGGAGCAGCGGAATACCTTGAGGGATTCGGCGACTATGAAGACGCCACAGGGGTAAAGGATCGTGCTAAGCCCAGCCTCCCCAACCGGAATGGCCATTTCGGGAAAGCGGACGCGAACACGCACACGCTCTACGAAACAGCCCCAGCCCATCTTGGAGGATTTTCGACTCGCAACGGGTCGCGACAGTTCCAATGACGATTGGATCCCCAGGGAAATAGCCCCTGATGAGCCGCGACGAACGCGGGCAGCACCACGGCTTCAAGATCCTGGACCATCGACTGCACCAAGCTCAAGCGCCGGGTCAACGACGGCGACGACCTCAGACGTACCACAGTCAGAGCCCGAAGATGATGACCTTAACGCAGCCGCTGATATAGAAATTTATGAGTATCAAATGGCTAGAATTTTTTTTACACATTAAAGAACATTGAACTCACATTAACCCATATATGCCCACGGGGTCGTTTTCGACCCACACCTACTCACCTTAATCGTGGGTGGGTGATTTTGCAAGGTTGATGTTTTTTTGTCAACTACCTTCATTTTTTTATTGTTTATGAAGTGTTTCAACATAATTAGCCGCCATTATAACCACAAGTGCGAAACGGAACGGTTTATTGAGGTTCAAAATCACGTTTTATTTTTTTCGTGGAAAAACTGCCACCTTGCTTCAGAAAAATGTAAGTACTGCGTTATAATGACATACATAGTTAATGAATTCCTTTGTTTTCATATCTCTGATAGTTCCCTCTAAGTGTAATTATTAAAATAAGCCATGTGCTATAATTGCCCACGATATATTTTGATATACATGTTAGTGGGTCGAAAACGACCCCGTGGGCACATGTACTTCCTTGTGTTCATACAAATGTGTTTTTTGCAGGAGTCGGCGCATACTGACCACTAATAAAATTATTGACATATTGGATGAGTTGCAAGTTGAAGACAATGTTGATGGAGTCGATATCTTTATGGATCCTCCTTGTGATTGTAAAATATCTGATGGAGATTCCGGAGATGAAGACTCTCAAGCCGTTGAAAATTTCAACCGTAATCTGTTGCTTGCCCCTTTTGAGCTGGTAGTTTTAATGGTGGTAGTCACCAAGACGATGAGGACGATACCTCTGAATCATCTACCCTCGATCCCAGTGAGCCAAGTACTTCCAGGGCTACCGTGAATGATGAAAACCCTGTAAGTACCCCAAGACTAAAGAAATCTCGCCCAAAGACGTATCCTCGGAAGTGGCGTAAAACTGATCTTGTTGGCTTCATAGACGATTGGGCAGCACCACCACCAAGATCTGTTTCGTCGTTGTCGGATCATAGCGACCCAGTAGAATTTTTTGAATTGGTTTTTCCGAGGACGTGATTCGACATATAGTCCGACTTTCTCCTATGTATGCTGTCAGTAAAGATCCTTACACGACGTTTACTCTTTCATCGGATGAAATAAAATGTTTCATCGGTATTTTGGTACTAAGTGGATGATACCTTTGCCAAGACGCCGAATGTTTTGGGAGAATCAAGATGATTCACATAACATATTAGTTACCAAATCCATGAGACGAAATCGTTTTGAAGAGATATTCCGATATCTACACGTTTCCGATAATGCCAATCTTCAACCAGGAGATAAAATGGCGAAGGTTCGCCGTTTGTCTGACATGCTGAATGCAAAATTTCTTATTTATGCGCCTATTGAAAAAAACTTCAGAAAAAAATGGTACATGCCAATCATAATGTGGATGATAGACGTTGCTGTCAATAACTCAGCGTTATTAGCCCGATCTATGGGAGCTCATGTGGATACATTGTCATTCAGATGTTCAATTACTCGTTCATTGTTGCTCCAATACGGAACACCAAAGCAACATATTGGAGCACACCCTCGACCAGCCATCGCTCCACCAGCCACAGCAAGGCGGCATATGATTATTACAGGCCAATTGAGGAAACGCTGTGCTTTATGTCGCAATAAAACTGTTAAGATGTGCCGCAAGTGTAATCTCAACCTTCATGACAAATGCTTTGAAGAATTTCACAAATAAAAATGCGATGACGATGTTGTTATTGTGTTTTGGATACACTATTTACTTGTAAACTCTAAATAAATAACTTTTTAGAATTATTTTAGCATTTAATTTGATATTTCATATTTTCATACATTTTAGGAATCTTATATGCCCACGGGGTCGTTTTCGACCCACCTGAAAAATCGTACTACCGGGGCTGAAAACTGACACTTATGTATTTAATAGAGCCGCTTAGGGGCAAACATATCCAAATTTCATGAGAATCGGTGTCATGAAAAGTTCTGGGCATATATGGGTTAATATAATAATTCAACAAATAAAAAATGTTTTTTGTTTATAAATCACATCATAAACGGAACGAAATAGAAAGGGGAGCCTGAATTCGAGTTTGTTGTGATTTCACTTTGCTTTAATAGAGGAAAAGATATCACTACAACTTGTTTCGATTCCTCACTAGTTTATTTTTGCTTTGTTGAAACTTTAATAATGTCGAACCCCATAGACATGGTAAGAAATAAGAAAAAAAGGGCGGAAAATTGTAGCTCAGAAGAAAATTAAGTGACAACTTTATTTGTCTGTAAAGTTTGCTTACTACTTTTACTAATTTTGTTTTTAATGTTTAGGAAATATTACGAGAACTTATATCTGAATCAGCAAACATAATAGAAAACAAATCCAACAAAACTGCAGTAAATATTCTAAAATCGAAAGTGTGGAAAACGATTTCACAAAGGTAAGCCACTTACTTACTTTTCTCTGGGTAATTACAAATTAATTTATTGTTTGTGATTATGAGCATCTTATTTGTTGCTTCAGGTTTAATGTGATAACGGGAAGGCATCGGGCAGAGGATGATTTAAAACTTTGTTGGAAGAGAATGAAACTGTGTGCCAAAGCCAATCTGTTAGTCAATCTGTGGTGAAACCCGCCATCACCTTCTCCCGAAGACTTAGCAATTGTAGAAATTGCTCCACATTATTTCCTTGTAGAAGAGAACAAATCTAAGACTCAATAAGATAAGACTCGACAATATCTAAGACTCGCAGAAATAAAGTGAACAACTTATTTGTGACAACCAGGGGGAAAACAAAAGTAGCATCTCCCTCTATCATCGCAGGATGGATCCGATCTCTTCTGAAAGAGGGATATCATCTTCTGCAGGATCTCAGAGCCGCGGTGGCCACTCACAAACTGGACAAGTGGTTATTCCAGTATAGAAGAAATACTCGAAAGAGGGAATTGGAGATCCAACAACCTTTTTCAAGCACTTTTTCAGAGAGATTTCTGGTCATACATACATAACATACGCTTCATGACCTGTGTATACACACTCCCTTTTTTATTATGGCGGGGTAGTCAGAGGCTTGAATGCCCATCTCCGAAATTTCGTAGGCATGTTAGGTATGGGTCATTCGAAGCCCGCATATCACTAGATAGACAGTACCCAACGTGATATGTAGAGAACTATAACACCGTATATAGGCACTGACTATGACCTATCCTGCGGAATAGGCAGGTTTCCTCACGATGTTTTCCTCACAGTTAGCGACCGTAAATTATGTACGTAAATGAAAAACACATATTTAAATTTCATTCATTGGTACATGCCAGAGCCGGGATTCGAACCTAGGACCTTTCTCATACGAAGTCCGAGGTCTCACCCACTGGGCTACAGCCACTTTGTCAATCAAGATCAAACTCAAATGTCCTCAACGATTCCTTTATAAGCATAAGATAATAAAATGAACACACTAACAGGACTTTAAATAACACTCATGTTTTTTCTCCTATGTGGTAGCAACTTTTATTATGATTCTATTGCTTACCTGTTCTTGTCTGATTCTATTATTTGATTATTGGCTAATCCAATAAATAACACTTGAATATACCTTGTTTCAATGATTCAAGCAATTCACAGTACGCTATCTAACAGCAGCGCCGGCAGACAATAAACACCTCTCATTTATGTGGTCTCACGTTTGTCGCTGCAAAGATGACAGAGGGTCATATAAATGTCTGATGTGGCGACCTCGGACGGGAGCGAGAAGCGCTGGCAGACCAACAGCCAGATGGTCGGACGACATCCGAAAGACGGTAGGGCCGACCTGGAGTAGATGCGCCGCACAAAGATCCCGATGGAAAGAAATGCAGGAGGCATACGTTCAACTAATATGGACACAATTGTGCTGAAGAAGAAGATTTATGTGGTTCAAGCATAGGCTCAAACACCTAAATAGACCCGGTTTTCCCCCAAAGGGTTTAAAACGGATATTTAGGTTTCAGCCGTAGCTTGAACCACACCTTTTAAGGCCTTGCCGGCTTAGTACTGAAGGAGGAATCGCCCACGCTGCTGATTTATAGACACAATTATTTTCATCTACCCTCATTTTACTACGCAACCACAGAGAAGTTACCTACTTTTTACTATTTTGCACACAATATTGAGAGGGTAATCTCATTTATGTGAGCTACGGCTGAAACCTAAATATCCGTTTAAAACCCTTCGGGGGAAAATCGTGTCTATTACTATATTAATTTAAAAACTGAATTCATTGAAAAATAGTTTTAAACTAATACATTTTTTCTCTTTACAATATTACCTTTACAATTATGTACATACAATTGGATATGTTAGAAGTACAGTCAACGCTAAAAGTGCAGTCCCAGTAACGTTTTATAAGGTTTAAGTTTATAAGAACAAAAGACAATATTTTATATTTTAAAACCGGCGCCACTATGCATGGTCATGGCCACTATACGTTCACGTGCTTTGAAATGTAAAATATTGTCTTTAACTGATTTTCTATGATCATGTTTATATTAAAATACATTTATGAATACACTGAATACTATGGTGAGCGAAAACATAATGAAGAAAACCTACTTGTTTCCCCAAACAGGTGCTTGTAAATGGCAACATGGCTTAGCACCTGTCACATTCAGTACTGTCTAACTGGTTGTGTTTCAGGTGTCCATAGAATTTTTGCCTTCGCAATTGCGGAGGTGGACACCTGAACTTCTGACTACCCTGCAAGGGTTAATAGTTGTCAACATGTTTGTGTATGTCTATATATTATTGTATATAGCATTCATCCTTTAATAACAAGTATATTACAATCATTATTTTGCGTTTTGATTATGTATTTTTCTTTCATTAAGCTGTCTTCTAGAATTTTACTATCAACTGTATTTGCTTTATCAAAATCACTTGTATTTTTGGGTTTCCTATGCAATCTAGGTGTGGTTGATTTTTTAGCGCATTGATTTACTTTAGCCTTAACCGGAAATGAATATCTGATGTCTTCATCTGAGTTATTAATATTCTTTGATTTCTTTTTATCTAATTTAGTCGTATTGTCCTGCTTAACTCTTTTTAGCATTATTTTAGTCTCCTTTTTAGCTAGCAAACTATCTACACTTCTTTTCCGACTTAACTTGGGAAGCGAAGTTATATTTCTGCAATTATTTTGAATAAAATCTTGGAAAGACGTAATGAACGATACAGAATTCTGCCTTTTCTGTTTAGGTTGTTTCACTGAGTACGTTTTAGTAATACTCGGCGTAATTTCGGGAAACTTATATAGATATTCTTCATCATTCACATCAGTTTTAAATTCCTTTTTAACTACTAAACTATCTTTCTTATTTTTACTTGTACTACCACCATTCAGAGTACTTGTATCAGGCAAAATACTTGCATCCAAAACAGTATCTACAGTTTGATTTGACACATTTGACAGATCCTGTTCAAACTCAATTTCAACCACCGATTCAGCATTGAACTTTGTTTTACCTTTTGTATTCCACAATTTACTATTCTTGTTACTTTTACCCTTATTAACAGGCTTAATGAACCCTAGCTTAGTCTTAAACTTAGGCGACTTACCCTTTTTCTCGCTAGATCTAGGCATTAAATTAGACCTAACTGGACTTCTAACCTCATTCACTGCATCACTTCTGGATATTTCCGGTTCAGTAACTTCAATTTTCACCTCAACTTCTTGCTTGATCACCTCTGTAGCACTCAAATCCGTCACTTCATCATCAACTTCACTTTTAACCACTATTTCATCACTCACCAAGTCTAATAACTCACTAGCCTTCACATATACACTTTCTACAGTTTTGACGTTCACTTTTGTCACCTTTTCCACTATTTTGCTAAACACTTGTGTTATCTTCTCGTAGAAGTCTTGCTTCCTACTACATTCACTGTAGTGTGACCTGAAAAAGAAAATCTTTTTATTCAATATAGGGATCATAAAATCACTTATTGAAAGTCAAAAAAAAGAACATGTTTTATAAAAAAATATGTCATTAATATATACTAATTATTAACATACATACATACACATCACACCTGATTCCCAGTAGAGGGGTAGGCAGAGATCACGGATCCCCATTTGTCTCGATCCTGACAGACCACTTTCGCTTCATTGACATTTATACATCCTCTCATATACTCTCGGCGGTTATAGGTACTCCTAACGTCACCTTTTTACAATATAGCGTCTATCTGACTGTTATATGTCTTATTAGGCCGGCCCCTACGTAACCGCCCTTCCACTTCACTCATATATATTCCTTTTGTCAATCTGCTATCATTCATCCGCATAACATGTCCAAACCATCGAAGCATGCTCTTTTCAATCTTAGTCACTACATCTTCTTTCAAACTGCAACCTTCCCTTATCACACTATTTTTAATTCTATCTAATGGCACTTCGTAAAGAAAAATCTCTGCGGAGAAGAAGTGCCAAGAAACTCTGCAGACAATGTGTACAATAAACTTAATAATACCTGTACATATGAGCTTGTATGCCTGTTCTAACTTTCTGAGTCACAATCAAGGCGGGACACAGCGATTGTTCTGTACCGTTGATGTATGAGAAATCACACAAATAGTATGTTTCACTACCGTAGGATAAAACTCCTTTGAATCTTATACCGTTTGTGGATTCTAGCTTCGATTTCCATAAGGTGAAACCTGTAAGAGAATAATATTTCGTAAATTAATACATACATACATATATTATGCAAAGATAATTATGTTTCTTTATAATTTGTTTTTGTAACTGGCACTGGGCAAAAAATCCTGAAAGCTGGAGTTTCTTGTTGGTTCTTCACCGAGCCAGGGCTTCCAAACCAACGGTAGAATTACAATGCTAAGAGACAACCAGTGTCAGGCAAATGTTTTGACTTTTAACAATTAATGTACAGTATTTGTACTTATGTTGAATAATTTGACTTTGACTTTATTCAACCTACGTCCCTAAGGTGATAGGTAGAGACTATCAGTCGCCCCATGGAACGACATATCTCTCTTGCTTCACTCACATCCATTAACCTTCTCATAAATGCTCTTCTGTTCTTCAAGCGCCCAACTGAACCGTATCGCCGTATACAGGCACAGGCTATTACCTAACCTGAAGAATACGCAGCCAGATAGGCAGAATAAGTATTAATATGATGATTGATTCTGTGCTAGTCTTGAACGTATAAAGAATGCTAACTAGCTGCCGTTCTTACCGGCATGTCGTAGGAGGCGACGAATAAACTAAAGGTGAATTGAATTCATTGGACGATGAGCTAGCAACCCGTCACCAATGTTCCATATGACATCACAACCCTAATATTTACGCTCAAAGTAACCTAGGAGATACTATTTCTCTAAGGTTTCGTCCATTCCAAAAGGGATTAAAGGACGTGAATGTATATGTATGTATTAACGATATTAATACTCTGTTTACATCATACTTACCATCCATATTTTGGAAGTAATGTCCCTCGAAATCGTTCGCATGTGTGTTGGTGACATGTATGACAAAATCCCAACCTTTCTTGAATGACAAGCCACAGTTAAGGCACTTTCTCACTGTAATCAAATGTTTATTTATCACTACATAGTATAAAACGAAGTCGCTTTCTTTGTCCCTATGTCCCTTTGTATGCTTAAATCTTTGAAATTACGCAACGGATTTTGATGCGTTTTTTTAATAGATAGAGTGTTTTAAGAGGAAGGTTTATATGTATAATAACATCCATTAAATAGCCAGAAGTACGAAGCCGGAGCGGATCGCTAGTATAAAATAAAAAAACGACAAACGTGTTCACGACCATTAACCCTTGTGGGGTAGTCAAAGGTTCATGTTTTTCATCTCCGCTATTGCGAAGGTTGTAATTCTATGGCCACCTCGAACCCACCTGTTGTTTTTATGTTATAGATGGCAAGCCATGTCACCATTTACAAGCTCTGGCTATTAACTGTTCATGGAACAGGTAGGTTTCTTCACGATGCTTTTCCTCACCGTAATATTCGATGCATTAATTAAAATACAAAGTAAGATTGTGTTATAGGGTACGGAATAGTGTGATTCGTGAACGTTGTGGTTTGAAAGATGTAGTGAGGAAAATAGAGAAAGGTATGTTAAGGTGGTTTGGGCACATGGAGCGGATGAATGAAAAGAGCGTTACGAAAGGAATTTATAGAGCCTAAGTGGAAAGTAGAGTTGGTTAGGGTATGCCGCGTAGAACTTATACAGATCAAATTGGAGACATTCTTCTCAAGGCGGCTGCACATAGTGTGAATAACCGAAGAGCATGTATGAGAAGGTTAATGGGTGTGAGTGAAGCAAAAGAGATTTGTCAGGATCGTTGCAGGTGACGAACGATAGTCTCTGCCAATCCAGTTGAGGACTTACAGGCGTGAATACATGTATGTATATTAGTATAAAATGTGAATTTACAGTCGCTAACGGTGAGGAAAAAAATCATGAAGAAACCTGCTTATCCCTCCATGGTGTTAAGGTGGTAAAACACAAAATCAATTAAGGGCAATAGTTAATAGTGTATGTTCTACATCCACTTTATATTCCGCCGTAACGCTAATCGTGGCGTCCCGGGGTCGATTCCCGGTG
The DNA here is from genome assembly GCA_030578115.1 of Leucoptera coffeella. NCBI lineage: Eukaryota > Metazoa > Arthropoda > Insecta > Lepidoptera > Lyonetiidae > Leucoptera > Leucoptera coffeella. Next base: position 122,050 of record JAMBLF010000727.1, read on the forward strand.
GAGGCAGAGTTGAGAACTACGCTCTTCTACCGATTTCCAGTCTGGTCGTTGGTTATATATGCTATATATGTATTTATTTATATATAATATGTATATGTTTCTTAATATACGTTGACTAGTACCCTTAACACAAGTCTTAAATGAACTTACCAAGGGGCTGGTTCAATTGGTGTAATAATGTCCAAATATTATTATTATTATTACTTACCACATCCAGCTGTCTCCATCTCCCAGGCTCTTGGAAACTCTTGACTATCATCCTGTTGCCTATTCTGAATCGCCACCTTGCCTTTCGGTGACAATGGCCTGCAAACAATATTAATCAATCAGCCTATATCAGTCTAATGCTGGATGTAGGCCTCTTCAAGGGTACGCCACAAACCATAATCACTTCTGGCCCTCAGCCAGTCACTACCAGTGCCCTTTTTCAGGTCATGGGTTAACAAAAAAGACAAACTCGTTCACGACCATTAATCCTAGTGGGGTAGTCAGAGGTTCAGGTGTCCATCTCCGCAATTGCGATGGTAGTCATTCTATGGCCACCTCGAACCCACGTGTTGACCAGATAGTCCGTACTCAATGTGACAGGTGGCAAACCTGTTGTTTTCACCGTAGCAGCTGCATTTCGTAAATATATTTTTATTACTAAAATGTACATAGAAATTCAACTTTATTTCTATTGGTACATGCTCAAGCGGGATTTCAACCCTGTACCCACTGATAAAGAGTCAAGTCCCAAACAACTGAGCTACGTCAAATAAAAATACATACATACATACATACGCTTCACGACTTTTTTATTATGGCGGGGTAGTCAGAGGCTTGAATGCCCATCTCCGAAATTTCTCCGAATTAGGTATGGGTCATTCGAAGCCCGCGTATCACTAGATAGACATCACCCAACGTGATAGGTAGTGAACCGTATCGCCGTATATAGGAATTGACTAATACCTATCCTGAGGGATAGGCAGGTTGCCTCACGATGTTTTCCCTCACCTTTAGCGACTGTAAATTATTTCATTCATTGGTACATGCCAGAGTCGGGATTCGAACCTAGGACCTTTCGCATAAGAAGTACGAGGTCTTACCCACTGGGCTACAGCCGCTTACATATTATTATGTATTACTTATATATTATTATGGAGTACTTACGTGGATTTGTTAATTGACTTATTCCTGACAGAATTCAACACGATTTTTGGCTCTAGAATGGGTGACAGCATTCTTTTCTCTGGTGATTGATTTGGTGACACTGAAAATAATAAAGTGTCAATATTGTAAAGAAAATAGTTAAATTCACACCACAAAAGCTGAATAACATACTTTCCGTTCAAGGCTTAGAGTGTATGTGTAGAGGTTTAAATTTCAATCTCCGCAATTGTGAAGGTAGTAATTCTATGGCCACCTCCAACCCATGTGTTGACCAGTCAGTACACAATGTGACAGGTGGTATGCCATGTCGCCATTTCTAAGCTCTGACTATACTATTAACTGTTTGGGGACACGGAGGTTCACCATGTTTTTCCTCACCGTAATATTTGATGCATTCATTACAATATAACGTAAGATTGTGTGATAGGGTACTGAATAGTGTGAATCGTGAACATTATGATATGTAAGGAGATGTATAGTATATTCGTATTAAGAAAATAGTGACGTCATCTTGTACCCACAATTTGACCAATGAGACGTGACAACGGTTGTCTGCAATTGGTCAATGTGACTTATTTTGTCATTAACTAACATCTCATTGGTCAGTTTAACCTCTGTATATAATGACGTCACTATTTACTTAACGCGAATAGACTATAGTGATGAAAATAGAGAATGTTTGTACACAGGTGTTGACCCGATACACAGTAGTCATGCGACAGCTATGTCGCAATCTACAAGCTATACGTTTCCTCACTATGTTTTCCCTCACCTTAGTAGAACTATACATTTATATTTTATTTCATTTTACATTTATTACAAGATGACTACTGTATAAGATAAATATAATAATACCTATAATGATATAATATACTCGTTAGAAGAACCTATAACCACCAATTGTGTGAGTGTCAATGAGGCTAAGTGGTTTGCCAGGACCGAAAACATGGCGATCCATGACCTCTATCTATGCCACCACAGAGAAACTAGCATCATATGTATTTATGTAAATCTAGAAAGTACCTTTCATTTCTTGCGATTTTGATTCAGTGTTCATAGATGTCGCTACCGGTATGACGTTTGGTGGGCGCTGCAATAAGAAACACATATTATAGTCACATGCTAAACCTTGGGAAACCGGGGTCGCTTCGAGAAGCCTGTGAAGACACTAGGCGTCTTCTGCGCTTCTGGCGGGTGCTGGGCTGGCTGGAATAGTCAGCGACATCACGCAAAATGGTCCCAGTGGGGACTAATTGCGGAAACCACGGAGCCCAATAAACTAAACTAGTCACATGCTAGCTTGGGCCTAATGCAAATTCAACCACCTGTCCCTGTGATTATATGTCATATTTCAGTGTCTTAAAATATCAATCAGGCAAACAATATATCATAAAAGGTTACAAACGTTACAAGTACCTATAACAACCTCGATCGAGACTAATGAGGACTGGAATTCTCTACCTATTTATCGGTAGGGAAATCGACAAAGATACAAATGTATTTGTCCTAAGAGTAGTGTAATAATAGTCAACAGTACTTATATTTCCAGACCTAATACTCCTGATATCTCTGCAATCAACAACAGGGGCCTTAGTCCACTAATGCTTTTTGCTAAATATCAGTTAATATATGAGATCATTAATAGTGTGAAGTTAATAGTGGATTAGCGAAAGTATCACAAATTACAATTAAAAACAGCATAAGTGTCAAATTTCGCTTCAAAAATGGCAAAATTTGACACTTTTCTGAATCCACTATAGTCTATTCTCGTTAAGTAAATAGTGACGTCATGATATATAGACGTTAAACTGACCAATGAGACGTTAGTAAATGAGAAAACAATTCACATCTACCTATTGCAGATGACAGTTGTCACGTCTCATTGGTCAAATTGTCGGGACATGATGACATCACTATTTTCTTAATGCGAATGTAGTATAATTACATACACATTGATCTACAGAGACTTGCCCCTGAGAGGCAGAGATCGTAGAAAAAAGACTTTTAATATACTATTATTCCATCTGCTGCACAAGGTACAAACTAAGAGTACTTGTGACTAATAATAATTATCATATTATATTAAGTATCAATGTATGTGACAACAAATATTAAATTTTCATATCACATTTCTTAAAACATTCATCATCATCAGCCTGTATCAATTCAGTGTTGGACATAGGCCTCCCCCAAATGACGCCACTTCTCCCTGTCAGTGGCCGTTTGCATCCATTCGATGCCGGCTAACCTGCGCAGGTCGTCTTCCCACCTTACCGGGGGGCGCCCAAAACTATGTTTACTGAGAAGTGGTCTCCACTCAAGGACTTTTTTGCTCCAGCGACCATCAGTCCTTCTGCATACGCATACAACATTCACATAGTTTATAATAAATTAATTGTATATTGATAATAAAAATAATTATAAAACTGTTATATATAATAATACAAGCTAACATAAATAGTTAAGTATATCAATTATTATAAAGATTGCTTTATTCTTTCATTTACCAACACAGGAACGGCTTCAGTTTTCAATAAGGTAATGTTGTTGTATTTGATGAGAACGCCAGGCGCAAAATGTAGACTGCATATCTTATGGTTTTTAGTCGGTTTCCAGTTCTTACGCCCAGTAAAATAAGTCCAGTATGAGTTTAGAACCTCTTTTGATGGAAAACTAGAATAAAAAGGGAAAATAAGTAAATGTACTTCTAAAATTCTGAAGGTACAAATATATATACAGGTTCTACCAAGTTCGGATGCAGATTAACAATAAATTCTATAACAACTTAATATGAAATAAAGATTATTATCGCATATGTTTATGATATAAAAACATGCAATAAGTCCCGTTAGTTATTAATCATAAGATTATAATTAAATATAATGCTAACTATACACAACTAAGGTTAGGTTAAGTTCATGAGCATTTCTGATGAGTAATTTTGTATGTTTGTTTAAATAGTACTTCAAAAATATATGGTATACTAAATTTACAATACTGCTTTGAAACAACTATTCATAGTTGCACTATCCATAACAGCTTTATACTATTCACTATTAATGAAATAGACATCCAAAACTTTGTCTACCCTGTAAGGGATGATAATAATATGATGGTTGTGTAAGTTTTGTTTTTCAAGAATAAGCCATCAACAATTTTTTAGGGTAGGGCATAATAACCTTTCATACATTAATTAATATACCTTAAAATAAATATTAAGGTAGTGATGACAATAATAAACAATAATGGTGACAGACTGCTAGCCTATCACGCAATAGATCCAATTAATTAATTACTATGGTACAGAAAATCTACGAAAAGATTTCCCGCTTAAACTCACCACAACATAAACAGATACAAAACTATATAAAAATATTGACATATACTAAACAATCTACATATATAGGGTTTAAATATAGTAATGCACACTTATTAAGCCTTAGAAAAAACTAGGTTCAAGTAAAATAGATCACAAAACATGTACTTACGAATGAAATGATATGTTCGCCGAGTTTTTAACGCTGCTACTTTTACAGCCAAGCACACAACACCGAACCATATTGCTAATTGACACCAGTTTTCATTATATTAACACCACGATTATTCTTCGATTTAGTAAATACATTATTAAAAACGATAATAAAATGTAAAAATTCAGTGGTAAATAACTTTACACGCTCACTGAATAAAAATACGTCGGTCGGCGAAAAAAATAAAAAATATTATTCGTTTTTTTATTTGACAAACGGGTACTAGAGATCCCGCCACATAAGCTGGCAGTAGCCAAACTTGGAACTAAATTTGACGTTACCGCCATTGCGTGTTATTTTGTATGAAAGGTAAATTTAGTATTACCAGCGTTGTGTTTTTTGCCCACTCTTTGTAATTTTTATGTTTGTTAAGGGTGATTATAATAAATTGATTTCCGGAGTTTCTTGTTAGTTCTTCTCCAAGCTAGGGTCTCCGCTGATCTAACCTCGGTAAAAAATATGTAAAGACAATGCTCAGTGCCATGTTTGAAATAATAGTTTTAAGAGATTCGCGATTTATACTCATGATATAAGATATAAGGGTGTGTATAAGATTGATTGCAGCTGTGGGAAATCCTACGTCGAACACACTAAACGGTCTATTGCGGACAGAGTGAAGGAACACATAATATATGTAATATATAATAAGAAGGATAAGTCCCGTTAATTATTAATCATGTTTGAAATAGTTTAATAAACATATTTTGACTTTGATATATTAATTTGTTTTATTTGAGTTTATAGCTCTGCAACCAAAGACCGTTACAAATGAAACCTATAATGTATCGAGCCGTATGGCACAGTGAGTGCTAGTTTTGGCGTGTTTACTGGTAACACTGAATTACGCGGCTGTGGCGACGCCTCCAACTGCCACCTTATGTGGCGGGATGTCTAGAATTCTATAATTCGTCACGTCTTACAACGCGAACAGTTACATTAAACTTAAATAAAATGTAATTAATTTCAGAAAATAATTTAAAATGTTGAGGAATTATTAAATGTCTGCGTTTTCTAAAAATAAACATACTCGACAAATGTGAAATATAATATAAATACTTACGTTTAATCCTAAATTTGGATAAGCATCGTCTTTGATTCGGATTCGATGAAGCGTCCTGTTTATATCTTCCTCTTTAAAATGAGCACTGCATATCAAGTTTCTTTTATTAGGCCTTAAGCTTATATTGGTTATGCTTTGCCATTTTTCTCGTATTTCTTTATTTCTTGGAAATCTAAAACAGAACACAACATAAACGAATATCACTGCACGTGTAGTATGAGCATTAATTTATAAGTGTTTAATAGTACATACATACGTACTATAATAGTAATAAATAAACACAATACCCATTACTTATAGTGACCTATATTTATCGGTGAAAGAATGCAATGTAAAATATGAATACATAGTCTTCAGCACAATTCAATCGTTACGACAAGACTTACTTTATTTTATAACTACTATAAACATTATAGAGGTTATGTTGATAAATGTACAATAATAATTGTTTATTGTATTACTCACTCATGAAATGAAATTCCAGGTAGACCCTTATTAGTTCTATTTTGACAACAGGGCACTAAACACTTAGACATTTTCTTAACAGGGTTTTACTAGTTGATATTTATAACACAGTTAATAACACGCTTTGTTCTTTGCACACGCGAATCGAATCCGCCATTGATTACCCAAGAAGCATAAACATGGCGTCGAAAGATCACGTGACATTTACGTTCCTGAATACCGATTAGACTCATAATTATTTTGACTTAAAAATCGATATATAGGATATAAAGGAATATAAAGGATGGATATTCTGTGGGATACAAGATAGGAATATAAAATTATAAGATGTAGAGATCGCCCCACATAAATTGGCAGTAGCCAAACTTGGAACTAAATTTGACGTTTCCGCCATTGCGTGTTATTTTGTATGAAAGGTAAATTTAGTATTACCAGCGTTGTGTTTTTTGCTCACTCTTTGTAATTTTTATGTTTGTTAAAGGTGATTATAATAAATTGATTTCCGGAGTTTCTTTTTAGTTCTTCTCCAAGCTAGGGTCTCCGCTGATCTAGCCTCGGTAAAAAATATGTAAAGACAATGCTCAGTGCCATGTTTGAAATAATAGTTTTAAGAGATTCGCGATTTATACACATGATATAAGACACAAGGGTGTGTATAAGATTGATTGCAGCTGTGGGAAATCCTACGTCGGACAGACTAAACGGTCTATTGCGGACAGAGTGAAGGAACACATAATACATGTAATATATAATAAGAAGGATAAGTCCCGTTAATTATGAATCATGTTTGAAATAGTTTAATAAACATATTTTGACTTTGATATATTAATTTGTTTTATTTGAATTTATAGCTCTGCAACCAAAGACCGTTACAAATGAAACCTATAATGTACCGAGCCGTATGGCACAGTGAGTGCTAGTTTTGGCGTGTTTACTGGTAACACTGAATTACGCGACTGTGGCGACGCCTCCAACTGCCAATTTATGTGGGGCGATCTCTAATACAATAACGAGTATATAAATATGTCACTGAAGCTTTATTTTGTACGGGTAATCTGAAAATGTAACGACATTTAAAACGCCTCGGGTCAAATTACGCCACACTTCACAAAATTAAAGGAAATAAATAATAATAAGAAAATAATGGAATTTTTGAACGTTCATAGATATTATAAAAGGTGTCGCTTTCATAAATATTTTTAGTTATTACGCTAACTACTTTCTTCATCTTGGTCGCCAATAACAGAATAAAGGTGAGAAAAATATTTTTGGAATAGTTTATTTCATTCACGCCTTCGAAAATAAGGGACGTAACTATACATTGTTACTTATATTTACATCAAAAGTTCTGCTATTTAATTTCCTAGTCATATCCACCTTTTCAGTATTCCGTTCTCACTTATATAACTATATAACATCAACGGAATTTGTCAATAACGATTCAGTATGTATGAAGAAGTGTATGAAAGTTTTTATAACGAAAGTGGTTTGTCAGGATCGCGGAGAAGATATCATACATACATACACATCACGCCTGATTCCCTGTAGAGGGAAAGGCAGAGATCACGGATCCCTATTAGTCCCGAACCTGACAGACCACTTTCGTTTCACTGACACTCATACACACTCGGCGGTACTCCCAACGTCACCCTTTTTCAATATAACGTCTATCTTACTGTTATATGTCTTATTGAGCCGCCCCCTACGTAACCGTCCTGCCACTTGTCATATATATTCCTTTTGTCAATCTGCTATCATTCATCCGTAAAACATGTCCAAACCATCGAAGCATGCCCTTTTCAATCTTAGTCACAACATTTTCTTTCAAACCACAACTTCCCTTATCACACTATTTTTAATTCTATCATTCAATGTTACTCCAAACATGCTATTATATTTAGCGTTTATAGGTACTCTCTCATCACACTTTATTAATATCGACACCACAGATAATATAATTCGACACTTTAATCGTCATGGTTTATTTGGTCGTGTGAAAATACTTACAGATACAAATAAACTTGGCACCGTGTCCTTCATTAATACTTTCTTATTTCTGTTCTTGACGTAGAATCTGTCTTCAAAATGGCGGCTGCATATCGTGGAATGGCGGCTTGGGAGCCAACCTGGCCTATTGACAATTAACACCCATTGTTGTCTGAGGACAGGGTTACGAGGGAACCTAAGGAAGAAACATATATACATACTCGTCCTTTAATACCTTTTAGGATGAACAGAACCTTAGGAAAAATTATGATAAATAATATCTCAATTACAATACGATATATAATACGATAACATATCTTCGGTTGCATGAATATTGAGGTTGTATTGGTGATAGGTTGCTAGCGTTAACGTGTACCATTGACCCCTAGTCCCTTAGTCGCCTCCTGCGAAGTGCCGCGAAGTATGGAAGCTAGAACACATTTTGTTTACGACCAAAACATGCTTTACACGTCCTTGATAGGTAGTGTATAATTATCTTTAGTTAGAAAATCGCCTAAGTGAAAAAATCTGCTTTGTCAAAATTCTCATATCTGTGGACGTACACAAGCGCGTCTAGCCTATTTTCCTAAATTCTTGTCTAGTCCTAGTTCCTAAGTTTATAATTACGAATATATGTGCTAGAAAATATAAATGTTTTTTATACAATCCTGTTCACTAAAAGGATTGATTAAAGAAATTGGTACATATTAAGCATGCAGATAATTTTTTAAGTATTATTATAGAAAATTCTGTTTATTCCCGCCAAAAGCTGGATATTTATAAGAATTTATTTATTCTTGAAATTACACTCGAGTGAATAATTTTACACATTTTTAAACTTTTTTTACATACATACAAAATCACGGCCTTTTCTCTAAGACTGTGTCTAACACAATAAGTTAGAGATGACGAATCACCATTTGTAGTATGTTAGCAATAATAAATATATAAAATTTTTAAATATCTTTCGGCTGGTTTGTTGTGAATGTCTATTTGATGCATTCATTTACAATAATAACAATATTGAAAAAACAAGACCATTGAGTAAACTGACTAAACAAATTGAAAGAATTTAAGATCCTTACCTATGAAAAGTGCGCTTGTTGGGATTGTGTCGATAAGTTACGGAACAGCTTGCTACACAGCAGGAGACCATTATTCCTCATTCGTTTCTTCGAAAAATATTTAAATTTATAATCTCTCATGCACTTGTTAATTCAATATTTTTAAATGTGATTAGGAAGATATGGGGTTCTTCAATTCAAGATTGTCACTCATAGACAATTTTCGCATAGAGCGTTATAGTTTGGTGGCAGAAATCATGCATAATGAAAGCCTGAAAAAGATTATTATTTTGTTTATCTACAGAACAAATATAATAATTAATGCAGTGACCCTTTAATGTTAATGTATTGTGTATGATTTTAAGATGCTAGGTCGTGAGGAAGTGGAATCTTTCGGTTCGAAATGGATTTAATAGTCGTATCTGTAAAATTACTTGATAGTGTATAATATAAAATGATACCTGTGTATAAATATTTTGATAGATATCGTAGGTTTTGCTTTGGTGTACCGGAATAATTACTAACTACTATAACGAGAGAGCTTAAAGTTATGTTATTATAGTGTTATTAAAATTAGTCACGACTCAGAAACTTGAACAGTCTGTATGGACTTACTATTTCTTGCTTTTCCTGAAGCATAAATATTACTAGTACTACTCTGACTTGACTGACGTTATCTATTCAAATTGAAAACGGTTAGATTTGATTTGTATGTTTTCGTTGTTATTATTTTGTGATAAATATGATTTTTTACTGATTTAAAATAATCTGTTATTTATTAATATACCAGAAGAACTGCAACCGCATAATTAAGTTACCGTGTTACACTGACATCGACCAAAATGGCACACAATAAAGAACTTAACGACCGTAAGTTTATTATATTCATATTTTTCCCAATTGTTTAATTTAACTGTAATAATCTCTTTTTACAATATAGATAATCTTTTATAACTAAAATAATTTTATTTCTTTGATCAATCCGTGCAACGTAGTGACAGAATATCGATTTTATGCCACGTTACTAAAACGTGTAATAATATTGTCATTACTTCCTATTTATATTTCAGGACTGGATGAATTTGAATCCATAGTTCGCAAGATGACTCTAGAAGACTGCTGTGTTGCTGTTATACCAGGTGAGTGGCCTTGCAATGCATATGTTATTCTATGCTATATCTGTACTAATGATTATGTTATACTTACCATGTTAATCTGAGTTATTATTTGACGACCTCCGTGGCGCGATTGGTTAGACACCTGAACTATTACTATTATTATATATTTCCGGCAAGTCTATGAGGCAACTAAGGTACTAGAGGTAAAAGGAGTCTATAGGGCGATGGGATAACACAAAAGTACATTATAAGTACTAAAATAAGATATAGATATCATGTCTCTGTGATTCTGTACACTCTGAAATGGAATAAAGGATGTAAATGACTATATACCTTAATGAATGTACAAGGATTTAAATACCTGTTACATTGAAAACTAATTATCTGGTCAACATGTGGAATTCAGGAGGCCATAATGTTGCTGCCTCCACAGTTATCGGATTATCCAGCAAAGGTTAATGGTTGTGAAAGTGTTAATTAGACCTATCCTTATCTTGTAAAGCTCTCAATGGTATTATTAGTATTTATTAGATCTAACTTATATAAATGATTTATTAGGCCGCGTCTCTGCAAACGTAGTGTAGGACGCCCTCTGTCAGGTGGACCGATGACCTCAAGAAGGTCTCTGGTATTGGCGGTATGAGGACCATGAATGATCGTGTTTTGTGGAGGCCTACGTCCAGCAATGGACTAGTGTAGGCTGATTTATATAATAGTCCAAGAGCCAGTGAACCCTGGGAGTAACGGTCTTCCTGTAAGGTTAAAAATTTGCATACCTACAATTTATGGCATTCTAAAAGCAATAGCCATGACCTGGCAGGTGTCAGCCCTGCACGTCATCAACCCTTGTATTTTTTTTACTGTTAGATAAATTAACTTTTAAAACTTGTTTCTGTAAGTTTGAAAATTTTATAGGATAAAGTTTATTTATTGTTCATCTTAAAAACCTAAATGCCAGGCGATTTCAATAAGCAGAAGTACATGACAGGTGAATTAGAAAATGCACATTGATGAGGTAAAATAAACTTTATCCTGTATAATTGAAACTTTTATATGTTTTTAAGTAAACGTCTTAGAATAAAAATGTGCAATGCCAGGCGGTTTTGAACAGCATAAGACCTTGCCAGGCGAGGGGACAGCTGCTAAGGGCGTGCGAGTGAGAGGTGTTGCGTGAATGCCTATAGTGCGAGTGAGGCCGTTTATTTAATACGAAGGGACGTATACCTACTCACGAGCAACAACGTCATCGTATCGTATCGTCATCGTCATACACACAAGTAAAAATTGTTGGCACAACTGACGAAATTCTTCTCTGTACGTTGTTGCTCGAGAGTAGGTATACTCTACTAGAGCTGTCCCCTCGCCTGGCATTGTACATTTTTATTCTAAGACGTTTACTTAAAAACATATAAAAGTTTTAATTATACAGGATAAAGTTTATTTTACCTCATCAATGTGCATTTTCTAATTCACCTGTCATGTACTTCTGCTTATTGAAATCGCCTGGCATTTAGGTTTTTAAGATGAACAATAAATAAACTTTATCCTATAAAATTTTCAAACTTACAGAAACAAGTTTTAAAAGTTAATTTATCTAACAGTAAAAAAAATGCAAGGGTTGATGCCATAAATTGTAGGTATGCAAATTTTTAACCTTACAAGAAGACCGTTACTCCCAGGGTTCACTGGCTCTCCAACTATAAATGATGGAAGATTTTAGTTTTCTATTCTAAATACCTGTACGTATCTACAATATGTCAACATAGTCTATTTCGTATCTTTCAGATTTAGGTGTGCGTTGGTCTGATGTGACGAAAGCAGTACGTAATGCGAGACAGCCCATGGTTCCTTCAAGTATTGCCCAGATTCTACGTAAACATGTCTCCAAGGCGTTGTCACCGGAAGAGATTGATGAAATAATTGCTGGTCTACGAATCAAATGTGAGTGATAATAAGACTTACATACATACACACACGTCACGCCTGATTCCCTGTAGAGGGGTAGGCTGAGATCACGGATCCCTATTTGTCCCACTGACAGACCACTTTCGCTTCATTGACACTCATACACCTTAAACACACTCGGCGGTTATAGGTACTCCTAACGTCACCCTTTATCAATATAGTGATAAGACTTATATATACTTGTTATGAATTTAATCCCTGTTAGGGTACACATAATGTCACCCTTTTTTAAATATAGCGATAATAAGACTTATATATACTTATTATGACTTAAAACCCTATTAGGGACAGTTATTAAGAGCCTATTATAAGTTATGGATTGTGACACCTCAGTACCTACATTCATACAAATCTCCTTACAGAGGGGTATTCAGAGATTCTGGATCACTTTTGCTTCATTGACATTCGTACATCATATATTCGGAGGATCGGCGTTGTGGTGTTTCTGCCCACAACATATGCTGAGTCTGGGCCCTTTCACAGTGGCAATAGTATACACAATATTTTTTTTGTTTTAAATGTTTTCATTATTATTTGATTTGTTTAGTTTTTGTTTTTTATTTAAATGTTTAAAAATTTGTGCAGTTATTATGTGTTTGTATTGTGTATTGTATTGTTCCTGTTAATAAATGGTTTTCAATTTCAAAAAAGTACACAAAGAGCAGTGCTTCCATAATGCTACTTTGTTAACGGTACTTTTGCCTTAACCTTTTCAAAGATTTTCACTTAATATTCTTACATAATATGTAAAAATACATTTAAATGTACACATGTTAAATATACATATTTAAATGCCTGGGACTTTAGTCCACTAATTAACTATGATGGCGATACAACTAAGTTGCTACTGCATCTCCGCTGCAAAAGTGGTAGTCTGCTAAAATTTTTATCTATTACAGTTGTACCTCGATAGTGACTCAATAGCGCGAGTGATTCAGTGGCAACCCAATAGCACACTCTCCTACGATTGAGCATAGACAACTCTTTCAAAATAATAGTGGAGTACCAAAATTGATGCAATTCAAGTGATATCGAGGCACAATTGATAAATTAGCTTTTTTGTCCTTCAGATGCAGTTCGATAGTGCTTCAGTAGCATAAAACAACTATATTTAGTGGAATATTAAGTGTCAATTAGTAATATTGGCGATGAGAGTATTACTTTTTCTTTCGAGTCACTTAAAGTGCTAAAATATATAATATCTTTCATCATATAAGTGCATTAATTAAGTGTAAATAGCAATTTAATTTACATTATATTTCATAATTCAGTCGTAGCGACATCACAGAGAATCTGGCACGCGATCAACTTAGAAGAAAGGATTTCGGACAACGATACAGTGGCCTTGTCAACACGGATACTCTCAACGAGAATCACCAGTGCCTTTCGAAAGACACTCAAATCTGTCAGCACTCATTTGGAGGTGAGAAAATATTATCTATACTTCTATACTAATATTATAAAGCTAAAGAGTTTGTTTGTTTGAACGCGCTAATCTCAAGAACTACTGGTTCGAAATTAAAAATTCTTTTGTGTTAGATAGACCATTTATTGAGGCTTTAGGCTATATAACTTCACCCTGCTACGAATAGGAGCGAAGAATATAATATAAAAATCAAATTATAATTACAGTGCCATCTATGTTTCATGTATTGAAAAGTACAGAAAAAATAAAAATTTGGCAAATTATTTGATATTGCTTGAAACCTACTCCAAGAGGTAAAAGTTACTGCTTGTATAAGATAAACACGTTCAACCAATACGTTTGCCAGACAGAGGTTCTAGGGCAACACATAGTGGAGTGCCAAAATTGACACATTACGGCCACTGAAGTATTACTGTATCGCTATTGAAGTAATATTGTGCCTAAAATGCATTAGCGGAGTAAGGCCCCTGGTGTCCTTCTCAATTGCGGAGGTAGTACTCCTACCTCGTACCCAGGTGTTGACCAGATAGTCAGTACTCAATGTGACAGGTGGCAAGCCCTGTCGCTATTCATAAGCACTGACTATTACCTCAAGATGTTTTCCCTCACCGTATAATTCAATGCATTTCGTAAATATTTTCGTAATATATTTATTATGCAAATGTACATAGAAATTGAATAAACTTCATTTCCATTGGTACATGCTCAAGCGAGATTTGAACCCTGTACCCACTGATACAGAGTCAAGCCCCAAACAACTGAGCTACGTCGAATTACGAAAATGTACATAGATATTCATTAAACTTCATTTCCATTGGTACTTGCTCAAGTGAATAATAATAATAAAAAGCGTTTATACAATTACATTTACATTTCATTATTACAACCACAAAAACATACATAATACAAAACATCTACAATAAAAAGCTTGGGGTATAACTTGTGCATGTTATTGTGCCAGCAAAAGGGTTCCAACCCAGCTGGGTATGTTGCGTCTGGTGGCAAACACAACGCTGGTTTTATGTCAGAACCACTGGAGAGCAATGTTTATATTTTAAAGAAAATAGTTTAAAACGAGTGCTACGTAAATTATTAGTATAAATATATACATAGATAAAAGATATGTGATCACATGTGTGGGGATAACATATGCAAAGATTTAAAAACGAAATTCTGTCACAGAGTTTCAAGTGTCTATTAAAATTACTCTAATAGACTCCAACGACGATATCCTGTGCTAGTCTATGACGTAAAAATAATGCAAACTAGCTGCCGATCTTCCCGGCATGTCGTAGGAGGCGACTATGGGTAAATGTAGGTATGGCATCTGTTGGTTGGGCTAGCAACCTGTCACCAATGTTCCTTTATGACATCGCAACCCCAATATCCATGCTAAAAAGTGACCTAGGAGATATTATATTTCCGAGGTTCTCTCCACCCCGAAAGCCATTAATGGAGATATATATGTAGGTATGTAAGTAATCATTATGTCTTTGGGGTACTGTCCATCCCAATAGGACTGGTATTATGAAAGTATTTTATTTACTATGTGAGACCGGGTCATATCACGATAAATTAATAAAGATATCTGATTACCTTTATTTTGCCCGACGTTTCGACCCAGTTGCATAGGCCGTGGTCGCAGGATGACCGGCGTTTCAGCTAATGTCTGTCTACCCTCATAATTGGAATTTGTTAATTCATAGCGACGACGACACAATAAACGACGTTTCGACCACGGCCTATGCAACTGGGTCGAAACGTCGGGCAAAATAAAGGTAATCAGATATCTTTATTAATTTATCGTGATATGACCCGGTCTCTCATAGTAAATAAAATGAGTATAACTCGCAAATGTTTAAAAATAACTATTATGAAAATGTCTATTTACAGGTACACGCTTCAAAGCTAGGTGATTTCATGTTCCTAAGTCTGCAACAAGTGAAGAATTTCAAGTGCGGTTCACCCCTATACGTGGCTATTGCGCCTGGGATACCTGTTATGTTCTTGTCCAGTCTGGGACACGGGCCCATAGTTCAGGCTGTCGTTATGGGTGAGTTTAATTATAGTATATATAGTTATAAATAGAAAATGAAAAAACCTATACATAACATTAATTCGACGTAACACTGTTGTTTGGGGCTTGACTCTGTATCAGTGTGTACAGAGTTCAATCTCTTCAATCTAAAGCATGTACCAATGGAAATGAAGTTTAGTGAATTTCTATGTATATTTTCGTAAGGAAGAAGGTGGCTATAGAATGACTACTTACTCCCATGCTAAGTCAAGGACGCAAAAGAGTTCAAACTAGTTGCCATTCTTCTCGACATGTTTTAGGGCAATGAAATCTATTGGCTGATGGGCTATATATATATTCTATTCTTGAGTGCCCATCTTCACAATTTTGAAGAAATGTTAGGTAAGGGCCACTCAAAGCTCACGTTCCACTTAAATACAGCACCAGTCAATAATAGTATAAATGAAAGAAAATTTCTTTTTACTAAAGTCTTTTTACTTTTATTATTTCAGCGCTCGGTTACAAATCCTACACAAACCCGCAGTTGTCAGGCAAAGACTTACACTCTCTAATCCGCATAACAGACCGAGACTACAATGTCAACGTGGGTCAACTGACAGAAAAAATTGACTATAACCCGCAGCCTATTATAACTAACCAAGGAATTGACTATACTTTTAAAAAGTACGATGAGAAATATGTAGATTCAGTTATAGGAGCCAATCCGCCGTTGATTAATAGTTTAGATTTGAAATCAGAGAGGGCGTGTTTCGATCCGTCTCTTATGGGTAAAAGAATGACAGTGAAACTGAACATAAGGAGTGGGGATGTAGTGAAAACGCTGAAACAGTGGGTGAAGATCAAAGCCATTCCTCCCACTTCGGAATTCATACAACTGTTCCACCAGATCAAATCGAATAAGATCGATTTTGATGTGTAGGGACGTTTGGAGATAGGGTGCTGTCATGCAAGTTGCAAGGAAGTGTATGTACTGTGTCTTATTTGAACTACTGACACCTAAATACAGGGTAAAGATTCAACTAGACAGTTTTCGTTCAAATGTATTGTCATGTACTACTTGCATGCAAGTAGTTGTATAAATTGGGAGTAGGTTATGAATATGCGAGTAAGTATGTCGTCACTAACGTATAGGTAACGTGCAAGTATACAAGTAAAGTAATTATGTATGTACAGTGCACTTTCATATTAAAATGTGTTTCATACTTGCATGCCAGTACGTAATTGTCTATAATTCTACAATGCAAGTACAGTGCAAGTGTCAATAGATACCTAAAAGGGAGTGTTTTAATCTCTCTTTCTCATGGGTAAAAAAATGACAGTGAAACTGAACATTAGGAGTGGGGATGTAGCTAAGACGCTGAAACAGTGGGTCAAGATCAAAGCCATTCCTCCCACGTCGGAGTTCATACAACTGTTCCACCAGATCAAGTCTAATAAGATCGATTTTGATGTGTAGGGACGTTTGGAGATGGGTTACTGTTGTGCAAGTGCTTGCGTGCTAGTGTGACGTCACTCTTGTGTACGTACACAAGTTGCAAGGAAGTGTAAAGTGTATGTACTGTGCTTATTTGAAGTACTGACACCTAAATACAGGCTTAAGATTCAACTAGACAGTTTTCGTTCAAATGTATTGTCATTTACTACTTGCATGCAAATATACATAAATGAGGGTAGGTTATGAAAGTGTGTGTAAGTATGACGTCACTAATGTATAGGTACAGTACAAGTTACTAATTAGGTAATTAAATGTGCAAATAAGAATGCAAATAAGGTAATTATGTATGTACAGTGCATTTTTATATTAAAATGTGTATTCATACTTGCGTGGCAGTACGTAAATGTCTATAATTCTATAAAACAAGTACAGTGCAAGTGTCAATAGATACCTAGAAGAGAGTGTTTCGATCTCTCTCTTATGGGTAAAAGAATGACAGTGAAACTGAACATAAGGAATGGGGATGTAGCGAAAACGCTTAAACAGTGGGTCAAGATCAAAGCCATTCCTCCCACGTCGGAGTTCATACAACTGTTTCACCAAATCAAGTCTAATAAGATCGATTTTGATGTGTAGAGACGTTTGGAGAAGGGTTACTGTTGTGCAAGTACTGGCGTGCTAGTGTTACGTCACTGTTGTGTACATACATTGATATTTAAGCCTCTATGTCCCTATGTATGTATGTGTATGTATGTGTTAGGGATAGGTAAAGACTATCGATCGCCATCTGGAACGATCCTGACAAATCTCTCTTGCATGCAAGTCTGTTATACATACATGCATGACTGTACTTAGTATTCGAGTAAGATTCTGTGAAATCAAGTCTAATAAGATCGATTTTGATGTGTAGGGACGTTTGGAGATAGGGTACTGTTGTGCAAGTTGCAAGAAAGTGTATGTACTGTGTCTTATTTGAACTACTGACACCTAAATACAGGCTTAAGATTCAACTAGACAGTTTTCGTTCAAATTAATAGTTATATAGTATTTGCATGCAAATATACATGAATGAGGGTAAGTTATAAAAGTGTGTGTAAGTATGACGTCACTAATGTATAGGTACAGTGCAGGATACAGATTAGGTAATTGAATGTGCGAGTAAGAATGCAAGTAAAGTAATTATGTAAGTACAGTGCAATTTTATACTAAAATGTGTCCTAATACTTGCATACAAGTACGTAATTGTTTAGAATTCTACAATGCAAGTTCAGTGCAAGTGTCAATAGATACCTGAAAGACAGTGTTTCGATCCGTCTCTTATGGGTAAGAGAATGACAGTGAAACTGAACATAAGAAGTGGGGATGTAGCGAAAACGCTGAAACAATGGGTCAAGATCAAAGCCATTCCGCCTACGTCAGAGTTCATACAGCTGTTCCACCAAATCAAGTCTAATAAGATCGATTTTGATGTGTAGACAGTTTTCGTTCAAATGAACTGTCATGTAGTACTTGCATGCAAATATACATAAATGAGGGTAGGTTATGAAAGTGTGTGTAAATATGACGTCACTAACGTATAGGTACAGTGCAGGATACAGATTAGGTAATTGGATGTGCAAGTTAGAATGCAAGTAAGGTAATTATGTATGTACATTGTAGTTTTATACTAAATTCTGTCCTTATACTTGCATGCAAGTACGTTAAAGTATAGAATTCTATAATGCAAGTACAGTGCGACTGAGATTAGATACCTAAAAGGCAGTGTTTCTAACTCTCTCTCTTATGGGTAAGAGAATGACAGTGAAACTGAACATCAGGAGTGGGGATGTAGCGAAAACGCTGAAACAGTGGGTCAAGATCAAAGCCATTCCGCCTACGTCAGAGTTCATACAGCTGTTCCACCAAATCAAGTCTAATAAGATCGATTTTGATGTGTAGGGACGTTTGGAGATAGGTTGCTGGGTCCTTACCCCACTAATTCTTTTTGGCCGCAATATTACTTCAGTATCGATACTGTAATACTTCAGTGACCGCATTTTGACACTTCTGGCACTCCACTAACAAATTTTGGCCACTGAGGCGCTATCGAACTACATCTGAAGTACTTCTGCGTCTGAAGTACAAAAAAGCTACTCCACTAAACAAACGTCCGTCAATGTCAGTTCAATAGCCTTATATTTGGTACTCCACTATTGACATTTCTATACTTGAGTAGCCACCGAAGCACGACTGACTCGCTATTGAGGCACAACTGTGGCAGATCAAAATATTAGCAGAGTGCCACTTTTACAGCCGAGACGCAGAAGTAACGCAGTAGCGACGCAGTTGTGTGGCTGTCAAAGTTAATTAGTGGAGTTAGGACCCTGTTGTGCAATTACATGCAAGTAACTGTACTATACATACGTGAACAACTGAAAACAATTTCTATGTATATTTGACCAACTAACGCCTAAATACAAGTTTAAGCGGCCACAAGACAGTTTTCGTCACATCTATTGTTACCTAGTGCTTGCATGCGATTATTTACATATTTTGAGGTTATATTATGAATATGCGTGCAAGTATGACGGCACTAAAGTATAGGTACAATGCAGAATACGGATTAGGTAATTAAATGTGCAAGTAAGAATGAAAGTGAAGTAATTATGTATGTACAGTGCACCGGCTTCGCACGGGTATAAAATATATAGCCTACTCCACTATTTAATGGATGTTATTATACATATAAACCTTCCTCTTGAATCACTCTATCTATTAAAAAAAACCGCATCAAAATCCGTTGCGTAGTTTCTAAGATTTAATCATACAAAGGGACATAGGGACAGAGAAAGCGGCTTTGTTTTATACTATGTAGTGATGTGTCCTCATACTTGCATGCAAGTACGTTAAAGTCTAGCATTCTACAATGCAAGTTCATTGCGATTGAGATTAGATACCTGAAAAGGGGTGTAGTGATTGTCAGGTAAAGAGGGTTTTGAATGGCCATAGACTATTATAATGAATTCATAATTTTAGTACTGTTTGTGAAAATATGATTAAGTGGTTTTTTAGTATTAATAAAATTAAGTTTAGTTTTATTTTCTTAAAATGTGTTTTATTTCACAAACCCTGTTCGAGGTCAACGAGGTCGGCTAGTTAACTGAATGCTAATCGTGAGGTGTTGGATTCGATTCCCGGTGGAGGCAGAATTAAGGACTACGCTTTTCTTCTGCTTAACAGTCTGGTCGATGATTATATATGCTATATATGTATTTATCTATATATAATAAGTATATATTTATTAAATATACGTTGACTAGTACCCTTAACACAAGTCTTAAATAATGCACTTAGTAAGGGGCTAATTCCATTGCTTTAATAATGTCCAAACATTATTATTAGAACTAAGAAATAAGAGTACCCATTAGTTATATTGGGCGATACACTAAGGAACCTTCGTAAATTTTCATACATTCTAAAACCTTATAAAAGTTAAAATGTCACCGTAGGTAGTTCGAAAGCTGCCGTTCTCTTTACCCCTTTAGGAAAGGTTAGTTTTTATAGTATATCCACAGATAATATAATACTGTATATCTACTATATAATAAAGTGTAATAATAATATATGTATAAAACGGTGAAGGAAAACATCGTGAGGTAACCTGCTCATCCTTCGGAATAGGTAATAGCCAGTGCCTGTATTTGGCGATACGGTTCACTACCTATCACGTTGGGTGCTGTCTATCTAGTGAAACGCGGGCATTGAGTGGTTCATACTTAACAAAGCTTCGAAATTGAGGGACAGACACTCAAGCCTCTGATTAAAGAAAAAAAAACGAAGAAAAAGAATATTTCCATGGCATCTATCAATGGAAAGGAAGCGGGATTTGAACCCTGTACCCACTGATACAGAGTCAAGCCCCTAACAGCTGAGCAATACCGAATTTAGTATTAAGAGTGAATTATAATCATCAATTTTGTCCTTCAGTCGTCTATGGGTTGTCAATAAAGTCAGCAGCTCGGTGAAAGTTGAAATGCGGATAGTTATTTTCGGCAGCATATTTAGTACATTGTGATATTTATATTTACTTTAGTAATATTCTGAGCATATCATATTTCACACATAGGCTGATTAGAGAATATAATTATTTGCGAGTATGATATTTAGAGCATAATATGACATCGAGTGACGGAGGGAATCGATGTAACATAATATGTGGATGAATAAATGAATAAAATAAACCATTAAACTTATTTTCAATAGATCTTTTATTCCATAGAGACATTCTGTACATAATATATTAGCAACATAATAATAATAATTAGCATATTTCATATAGCACACAATTATGGCAAAATAACCTATAGAATCACGCCCAGTTAGTTTGGGACGTAAAAAAGAATGCTAACTAGCTGCCGTTCTTCCCGGCATGTCGTAGGCGACTAAGGAACTAGGGGTGTATGGAATCTATTGGGCAATGGGCTAGCGACCTGTCACCAATGATCCATATGACATCACAACCCCAATATTCATGATAAAAGTTACAAAGACTATATTATGGTGTCTTTAATGTTCTGGCTACCTCAAAAGGTAATAAGGACGTGAAAGTGTATATATCTATTACGCGCACATTCAATAACACATGTTCACATATACATACACATTACTATGCAGTTTCTTGGCATTTCTTCTCTGCAAGAATTTCCTTTACGACATGCCAATAGTTTAATTAGATTTACGTATTTTAATTTTTTAAGATTAACTAATTTTAATGACAACTTTTCTTGTGGAAATGTTTTATTTTACTATCAATAAGTGGTTTTTATAATCCTCATGTTGAATAAAAAAGCATTTCATTTCATTTCACTTTTTAGTACGAATATTGGGGTTGCTATGTCATATGGGCGTTATATGTATGTACTTTCACATATACAAACATAATGTCTACTTAGTTATCTTTAACATTACTATCGCGTTTGTGATGGTATAGACATAGAATATTGGTGACAGGTTGTTAGCCTATCACCCAATGGATTCCATATACCTCTAGTCCCTTAGTCACCTACGACATGCCGGGAAGAACGGCAGCTAGTTAGCATTCTTTTTACGTCCCAGACTAGCACGGGAAAGCGATTTGACTTATTAATAATTTAATTATTATTTCAATAAATTCCATTCAAGTCTTGGACCAATAATCACTACTGATAACCTTAAAAAACATTTCTAAACCAATTTTAACTAACTGCAAAATGTAGGTACCATACACAACTATAATAATAATATTTGGACATTATTACACCAATTGAACTAGCCCCTTGGCAAGTCTAAAAATGTGTAGTAGAAAGAAGATATCTGATTTGATTGGCCTATGCCGTGTTTTAATGGGTTGTAATATCTCCCCTCCATCCCGCGTACCTCGTTTCACTAATGCCACGCTAGTTTCCATACAAATATTGCGTAAGGCCCACTCCTCTTATTCATTACTCCGTGTGACAAACTCAAGAATGGTACGTGAATTATTGTTTACTTCGATATGAAATAATAATGAATAATAATAATATTTGGACATGATTACACCAATAATTGAACTAGCCCCTTGGTAAGTACATTTAAGACTTGTGTTAAGAGTACTAGTCAACGTATATTTAAAAATGTATACATATTATACATAGATATATAGCATATATAATAAACGACCAGACTGAAAAGCAGAAGAAAAGCGTAGTTCTCAACTCTGCCTCCACCGGGAATCTTTGGGACCTCACGATTAGCGTTCAGGTGTCTAACCACGGAGGTCGTCATAAATCACACTATTCAGTATCCTATCATGAATCTTATATTCACATTAATTCTGCTTTGAGTAAAGAACAGAAGAGCATGTATGAGAAGGTTAATAGGTGTGAGTGAAGCAAGAGATTTGTCACCCGTTCCAGGTGGCCTAATAGTCTCTGCCTATCCCGTTGGGGATGTAGAGGCGTGAATATATGTATGTATTTATGTACCCCAGTTTGCAGTTACAAAATTGGTTTAGAAACGTATGAAAGGGTAATCTTAAGATTACAATTTACAAACAACGCTTCATATTTTACAGCATTATGTAATTACACAATATGGCTTTACTATCGTCAATCTTCTAGTCATATACATACTAAAATACTGGATTCACAGTTCATAGAAATTCGGATATTATATAATATAAACAAAAATGAAATACTTCAAACAGTGGGTAAGACCTCTGACTTCTTATAAAAAAGGTCCGAGGTTCGAATCCCGACTCTGGCATGTACCAATGAATGAAATTTAAATGTGTTTTTCATTTACGTACATAATTTACAGTCGCTAACCAAGGGAATAGATAGTTAGGAAACCTTTTTGTCCTTCGTGATAGACCAGTGCCTGTATACGGCGATACGGTTCACTACCTATCACATTGAGAGCTGTCTATCTAGTGAAACGCGGGCTTTGAGTAGCTCATAACTAGTTTGCCTTAGAAATTTATAATGTAGGCACTCAAGCCTCTGACTACACCGCCACAATTAAAAAGGGAGTGTGTATACACAAGTCGTGAAGCGTATGTATGTAAAAACATCGTGAGGAATTCTATATATTCCTTGGAACAGAAAATAGTTACAAATGTTCATTTTTCTCGATCCTGGCAAACAATTCAAGCTTCGTTATCATTTATATACCTCCTCATACACACTCGGCGGTTATAGGTACTTTCAACGTCACCCTTTTTCATTATGTCGAACTATTAAAATCTTGAAAGTATTAAAAACGGACTAGAAGATTGGCGATGGTTACAAAATAAATTCTTATCATACTAGAGAAGAATATACACAAAAAAAAACATTTTTTCATTAAAAAAAAACTAGGAAAAACAATAAAAAAAAGTATCTAATATCACAAATCTTAATTTTAACGACTAACAACGCCTTTTGCGACGTAATACAACAAAAAAAAATACATTTCTTATGGCAACACCGATTGTTAACGTCAAACAGTAAAATATGGCAATTTTTTATAGTTTTTGCAAAACTAAAGCACCCAAATAAATATATCAATTTCCTTTTTTATATAAATACTTATTAAATTCTTTAACCTTATAACTTACACAGATAATAAAAATAGGAGAAACATGTCAACGAATAGGCAATAGTAATTTTACGTCCGCAGTTATAGACTTAGCTGTCACAATTTTTTGACTACTTGATGAAAGATGTACTTTTATGAACTTATAGTCTCTTTTTACCGCAAAAGGTACAATTTTATGATCAATAGACATATTAATTTAGTGTCATATTGTAATATAGTTGTTAGGTTGCTAGCCCATCGACAAATAACAATAAAAAACACATTCATAATAAAATTATAATATAAAAATAACATTTCATAATATAAGGTAAAGTAGTATGAATAATACCATACATACATATACATTCACGTCCTTTAATCCCTTTCGGGGTGGACAGAACCTTAGAAAAATCATCTCCTTGGTGTTAATAGCATGAATATTGGGCTAGCAACCTGCCACCAATGTTCCATATGACATCACGATAAATAAACAACTATTACATACAAAAATGTAACAATATACATATATGAGTAATAACTAACGTGACTTATCGCGTACGTTTTTATATAATAAAGTAGTCTGCCCGTGACCAAGGCTGCTGCAACGTAGCCGAAACGTCGGGTTAATAAAGGTAATTTTATTATATATAAACTTACGCGATAAGTCCCGTTAGATATTAATCATGAGTATAAATCGCGAATCTCTTAAAACTATAATATATATGAGATTCATACAAAATTCTTCATACATACATACATTCATGTATGTATATACATATCTTAATACATATATGTATGTATTTACATATTTTTAATCCAAAATATATAGGTAGAACCTAAAAACACTAAAACAAGTTCAAATTCAGATTTTACGAATTGATATTCCATCATACATTGCTTTTTATCACTCTGTCACATAATTATATCATACTTCATTCATTAGTAACCTCTAACGACATATTATATTAAAAAAAAAAAATACCATGGACCCAAGTCCACGAATACTTTGCAAAATCGTAGTATAACATCACTTCTACGTTGTGAAGTTATTCTTGGAATAGCAAAAGTGATCAATTTCACAAGTTACAAAGCAAAATTTTACGAATTTTCAAAATTACTACATAATAAATTCACCATTTCAATAGACACTTGAACCTCTGTATACCACTTAAAGTAACACAGTCATACGTATATAGATTCACCATTAGGCATAGTTGGATTTCGCTGGCTTAGGTCGCGTTATGTCTTCTGGTATAAGAATATGTGATAAAGCCATGTGCCTCCTGCGAAAGAGAAACTAATTTTAGTATTTACTAGCGACCCGCTCCGGCTTCGCACGGGTATAAAATATACAGCCTACTCCACTATTTAATGGATGTTATTGTACATATAAACCTTGCTCTTGAATCACTCTATCTAATAAAAAAACCGCATCAAAATCCGTTGCGTAGTTTCAAAGATTTAAGCATACAAAGGGACATAGGGACAGAGAAAGCGACTTTGTTTTATACTATGTAGTGATACTCTCTGCGTTAGTATTACACTGCTTAAATATTATCTAAGTTGATGAATTAAACTGATTGATATGAATTAAACTGTGATTTGAGTGATATATAAAGTAACTTTCACTTACACCGTAAACTCTTGATAACTTTAAACAAAATAAAACTAAATATGTACAAATTAAAACAAAAAAAAACTTTAATCTAACAAACAGTAAATATTTCACAGCGCCACTAGTGTACCGAATTTAGCACCCAGAAGCAAAAGCCCCCAGCACACTAGCAGCGTTGCCCCGCTGGATTGCCAAAAATTCCCCGGAGCGTCTATCCAGACCACGATCCCAAAGCCTTTTGCCTATGCTGGCCACAAAAGAAACCGCCTCCTCCCCCCAAACCCCAGACGTTTCAAAAGCCACTGGCACAAACAAAATTTATAAAGGTTTTATTTAATATTACATTATTACACTTTCATAAGCAAATTGGAAATCACAGAGTAAAGAATGATAGACAATAGACTTTTAGATAGCTGGCCTTGACATTAATATACAAATATAATATACAACGTAAGTATTCATGATGAATAAATAACGGGACTTATCGCGTAAGTTTTTATATAATAAAGTTACCTTTATTATTAACCATGAGATTTAATAATCATGAGTATAACAATCTCTTAAACGTAAGTATTATCCTGCGTTAGTCTGGGACGTCAACGAAAAGGAATGAAAGTGTATATATGAATGAATGAATAAATATGTACTTAGAACGAATGTGTATGAACGAATGAATGAAAGGGTGTGAACTGTTACGTTAGAAATGTGTATGGTTAAAATCTAAGTGTCAGCAATTTTATTATTATATATAAATCGGACTTAGCGCATTTCAATTAGTCTTGTTTTAACTCTTGCCGCGAGCGCAACCCAATAAACGGGTTCGGGAATAAAAAGTCTTTTTTTTAAAAAGCTCCTTCGGAGGGTCATCCTAACAGAACGAATGAATGAATATGTATGAAACGATTCTGTATATCTGTGTATAAATTTGTATGAACGAATTGATTAAGGAGTTTAAACGAATGAATGTATGTGTATTATTATTAAAATTTATGAATGAATTAATGAATGAATATATGTGTACCCACCTCAATCCTCGTTCACTACTACACGTTTGGAAACACATAGAGCATTGCTTCTTCTCTTCCGTTTTCTTCGTGGGCGCCACTTCTTTCGACTCACACGGTTTGATATCTATAAATTGCAATAATAAAACTTTAACAGATGAATACAAAAACCACTTATACTACTCAAGTTAATCCTTGCATGGTTCAGGTGTCCATCTCCGCAATTGCGGAAGTAGCAATTGAAATGAGGTAGTATAGTAGGTAGCGTTTTCAATGTTAATATAACCTTATGCCCACATGTTGACCAGATGGTCAGAACTCAGTATAACAGACCGAAACCTATTATAGTAAGTACGAGCCTTTTTGTTTTTTTAGAACTTTCTTAATTTAGCAGCTGTATCCCAGTGGGTAAGACCTCTGACTACTTATGAGAAATGGTCCTAGGTTCTAATCCAATTTCAGTCGCTAGTGATGAGGGAAAACATCGTGAGTATACTTACCTATCCCTTGGGATGGGTAATAGCCAGTACCTGTATACGGCGATATATAATTCCCTCTCACGTTGGGTGCTGTCTATCTAGTGGAAAGCTTTGAGTGGCTCATACATAACAAGCCTTCGATATTTCGGAGATGGGCACATGGAGTGTGAACACCAAGTCGTGAAGCTTATATTGAAAAAATGCTATTGCTATGGAATTAACGCTTTTTTTATAATGTATTAATGGAAATGAAACTTTATGATTTACTATGTACATACATTTTCGCAATAAAAATACATTGCACCGAACACTAAGATGAGGAAAAGCATTGTGAGAAAACCTACTCTTTAATACGTAGGTTCGAGATGAAAGTAGAATGACCACCTCCTCAATTCCACGACACCTGAACCTCCGAACACCCCGCAAGGCTTAGTAATATTGAAAATATATGTATATATATACTAACTCAGTATACTAACCTTTCTCTTTACTAGCGACATCTGTGAGCGACACTACGCACTCACTGGTACTAATTCTCTCGCGAGGTGGCGTTGACAGCATGGCTGATAGGATTTCCATTTTGCTATTATTGTTTAAAGGTTTAGGTTGGACCTTATCCTCTGGTTTCAGTTGTTTCTCTTTGACAACCATTCTTTGTTTTGTATCTGTGGTACAAGAGACATTATGTTTGAATTGAAAATTATCTTCAAAGTCAAATGTTTTTATTCAACATAAGTACATGTACAGTACATTCATTGAAAGTCAAAACATTTGCCTGACACTGGTTGTCTCTTACATTGATATTCTACTGTTTCTGGTCCGCTTTAGGTTAGGTTTATGCTTCAATTACATAAACCTAACCTAAAGCGGCTGTAGCCCAGTGGGTAAGACCTCGGACTTCTTATGAGAAAGGTCTTAGGTTCGAATCCCGACTCTGGCATGTACCAATGAATGAAATTTAAATATGTGTTTTTCATTTACGTACATAATTTACAATCGCTAACGGTGAAGGAAAACATCGTGAGGAAACCTGCCTATCCCTCAGGATAAGTAATAGTCAGTGCCTATACACGTTCTACTATCACGTTGGGTGCTGTCTATCTAGTGATACGCGGACTTCGAATGACCCATACCTAACATGCCTTCGAAATTTCGGAGATGGGCGTTCAAGTCTCTGACTACCCCGCCATAATAAAAAAGGGAGTGTGTATACACAAGTCGTGAAGTGTATGTATGTATGTATTTTTTAGAGAAAGATTTTCATTCATTTTAGAAGAAACTGGGATTTATCGCGTATGTTATTATTAGTATGAATATTCGGCTTACAAACTAGCGTATGTCGGGTAATATAGGTAGTTATTTATTTAGAAAATAAAAAACAAAATAAATGCAAACGCGTTTACGACCATTAACCCTTTCTGGTAATCAGAGGTTCAGGTGTTCATCTCCGCAATTGCGAACGTAGTAATTCTAAGGCCACCTCGAACCCACGTGTTGATCAGATAGTCAGAACTCGATGTGACAGGTGGCAAGCCATGTCGCCATTTACAAGCACTAACTATTACCTGTTTGGTGAACAGGTAGGTTTCCTCACGATGTTTTCCTTCACCATAGTATTCGACGCATTAAAAATATGTACATAGAAATTCATTAAACTTTATTTCCATTGGTACATGCTCAAGCCGGATTTGAACTCTATATCCACTGATTTAGAGTCAAGCTCCAAACAACTGAGGTACGTCTAATGCTGCCAAGGTTCTATCTACGCTGAAAGGGATTAAAGGACCTGAATTCACATAAAACATACCTTTACAAGTGACAATAGTAATCTTGGGGACACCCATGACATTGTCCGTTGACTCGAGGGAATCCTCACAGGCGTACGCTTTGGGATCCACCACTATTTTGCTGAGGGGAGCGACCTCCTCGCTCGATTCTTCGCTGTCAGTCGCATCTTTTGACTGACGCTTCTTGACTCGCTTGCGGAATCTGGAAATGGTTGAAATGAAATGAAATGAAATGCTTTTTATTCAATATAAGGATTATAAAAACACTTACTGAATGTTGAAAGTCAACAAAAAAACTATTCTACATGAAAAGTTGTGATCAAAAAGAAATTAAAATAAATCTAAGTAAACTATTGGCATTTCGTAAAGGAAATACCTGTAGAGAAGAAATGCCAAGAAACTAAGGTTGGTTAGATATGCAATTATATAAAGAGAGGGTAAACATTGTAAGGTAACCTTGGGCCTAAGTCTACTAACGCGTTTTAGTTAAGGGTATTGTATTCCAAAAATAAATTCACGAACTGTCAAAAATCCGAAATTTCTAGCGCAGCGGCGCTGAGTACCGTGCGAGTAAGTGCTGTTTTTAGCGGCCGGACAGAATATTAAATAAATAAAACGTACATTATCTATCTAGCATAAAATAAACATTGTGATTCGACAATCCAGACCGACTTCTTAGCAGATATTCTCTGTCGAACGTGACAGATAGTTTTGATCATGACGACGCGCCGCCTACGAACATGTACCAGGGGCGCAGACTTTTAAAGGCGGGCTGTCGCACGAAAAATGTAAATGTCTCGATTTCCATACAGATTTCTTTTGATCCTGATAAACTACTATTATACTGTCAATTATTAGTTTGTGTTATGTAATGTCAATAATGTTTTTGCTGAAATATTGGGTAAATATTTGAATCGCGCTATCGCGTAGTTGTGATCGTAAATAATAGGATTTTACGGTTGTGATTTATACACTGGTTCTCGTTCTATCACCGAAGTTAAGCACAACGGAGGCGTGGGAAGTAATTGGATGGGTGACCATTTAAATTGTTCACGTGCTGTTGTTTTAGTGAAGGAGCTTGGTTTGGTTATGTAAGGACTTAGTAAATCATCTATTGGCTATTGATAATCAGGTAACGATTGGGATTCGACTCTACATCTGACTACCCCGAAAGGGATGTGAATGCATATTTTGTATATAGGTTTTTTGTATTCGTCTGTCGGGTAACGACACGACGCGACGTAGCCATATCAATCGAGATCGGCGGCAGCGACGTAATGTGAGCACAGTATTTTGTACCTATTCAGAATTATAAAACTATAAACAGAGATCCCGCGCACTCGTAGATAGTTTTCAGTTACTTTAGTAACTACGATTTAATTATAAGCATTTTGTCACTATGATGTGTATTCTCGGCATACTCAAAACACATACACCTGACCTGACAAAGCGTACCTACCTACTTTATTATTTGTTAATTTGATATAGTAACAGTCTGGCGTATGAAAGTGGTAAGATGATTATTAGCTCTCAGAAACTGTAACTGTCAGCTATTTTTTTACGTTTTACGTTTCAGCTGCTGTAAAATAATAATAATAAATCGTAATAATTAAAAGCAATACCTTGGATATAAGAATGCTATAATAGCTACTTTTACGTTTTGACATATAAAACAGAAACTAATAATTGGTTGTGTAAAAGTGGTTTGTTAGACTCAAGAGAAATCTGTTTGGGAATCTAGAATTTCTTACATGTTTTAGTTTTTATTTGTTATCGAACTTAGTGGATTTACATAATATTTAGTACTTGATATTATAACATATCAAATCATTCTTTATAGCGGTTTGTTTTAAATACTATGAATACATTTGATATCATTTCTAAACAATATGCGTCAAGTTAGTTTACTATGTTCTCACAGATACCTACCACCTTATTCTAAAACAAAATCGATGTTTTGTTATAGAAACAAGTCCGTGTAAAACAATTGCAGCCCCTTGTTTATCTCTGGGATAAATACTTTTGAGGTTACCTTTCTGTTTTAGTAGTGGCCAAGTATGTTTTTATATCTAAAATAAGTTAAAATCAAAGCTAATATAAGTCAATATCAAAACAGTATGATGAATTAGATTTCTTGCAGATAAATTGTTGTTATTTCATTTGTAAATTCTTATGCTATGAGTGACGAAGCATTTTTCTATAAATATCGATTCACAAAGCAATGCGGCGGGATAATAGGGGATATTTTATGTAATGTTATTTATGTTTGCGATATAAACAGGTTCCACACTACGATAGTTTCAAAAACACTGAAATAAATCACATCAAACTTGATATAACAAAATCATAACAAACTTTACTGTCATAGCTAGTGTTGTAAAGAACTCGAGTCTTTTAGTCTTATTCGATAGACTCGACTCAATTTTCTAAGACTCAGTGAACTAACTGAACTCGGAGTCTTGAGTCGAGCCGAGTCTGAGTCCTATCATGAAGACTCGAGCGCCATTATTGAACTCGAAACCTTAAATAGAACTCGAGTGACTCGAGTCTTATAAAGAGCTTGAGTCTTAAAAGAGCTCGAGTCTTAAAAGAGCTCGAGTCTTCTTCAAACTGGTCTTCGAAATGCTGACAGTGATTTATTTAGAATAAATGTCTATACTTATATAATAAAGCTGAAGAGTTTATTTGTTTGGTAGAACGCGCTAATCTCAGGAATTACTGGTTCAATTTGGAAATTGTTTCAGTGTTAAATAGCCCTTTTATTGGGGAAGCCTATAGGGTATATAATATCACGCTATGACAAATAAAAAATAAAAAAATAAAAAATAGCCTTTTATTGGCTGCTTTAAAAAGAATGACTCAAAGCGGAAAAGAACTCGAGCGCGACTCGGCGCGTAAAAAGGACTCGAGCGCTAAAGAAGACTCGAGTCTCGAGTCTCGCGTTCAAGAGCTCATATAGACTTGAGTTCTTTATTCTTAAGAGTCTTATTGTTATGAGTCGAGTCGTGTAATGCAGAGTCGAGCTCTAAATTTAGGACTCAAAGACTCGAGTTCTTTACAACACTAGTCATAGCGGATGCACGTTCCGTGTATCAATTGAATTGTAAACGAAACAAACACTAATAAATTATAAACAGGTTATTCAACAACTTATTATTTATTAATATATATTAAAAACATTGTAGTCATAAATATATAAAAGTAATCAATATTTAAATAATTAATCATTTGTGGTAAATAATTGTAATTTTATAGTAACAATAAGAAATAGTGTATTGGAACGTACTTGAGTGAGTACTCTAACCCGACTTCCTGTAGGAGTCTGTGAGCCTAGTACTGCGCATGTATTTTCGTATGGTTTTGAGCTGGAAAAGAACTTCGAAAAATATCATTTCTTCGATTTATGCGTAAAGTTTGACGAAGCAAACAAATACCTACAGACTACTGAGCAAAATTTTGGGCAGCAGGATATGTATAATAAATATGTTTTTTTTGGTGCGACCTCCAACTCCGTTATGAGAGCCTAGTGACCGAATTCGGATTTCGATAGCAATTTGTCTCTAAAAAATTGCTCCGCGGTCTACCCTTCTTGAGAGAGATGAGTCTGAGTCGTAAAAAAATCGAAATCTAACCAACTCCCGTTCTTTCCGTATATCTGTCCGGCACCGGTATAACCTATTCTGCAGTTCGCCAAATACTCAAATTCAAGTTGCCAAAGAGCATCCCAAATGTATATTTATGATTTCGAGCATCACAAATGCAAACTTAACCTCTGACTACCCTGAATTCGGTCACGGTCGTAATGCATAATATATAGTTATGTATATATAATTATGTATATGTGTGTGTGTGCATAGCATAAATAACCTATCCTGGGTTTCACTAATTGCTGCCTACCTACTGTGAAGAAAGCTGAAGTGATGTCAGAATGTATCATGTATGTATTCTCAACTTCTTGTCATAATATCCGAAACATCAAGCGATAAATCAAAATTATTTACATTCATTATCATGATTTTTTCATATCATGTCTGATATGTACCTGTCATAGGCATAAATGACGCAAGAATAAATTTAGATCAAATATGGCGTCGCATCAAGTAAAATACTTCTTAAAATATACATGTAGAATAAATCAACTTTAGCAGTTCACTTCGAAAGAAAAAAATCGCTTGTAATATAATAAGCAATAACCTCAAACACCAAAGTGATTACACATTGTTTTCCAAATTTCACTTATTGAACTAAGAAATAACTGATCTCGTGTGATTATCTAGCAGTTTAGCTGTCATCGCCAACAAAATGGACGTGCTCTCACGCTGGCATTCGCCAAAGACTGTTCGCGATCTATTGAAACTAGCGACTCGCGGCGCACGCGTAAACTGTCCATATAAAAATGTATGAAAAAGACGGCGGTCCAAAATTGGGCGTTTTATACTTACGAAAACGGCAGTATTATGAATAAAACAGGACCTAATATGTTTTTAGTCAAATTATTTAGTATTTAGAGAACCCATTATTGTATATTTTGATTTCAGATCTTACTCCGTGACGAAATAAACGAAAAAATACAAAACCCTGTTTGCGCACTTTTTCTGATTTTTTATCAACTTTATGCGTTTATATTTACGTAATTATTGATATTTAACTCTTGAAACTACTTCAGTCATCGATTTCAGTCTTTCATTATGCTATCTTGAAAGTATGATAGGTGTCAGTAAGTTCTAAATAGGTTTAAACTGAAAAATGAAAACACTCGTTTCGCTCATTTCCGCGAACAATACCCTTAAGGAGTAATTAATAAGAGGAGTGGCCTTACGCAATATTTGTATGGAAACTAGCGTGGCATTACGCGGGGTGAAACGAGGTACGCGGGATGGAGGGGAGATATTACAACCAATTAAAACACGGCATCTGTTTTCTACTACACATTTTTAGACTCCGCATCAATTAAAACACGCCATTTTAGACTCCACACCGCGTAACAGGGACTGCGCTTTTCGCCGGGTCCTCTTTATATTTGGTTCGTGGTTTTAGTACAATCCTGGTTGAATACAAGTTTCGCCCAAAGCTGCAAATATTTGTCACTTGTGCTTTTCCACTAACAACTTCACACAATAAGTGTATTACTGAAGTAATATTGAACCATGACTAGTTCAACTTTGTTGAATAAATATAATAATGATTATTATATTACCACTAATGTTTTATGCAAAATCATAATTTTGCATAAAACATTAGTGGACTTAAGTGCCTGTATATATATATATATTTGTATATATATTTCATAAAAGATAATAGTCAGCGTATGTATACAACAAAGTCAGTAGTGGTGATTGATTAGTGAACTACGGATGTATATCATACTATAAATATACGAATAAATTTCCTTTCTAAAAATCGTTCCAGGTGGCGATTAATAATTTCTGCCTATCCCTTTAGGGACTTAAAGGCATGAATATAATATGTACGTATGTATGTATAAATATAATGAAAAATTGATACTAAGTAACTTCATATGAAACTCGGAATACAGGCATTTTAGTTACATACTTTCTTGGAGCATAATATTGGCATTGTGATGTAGTGTAAAAAATGGGTGACCTTGGAGAAATTATATCCCCTTGGTAGCATGTATAGCTTGGGTTTTGATGTCATGGAATATTGGTGACAGGTTCCTAGCCCATCGCCCAATAGATTTCATACACCCCTAATCCCTTAGTCGGCTCCTACGACATGCCGGGAGGAACAGCAGTTAGTTAGCATTATTTTAATGTCACAGACTAGCACAGAACCTTTCGCCTCTTTACATGAATATTGTGGTATTTTATGAAATGTGATGTACAAAATACCTCGTTATTCTTAGAAGAATAATGTGGTATTTTTATAAGTAATGATTTACAAAATACCTCGTTATTCTTGTAAAGAGGCAATTTCTGCATTTTAATCTGTTTTTTTTATACATTGACACTAGCATCACTTATATAAAACCTCTACACCAACCTTTTCTTGGGCCTCTTATAAATGGGGACCACAGACTTCTTGATAACATTATTATTGAAGTTACTCTTGACTCTGCAAAGTTTCTGTTGATTTCTCCTAATGTCAAACTCCGATATGCTACTTGATATGCTGTCACTTTTCTCGTAGGCAAAGAGGTCGGTTTCATTGCTCAACTCATTGCTGTCAATCTCTATTTGGTCGCTGGAATCAGATAAAATATATTTATATGGGATACAAATAAATTTGCTAAATGTACCGACAAGCGTAAGGGAAAGTGTCTTAAAGACAGCTATCTATTCCTCAGAACAGGTAAATGTCTGTGATTAGAAATGGTAAATCGATTTAAAACCAGGGACCCAAGTCTATTGCTTTTTGCAAAATATCACATAAGTAACAGTATGGAATAGCAAAACAGACAATTTTTGCCATTTTTTAAGGTGGTTAACTTCACACTATTAAGAAATGATAATTTACTATGAATGTGCGGTTAACACATAAGTTCATAGTGTAATAACTACCTCTGTGATTACAAACGTTAGTGGAGTACCAAATTATCATCATCGGTGTCGAATTATGGCCACTGAAGTATTACTCTATAGCTACTGAAGTAATATTGTGCCTAAAATGTCCTGGAGTATGAGGCCGTGGCTGAAGAACGGGCTAAAATCCTTGGGAAACCAGGGTCGCTTCGGGAAGCCTGTGAAGACACTAGGCGTCTTCTGCGCTTCTGGCGGGTGCTGGGCTGGCTGGAATAGTCAGCGACATCACGCAAAATGGTCCCAGTGGGGACTAATTGCGGAAACCACAAAGCCCAATTAGCATGCTGAAGTGGAGTTGGGCTGGTCACGTATGCAGAAGGACTGATGGTCGCCGGAGCAAAAAAGTCCAAGAGTTGATACCAGGAGAAGTGGCATCATTTGGGGGAGGCCTATATCCAACAGTGGATTCAGACAGGCTGATGATGATGAATATATCTTCACAATTGTAGAACACTGATGAATATACATATACGATTCAGCCCTTTAATGGTGGAACTATCTTACCGACATGACTGAGATTGTGAAGGAGTTGATATGTAAAATTGTAAATATTTACCTTTTGATACTATGATCGCTTGAGACTCCACTCTCCAGATTCTTGATTTGAAACGTTATATTTATCCTCTTATATATTTCCTCTGTGATATGACGACATTTCTCGTATTTAGACGTTAACGGATCACTTCTCATTGACCATAAGTTTTGGTTGTTTTG
This sequence comes from Leucoptera coffeella, assembly GCA_030578115.1. NCBI lineage: Eukaryota > Metazoa > Arthropoda > Insecta > Lepidoptera > Lyonetiidae > Leucoptera > Leucoptera coffeella. Next base: position 158,483 of record JAMBLF010000727.1, read on the forward strand.
TATCGCCGACATTTTCGCACTGATACGATTATATCGTATTTACAGTATTAACTTCGCTATAAAGCTATTTATTTACTATTTGAACTCATATTGGAACTTTTAGTAGGCGTTTTTACAGATTAAATTAACGCGATTTCGTCAAAAATAGATGAAAGGTTAAGTGCGATTTAAATGCGAATTTCACACTATTTCTAGCTTTGTAGTCTTATTTTATAACTTGAGACGAGCGGTATTGTTGCATTCTTTGCTCGGCTAGCGATAAGGACACTCTCCGCACACGATTTTACGATAAAAACACTTGATTTCAAACTGGTACGAACAAAGGGTTATAAATATCCATCTTTATGGCTCAGTAATAAATGTTTCTGCGCGGTTCCACCACGACAAAATGGCTCCAAGGATAGACTAGACGTTTCAGCACACGTTTTACGTAACTTGAGCAGGATTTATCACAAAATTGCACTTAAATTTAATGAATAGGCAATGTTTCGATGGCCTTGTGCGGTGTTTTTAAAATTGCTAATGTTGACATTTCCAAACCGAATCACTATGCATAAATTCAGAAGAATGAAAGAAAATAAAAAAAGCAATCGTACTTTTATTGCTAATGAAACATGAACACGACGGCGCAGTTGACACTTAGCGAAGTTATGCTAGATGCTACATACAATCTAGCGTATAGTGAAAATATTTATTTCTTAGCATATTCAGCGTTTTATGCATTTTAGTTGTAAACATGGCTCAAATAATTTAAAACCAAATGATTTGAAATACAACATTACGGGTTAATGGTAAAAACCTATAGTACTACAATAATTTCTTTATACAATTTTGAAAGGTGACGGAAACATCGTGAGGAAACATGCCTATCTCTCTGGAAAGGTAAGCCAGTGCCTATATACGGGGAAACAGTTCACTATTTATCTCGTTGGGTGCTGTCTATCTAGTCAAACGCGTGCTTCGAGTGACCTATTCCTAACATACTTTTGATATTTCTGCGATACGCACTCATGCCTTTGACTAATTTGCCATAGTAAAAAAGGGAGTATGTATACACAAGTTATGTTTTTGTTATAATTTTGAAATCTAACTATGAAATGCATGACTTTTGGCATAGTATTATATTATCTGTGCTTTTGGTAAGATTAAACATTGTAAGGAAATCTAAGTATTTGTCGGAATTAACAATAGTTAGTGCTTTTGACATAAAAATTAAATACCACCAAAAGTATACTGGCTATCTGCTGAACAGTGAATTCAAAGTGGCCATTAATAACTGTTTCCATACGAGAAATAATGATCGTGAATTTTGCGTAAATTATAAAAAGTCTACATCTAGCTGTTAAAGAGCTAAGTAATCTGAGGAAACCAGATTGAAGAGCAAAATAATCTGAAGAGCTCTTGTATAAAAATAAATAAACCTTTGCTAGGGAATTTGAAATGAAAAATGACATACTATATTTAATTAAAGTAATGAATGAACAACATAACGTATAATTTCATTTGTTTTGCATTTCTTTTCTATGCAATATGTGATTTTAGAATTATACAGAATTTATATGTACTATATAGAACTATTAAGAAAGATCATAACATAATATTATAAGATAGTAAGATGCTAGATGCATCACCTTGTAGAAATATTTAATAGTTCATAGCCAATATTATTGTAAAAAGCAAAAAACAATAGATGTGTTCGTAACCCCATTACTTTTATTAGCTATAACAATAGCTCAAATATAATATACATAGGAATATACATAGTATATACATATATTTTTAATAAAATGATAATAATTAATGAGTTCACTTATTTATAGCTCAGCCATAATAGCCGTACAGTCATTATATTTGTGTACAGTTGTCATTATTTCAATGAAAATAACCCGTGTGTGTAGAGCATCTTTACTTTTCCCGCGAAATGTATGTTTGTAAACTGACAGATATTGTACTGATTGGAAATTATCTAGAAAGATAAAAGAAATGTATTGAAAAAAATCATGTTTTATGTATGTTTATCATTGATTTAAGTGCTAAAATGCTTTAGTTTCGTGTAATATATATTAATTACCATTCTTACGAAAATGTTGTCTAAAAAGGAAACGTTAAAAAAGAAATTAGTCGCCAGTGTTGTTCCCGAAAATGAATCTCATTTATGTTCATTTTGCCAACGTTCTATCAATGATGAAGTGTTATACGGCAAACTCTATGTTATAGGCGATATTTATTGCCACTACTTCTGTGTGGTAAGTTATTATATATACAGGAAAAGATAATACATATTTATATTACATCAGATGACATAAATAACTATATGCACACCATATTTATATTGATTCATCGTATTGTATTATCTATGCCAATATTTTAACACACTACTAATTTGTACTTCATATTTATCAATAAGTAAAATATCAAAATAACTAGAAAGTTTTGAATGACCTACATAAATATTTCATAGAACTTACTCCATTAATGACACATTACACCCCTTACCTATAGTTAAGTTAAAAGTGAAATAATGTGACCCCTATGCTTTGTATTCCCTATGAATTTATGCTGGTGAAATAATGAATTATTTAATAATTCATTTCAATTGTACAATGTACTTACCTAATCTAATTACTTTGCTATCTATCTGCTGTGCTTAAACCCGCTGGTTTGATGACGGTAAGAGACCTGATGGAATGACCATCATTCCTTGGCAATGTGGAAAGACTTTGGTGTGGGAAGCGACATGCGTGGACACTCTGGCTCCATCCCATCTCGCTGGCACAGATAATATAATACTGTCGCTGAGTCGGCTAACAAGGCTAGCACTGCGGCCACACTGGCCAAGTCTCAGAAGTCGAGGAAGTACCAGCACTTACGAACGAGTATTGTTTTGTCCCGTTTGCTGTTGAGACTTTGGGTCCTTGAGGTCCTGGGGCTCATCAATTAGTAACAAAAATATTGTCCCGTTTAATTGATTGAGATTTGAACCCTGTACTCACTGATACAGAGCCAAGCCCCAAACAACTGAGCTACATCGAATTACTGAGCTAAATCTATATACCATTCCTAAAGGCTTTTTAGTATGTAAATGTTAAAGTATGTTTTTTATTTGCAGCTCCTGTCATGCTGTTTGATGCAAAAAGGAGGTGACAATGATGGACTCCTTGGATTCTTGTATCCTGACATCAAGGCAGAGTTAGAAAGGAGTAAGAAACATGTAAGTAAAATGACAATAAAAAAATGTTATTGACTAAATTTGTCGTAGCTTTAATACTTTTATTTATCAATGAAATCTTTACAAAAATAAACAAAATATTTACAAACTTAAAACTAATTAAAATAATTTAAACATAGCTCAGTTGTTTAAGGCTTGACTCTGTATCAGTAAGTACAGAGTTCAAATCCTGCTTGAGCATGTACCAATGGAAGTGAAGTTTAATGAATTTCTATGTACATTTTCGTAATAAAACAAACACATTTACAAAATGCCACAGGAAAATATTGTGAGGAAAATTAGTACTTGTAAATGGTGACATGGCTTACTACCTGTCCTGGGATCGAGGTGGCCATAGAGTTACTATGTTTGCAATTGTGGAAATAGACACCTGAACCTCTGGCTACCCCGCAAGGGTTAATGGTTATGAACGTGTTTGTTGTCTTTGTTTTTATGACACGAAAGTAGTTGTTGTAGACATTTAGTCCATCTAATGAAATGCCGACTTCAAATGACCCATATCTACCATGCCTTTGAAATTTCGGAGATGGGCACTAAAGCCTCTGATAACCCCGTCACAATAAAAAGCAAAAGGGAGTGTGTATACGCAAGTCGTAAAGTGTATATTATGTTCAATAAGGTATAAAGAAAATTCAATGGTTAGGACATGTTATGCGGATGTATGGTAGTAGATTGACTAAAGACGCCATATTGAAAAAGGGTGACGTTAAAAGTACCTATAACCGCTGAGTGTGAATGAGAAGATGCATGAGTGTCGATGATGCGAAAGTGTCTGTCAGGATCAGCATGCCCTTTTCAATCTTTGTCACTACATCTTTCAAGCTGCAACCTCCCCTTATCATGCTAATTTAATATATTAATTTGAATTATTTCCAGAGATGTTCCTATTGTAGTAAAGGTGGCGCTACGCTGGGCTGCTCGGTTTCTCAATGCCGCAAACAGTTCCATTTACCATGTGGAAAGGAACGGCACTCTGTATCCCTGTTCTATGGAAACTATCGGTGAGTTACATACTTATACATCATGCCCATTTCCCCATTTAGTATGTTCATCACATATATAGTAAAAATACCATTATGAAATGTATCAAATGTTATGGTGAGGGAAAACAACGTGAGGAAACCTACCTTTTTGGGGAACAGGTAATAGAGAGTGCTTGTAAATGGCAACATGGCTTACCACTTGCACATTGAGTACTGACTTGAGGTGGCCGTAGAATTACTACCTTCGCAATTGCAGAAATGAAAACCTGAATCTCTGACTACCCCACAAGTGTGTGTTAAAGGTTGTGAACGCGTTTGTCTTTTGTCTATGAAGCGATAGTGCTTTAGCAAAATGGGGATAAATTGCAACGTGAATGCCTAACCCTCTGCAGGTAAATGAGTGTGATGTATGTAAATTATTTACCTAATTGTATATATGAGAAGAAATGGCAGCACAAACCTAATATTTATGCTACAAAGTGTCCCATACTGGGTCTGGGACATGAAAAGAATGCTAACTAGCTGCCATTCTTCCCAGCGACCGGTCGTAGGAGGCGACTAAGGAACGAGGGGTGTATGAAATCTATTGGGCGATGCATTAACAACCTGTCACCAATATTTCGTATGACATCAAAACCCAATATCCATGCTAATAAGTGACCAACAAGATGTTTTCATGTCTCCAAGGTTCTGATCACCCCGACAGGGATTTAAGGACGTGAATGTATTTATATATATGTTATTTTCAGTTCGTTTTGCAAGAAACACGCACCTCAACAGAAAGTGTCGAGTGAGATAGCACAAACTATGATAGCCAGACGTAGTTTACAAGAAAATAAAAGGAAACACACTATTACTGATTGCACGGAAGCTATCGAAAAGAATGGTAGGTATTTTATTTCATTTTAGGAAATTCTTTGAATACTACGGTAATGTAAAATATTGTGAGGAAACCTACCTGTTCCCCGAACAGGTAATAGTCAGTGCTTGTAAATGGCGACATGGCTACCGCCTGTCACATAGAGTACTGACTAACAAAACGTGGGTTCGGGTGGCTATAGAATTACTACCTTCGCAATCGCGGAGATGGAAACTTGAACCTCTGACTACCCCGCAAGGATTAATGATCATGAATTTGTCTTTATAATTTATATCTATGTAGTTTTCAGTTGATATTGACAGTCAAATAGACGCCATATTGAAAAAGGGTGACGTAAGTACCTATAACAGTGCGTTTACCGTGTGTATTCGATGTATTTTTATTACGAAAACGTACATAGAAATGCATTAAACTACATTTCCATTGGTACATGCTCAAGCGGGATTTATAAATAAACTAGCGACCCGCTCCGGCTTCGCACTTCTGGCTATTTAATAGACGTTATTATACATATAAACCTTCCTCTTGAATCACTCTATCTATTAAAAAAAACCGCATCAAAATCCGTTGCGTAGTTTCAAAGATTTAAGCATACAAAGGGACATAGGGACAGAGAAAGCGACTTTGTTTTATACTATGTAGTGATATTCTGTATCATACTCTTCTAGATACCCAAGACACTCCGGTGTGTGTGATATGCTATGAAGAAGTGGATGGTTTCACTTCCACTAACACTTTTTGGCCGCCATGCTGCGCCAGAGATGCCTATCTGCACAGGAGCTGTCTGGAGGTAAGTGCCTATATGCTATTTGCCTAATATCAGATCAGTATATAGTGTATAGTATACAGGGTGGCGCATTGAAAACAGTCAAATGTCTGAACTTGTTGAATATTGTAACGGTGTATGTAAACTACTATGTTAAACTAAAGTATGCCAAAACAATGCCTTTTATTCATTTTTGACACCATGTTTCATAGAGACATTTACAGCTTAAGACCTACACAATCGATATTTAAAAACAAAAAGTGAAAAGGACAAGTTTATTTTTTCAAAGCAACCGGGTTCGATTCCCGAACTGGATACAGTTATTTTTTTTCAGTTTTTCTCTATCAAAATCGGTGACATGGATCCTAAGAACAAATATTCGCATGTTTTATGGTTTCAGACTTTCCCATACTAACCGATTTGAATGCGCCACTCTGTATAGTGGCGACCGCGTCTCGGTAAACGTAGGACGCCCCCCTGCTAGATAGACGGATGATCTTAAAAAGGTCGCTGTAGTGGTTGGCTGAGGGCCACGAGTGATCGTATTTTGTGGAGTACCCTTGGGGAGGCCTACGTCTAGCAGTGGACTGATATAGGCTGATTGATTGAGATCAGTATAAGTGTACAAATGTATAAGTGTACGAAAAGTTTACAAATTTAACTTACAAACTAGGGTTATAGCTTGTGCATACACACATCTTGACGTTTCACTATAGAGGGGTAGGCAGAGATCACGTAGTCCCGTTTGTCTCGATCCCGACAAACCAGGGGCTTTAGTCCACTAATGCTTTTGGCAAAATATCAGTCCAATATCAGATCAGTAATAGTGTATGTTGGTAGTGGATGACGAAAAGTATCAAATTTCGTTATTTTTAAGCTATATTTGACATTTCTGTCGATTTCAATGGTGAAATATGACTCTTTTGCTAATCCACTACCAAATTGAGCGATGGCCTGACAACCTGTCATATGTTTCATATGACATCACAACCGCAATATACTTGCTCAAAAGTGACCTAGGAGATACTTAATTTCCGAGGTTCTGTCCTCACCGAAAGGGATTGAAGGACGTGAATGTATAATGTACTAACTATATATAATAATATGTTTTTCTTCCAGCGTATGTGTTTGAACGCGGGCGTCCATTATCTAAAATGTCCTCTATGCAATGATAAAGACATTTTCTACAGAGCCGTTCTACAGCAGGGCTACTATATACCTGATAGGTAAGTTTAACGTATATATTAGCCCTTTTGGTTTTGATCTCTGCCTACCCCTCTACAGGGAATCAGGCGTGATGTGTATGTATGTATGTATGTATTAGCCCTTTTTCCATTTCAGGGTAGGCAAAATATCCATATAATAATAATAATAAGTGTTATGAACAAACGCGTTCACGACCATTAACCCTTGCGTAGTCAGAGGTTCAGGTGTCTATCTCAGCGATTGCGAAGGTAGTAATTCTATGGACACCCCGAACCCACGTGTTGACCAAATAGTCAGTACTCAATGTGACAGGTGGTAAGCCATGTCGCCATTTACAAGCACTGACTATTACCTGTTCGGGGAACAAGTAGATTTGCGTTTAAAATAACCAATTATGTTTTAAGTATGTTACCATATCTTTATTATTCTTTATTTTTCGTTTTTCATTTACGTACATAATTTACAGTCGCTAACGGTGAGGGAAAACATCGTGAGGAAACCTGCCTCAGGATAGGTAATAGTCAGTGCCTATATACGGCGATACGGTTCACTACCTATCACGTTGGGTGCTGTCTATCTAGTGATACGCGGGCTTCGAATAACCCATACCTAACGTGCCTTCGAAATTTCGGAGATGGGCATTGAAGCCTCTGACTACCCCGCCATTAAAAAAAAGGGAGTGTGTATACACAAGTCGTGAAGCGTATGTATGTAGGACCCCAGTTTCGCTTCATCGACCGCATACACATTAACACTAACTATTACCTGTTCGGGGAACAAGTAGGTTTGAGTTTAAAATAACCAATGATGTTTTAAGTATATAACTATATGTTTCATTTATTTCTTTGAATGAACTTTCAGAGACGCGGCTTGGGAACTAGAACAGAATGCGTTCGCGGACATATACGTGAGGGAAGTGAGGTGTATAGCGGACGAGTGTGTATGTCCCTCTGGCAGGGATTACGATTCGGAGGAAAGGTAAATATATATACATGACTTAGGAGATATTATATAATATCAAAAAAAATTATTGTAGTGTTTGTAAAAATATAATGGCTAATTTGTTAAATTGCGTATTTTCCTAATTTGTGAAATAAGTGACCTTAATTAATGTTTTTCATAGCTTTAAAGCGTCTGTAAAGTAAAACCGCCGACCGCATGTGTCTGGGAGTAATGAATCCAGATTTTTAACGATATTGTGTGAAATATATGTTAAAATCAGCTATCAGAATATTTTGTCCATCAGAAAATAAGTGACGACTGGGAGCTCTGGGATCTTCCTCTATAAGTAATAATTGTTCACCCTATTTACGCATGTGTCACTAATAAAGTCTCTTTGTCTTTACCATGGAGTAATTATAATGAATAAGAGGAGTGGGCCTTACGCAATATTTGTATGGAAACTAGCGTGGCATTACGCGGGGTGAAACGAGGTACGCGGGATGGAGGGGAGATATTACAACTAATCAAAACAAGGCATCAACCAATCAAATCAGGTATCGTCTTTCTACTACACATTTTTAGACTCAGTACCAATTAAAACACGCCATTTGGCCTCCGCACCACGTAACGGGGACCGCTCCTTACGCCGGGTCCTCTTTATATTTGGTTCGTGGTCTTTACACTAACCGATCTCTAACCCCACATGTCCACCCCAGCGAGTGGGACCTGAAGCTGTGCCTACTCTGCGGCAGTGCAGCCATGCACCCAGCCTGCGGGGAGACCAGCGTCAGATTCGTCTGCAGGACCTGCCAGGCTGCGGCTCCTGAGGACCTGGACGAGTTGGAGGAGAAGATCGCCAGTGGTGAGTTGTGTGTGTGTTTATACATACTAATATGTATGTGTATACATATACATACTAGTATGTACTCAATCACATGGAGTGTGTATATACGTGTATGTATATGTATACATGTATGTGTGTATATGTGTACAAACGTGTGTGTATATGTGTACATACGTGTGTGTATATGTATGCATATGTGTGTATATGTATACATACTTGTGTGTATATTTATACATACTTGTGTGTATATTTATACATACTTGTGTGTATATGTACAAGTGTAGTGAGCAGTACTAAAGATTAGATTGTATTTTCTGTGATTATTTATTTCATACTATCCTCACATATATACGTGTACGTAGCGGCCGGCCCAATAGGACATATGCCAATCAGATATCGCCATATTGAAAAAGGGTGACGTTAGAAATACCTATAACCGCCGAGTGTGTGCGAGGTGTATAAATGTCAATAAAGCGGTTTGTCAGGATAGGTACAGATAGAGATCGTCAGTTTTTTGACGTCTCAATTTATAATTCAATATTAAATTCCTATTTAAAAGCATAGTAATGATTACCATCATGAAAAAAAGAATTGAACTAGTATAAAACAGAACGTTTCATTTTTAAAGATGTCCTATTTTGACGGTTTGTCCGCTATTTAACAAAATACACAATAAGATCAAATTTTGTTAATATATATCGCCGACTCGAAATCGATATTCTTAATGTTACGTACATAATAATATATTCTCTACGTCCCTGTGGGGATACGCAGAGACTATTAGGCCACCTGGAATTAACCTTCTCATACATGCTCTTCTGTTCTTCACTGCGTAATGTTATGCCATTATCCTAATGTATCGCCACCTGGAACAAATCTCCCTTGGACTATCCACCACCTGGAACGGGTGACAAATCTCTTGCTTCATTAACACCTGTTAACCTTCTCATACATGCTCTTCTTCACTATGTAGTGTTAAGTCCTTATCCTAATGTCTCGATCGAGTCTACAGTATTCCAGCACGAGACTATCAATAAAAATTTGTTAATTTACAGTAATAATACAAGAAGAGACAGCGCAGGCATCGAACCCTAAACAAGGACCACCGATGCCAAGCAGAATGTCTCTTAGACGTACCAAGCCTTTAAGACTAAGGTAGGTTATTCACGACCTTTAATCCCTTTCGGGGTGGACTGAACCTCGGAGATATAATATCTCCTAAGTCACTTACCGTAGTATGAAACTTTGGTTCCTAGCCTATCGTCCAATGGATTTCATTGTTTAATCCTAATGAACGAGCTCCGTGGCGTGATAGGTTAACCACATGAACGCTAATCGTGAAACTCGGCTTCGATTCCCGGTGGAGGCAGAGTTAAGAACTACGCTTTTCTCCTGTATTATATATGTATTTATGTATATACTCGTATTATAATTTGTTAAATTATATTATATTATATATTTGTTAAAAATACATTGACCAGTACCCTTAACACAAGTCTGAAATGGACTTACCAAGGGGCTAGTTCAATTGGTGTAAGTGTCCCAAATATTCTTATAATGTTTATATTATTTTCAGTTTACCGTCATCAAGTAATAGTGATAGAAGAAAAATGGTCGCCACCTCTAGTACTAAGAATCAAGGTAAATCACTACATAGCATAAAACAAAGTCGATTTCTCTGTCCCTATGTCCCTTTGTATGCTTAAATCTTTGAAACTATGCAACGGATTTAAATGCAGTTTTTTTAATAGATAGAGTGATTCAAGAGGAAGGTTTATATGTATAATAACATCCATTAAATAGTGGAGTAGGCTATATATTTTATACCCGTGCGAAGCCGGAGCGGGCTAGTTAAATATATGCCCATCTTCTTACACATACGCTTCACGACTTGTGTATACACACTCCCTTTTTTATTGCGGCGGGGTAGTCAGAGACTTGAGTGCCTATCTCCAAAATTTTGAAGACATGTTAGGTAAGACACTTCAAGCCCGCGTTTCACTAACTGGACTTCTGCCTACCCCTCTACAGGGAAGCAGGCGTGATGTGTATGTATGTGTCTGTAAAAATATGTTGACGAAACAAACCAACATGCATTTTTACGACTATTAACCCTTGCGAGGTATTCAGGTTTGTGTATCCATCAGCGAAATTGCGAAGGTAGTGATTTTAATGGTAACTTAGAAGTCACGTGTTAACCAGATAGTTATTAAATATATTGACATATATTAAATGTATCTGCAATTTGAATTATTAGATTTTCTTTTATTTACGACTGTTTTTTTTAATTTATAAAGATAACTGTATACTTTATTTGATTGGTTTAAAATTCATGATTAACATTTAACAATAATACTAACACTTCATTTAATTAATCTGCTTACGTAATTTATATAATTCCAAAACTCTAATAAAATGTTTTTATTATTTAATTTCAGAACCGCCTATCCCATCTAAAACAGAACTCTCCCGTCTAGATCTAGACTTAAAAAGCCCTAAAAGGAAACCTAACACACCTAACCATACAGACATAACACCATTAAAACCTAATACCAAAAACATCGATAGCCCCCTCAAAACTATAGATACTAATGTACCACCATTGAAAAATAGTTCAATACTAAATTCCTCTGCATTAAATACAGACAAAAAAGTACCTATTGACTTGTCGCCAATAAAAAATATGCCTTTAAGTAATTCTGCAAAAAACGGAGTACCACATAACATGACCCCTCTAAAAAATCTACCTTCTAATGTTGTAACCCCACTCAAAACCCTACCAATCGCGAAGGCCCCACTAGAATCTATAGAAAAACTGCTGTCCCCCCTAAAAAAGGACACCAATCTGTCCCCACTGAAGTTGATAGAAGAGAGATTGAGAACAGAGAAGTTGGATTTGAGAGTGGACGCCCAAATAGTGAGGAATTGGAGTGAGATGTTCAGGAAACCGCGGCCCCGGTCGGTGAAAAAGAAGATCGTCAAGTGAGTAAATACACATATATATTCCAGTGCTTTAATCCCGGCGGGGTGGACAGAACTTGGAGATATATACTATCTTCGTTATAGCAAACCTCGTACTCCGAGGATCGAGACTTATATCTAATAGGTAAATTTTTAGCATGAATATCGGGGTGTTCATGTCATATGGAATATTTCCAGGCTAGCATGGGATTATTATAATATTCTGTATTTATAAAGAATGACTATTATTGTTTACGTGTTAGTAAGAAGTTAGAGTGTACATCTCCGTAATTACAATGGTTCAAAATTCCTTGGCCACCTCGAATCCACCAGATGTCGCTATTTACAAGCACTGACTACCTGTTTGGGGAACAGGGAGGTTTCCTCACGATGTTTTCCCTCACCGTTCGAAAATCTGCATAGAAAATCGAAAACTTTATTTGCAATGGTGCTTGCTCAAATGGGATTTGAACCTCAAACCCATTGATTCAGAGTCAAGCTCTCAACCCCTGAGCTATATTGAACTATTTAAACTTATTTTCTTTAAATTAATATATATTTTTTCGTTTCAGTAAAATTCTGGATGAGCTCTTGAATAACTCCAAATATAAGTTAATGAGGAAAGAGAATACACCAACAAAGACGGAATGCAACGTACCGGAAAAAGAGGTAAAGAATCTTCTACTATATATAACACAAATCCCTTCAATCGTTTTGGGGTAGTTAATTTCAAATGGCCAATATTTTTCTTTATAAACCTACATCGTTTTGGGGTAGTCATTTTCTATTTATTTATTTATTTCCTTTATTGTGGCAACAAACAGTCATTACAAGTATTACTTAAAAACTATTACTACTACTAAAAAACAAACAACAACTAAACTATTTTTACTGTCTGCTTTGGTTGGTGTAATGTTTGGTTGATAGCTATTGGTTAAAATGACAGGTGATAAGTCTATCTATTATCATTCACATATACTGTCTAGTACTTATATTAAAATATGTGTAGTTTTCATCACGATGTTTTCCCTTGTCGTAATCAATAACTTTCGGTCTCCCATCCAGATAGTGATCGCCCACAGTGTTGCTTAACTTCTAAATCTTATTCGTGTATGCTACGATATTTTAGTTATATTCATGATATATACAGGGTGGCGCATTCAAAACGGTCAGTATGGGAAAGTCTGAAACTATAAGAGATACGAAGATTTGTTCTTAGGAACCATGTCACCGATTTCGATAAAAAGAAAAACTGCATTCATATTTTCTTTGAAAAAACAACTGTATCCAGTACGGAGATCGAACCCGGTTGCTTTGAAAAAATAAAGTCGCCTTTTTCACTTTTTCTTTTTAAATATCGATTGTGTAGGTCTTAAGCTGTAAATGTCTCTATGAAACATGGTGTCGAAAATGAATAAAATGCATTGTTTTGGCATACTTTAGTTTATTATAGTAGTTTACATACACCGTAACAATATTCAACAGACATGTAAAGTTGCTGTTTGTAGTTTTGAACTTCCCTACATACTACATACACCATATCATGTGGCATTAGCATTGCATTAATCCTTTAAGGAGGTTTTGTTATCTACAGTAAATAAAAACTAACAATCTATTGAAAAGTCCACTTACAGTGACGTGTTAAACCATATTAGAAAATTTCTTGTGGGATTACGTTAAGGATGAATTTTACAAAACAAGCTACGACACCATTCAAGACCTAAAAGTAGCAATAAAGTCAATTGTAACGCAAATTCACCACATGAAAATACAAAATTCAATAGTAAGATCGTTACCTAAACGTGTTGAATATTGTATTGAAAACAACGGTGGTCACTTAGAAAACCTACTATGATAAACTAAAGTATGCAAAACAATGCATTTTTTTAATTTTCGATACCATGTTTCATAGAGACATTTACTGCTTAAGACCTACACAATCGATATTTAAAAAGAAAAAGTGAAAAGGGCCAGTTTATTTTTTCAAAGCAACCGGGTTCGATTCCCGTACTGGATACAGTTAATTTTTCAAACAAAGTATGAATGCAGTTTTTCTTTTTATCAAAATCGGTGACATGGTTCCTAAGAACAAATCTTCGTATCTCTTATAGTTTCAGACTTTCCCATACTGACCGTTTTGAATGCGCCACCCTGTATATGTATTAATTCTTTATAAGTGTATTCAAACATAATTTATGGTCGCTAACGGTGAGGGAAAACTTCGTGAGGAAACCTCTTTCCCTCGAGATAGGTAATAAACAATGCCTATAAATAGCCATACCTATCACCTATCACGTTAAGTGGTGTATAAATGGTGAAACGTGGGCTTCGAATGACGCATGCCTAATATGCCCACAAGTCGTGAAGCGTAGGATATGTTCCAGTCGATTAATATTCTACTATTATTTACAGAAACCAGAAGACACATTATTCCCACCTACAGATGTCTTAAACCAATCGACACCAAGAAAATCCGGTGAGGATCCCATCATCATTGATGATGATGAAGATTCGAAGAGCACGTTCCAGCTATCACCGAGTTTCATTGCGGAGAGTGATGAAATGAATGATTCATTCAACCTCACACCCAAAACTACTGTTATTGATTTAGAAAACGACATTTTAGAAATATCTAACGATAATAATATCGTATGTATAGACGCTGTTAAAGTGACTGACATGACTGACGTTTCGAATGGTAAAAATGACGTCTCAAGTGTCAAATCTGTCAAAAAGTCACAAGATATTGACATTTGTGCTGTCAAATTGTGTCCGAATGATGATAATAGTGTAAGTGATGTGAAAATTGATGTTGAGAGTTTTAAAAATCATTATTTAAGTGAAATTAAGAAGGAGTGTAAGTTTAATAATAAGCAAAACCCGCCTCTACCCGTTAAGAGTAAGATTAAATCAGCTATTGACTTTGCTTACGATGTTGTAGATAAGGTTGATGAAAATATATGTAAAGAATCACTAAAAAGTCATGAAAAAACAGATAAAATTGAAGAAAAACAAGTTTTGAAGCGAAAAATAGGTAAAAATAAGTCTAAAATAAGAGCCAAGAAACGTAAAATGAATAAATTAAACCTACAATGTTCAGATAATCAAGGGTCCGTAAAAATCGAAGTGGTATATGACAAAAATGCAACAGAAAATCAAATAGACGTCCAACTGCAAACAAACAAGAAAAAGAAGCAAAAAAATTCGAAAAAACACGAAAAAATAAAAAAATCCAACGTATCCATTACCAACAAGGACATTAAACTAAAAATCCAGTTCAAAAGCAAGGTGAAAAAGCAAAAGAACAAGAAACGGAATAAGGACAGTAAATTAACTCAAACCGTACTGAATTTGTCACCAGAAAACAGTTTTAACGAAATATTAGAAAAACCAGAGGTTAAATTAGAACTTTCCCCATTGAAAAAGATTAAAATTAAAACCGAACCCAAAGAGGATAATATGAAACAAACCTCCTTGCATAATTTCTTCACGAGTTCTTCACGAACTAAATAAGTCTCTGACATACATATGTATCACGTGTGTAAACTATTTCGTGGTATTCAGAGGTTGAGTGACATTAATTGAGCATTGTAATGGTCTTTATTATTCTTTATCGAGCCATTAAACCATTTAGAATATATCGGCGAAAGTACAAACACTGATGCCATGGCGTTTGCAGTTGTTATTCTGTTTCCATGGTTACGTCAACACCATTCGTCGCAACCGAGGAAAAACAAAGTTGAAGCTCCAATATCCTTTCTCCTTTAGTTCGTTACAATTAAAGATCGAAATATAATTCCAAAGCGAACATATTTAGCCAGTTTGGCATCACAATTTACGAAATAAACATTTTGCGGAACATAAATATTTCTGATTGCAACTTTCACTGAGCTGCTGACTTTATTGACAAACCATAGATGACTCGAAATATATTTTATTACCTAATAATCAGTACCCAACGTTACACGTAGTAAGCCATGCCACCGTGACTGACTACTACGTATTTGTAGAAATAAACGGATTTTTCTCAAGATTTCTTCTCTCACTAGCAAAACAGTATATGAACAATCTAGATTTGTTACCCACGCTATTGTTGCTAAGTTACTAATAAAAATAACATATATGTATATGTGATTAAAAAGTTTGTATTCAAAAAAAACGTAAAAATATTACATCAATATACGAGTTTTTATTTGAATTTGGCTCTTAGTCGTTTACGACATGCCGGGAAGAATCGCAGCTAGTTACAGTATATATTTTATTTATGTTCATGACAAAGATTAAAAAAATATATAAATTTTTACCTGAAAGTCAACCAAATTATCAGCTATTCTTTAGCAGGCAGGTTTCAGCATATTATGTATTTCTTAAAACCGGGAACATAGATAGAATTGCGGTTAATTTCATTTATATTGTTACCTGCTTTGAGACTTGAACTCAGTGCCTATTTTTTTCTCTATTCTAATCAAATACCAGCTTAACCCCATATTGAAAGTCCTTAAAACCTTACACTCTACATTATGTGACAGTGAACCCATTTAAAATCTTGTTAATATCATAATATTGTAACAGATATTTAAACTGACAAAATAAATTCACCAATTGTGTACCTTCTGATTATGTTAAGTTTTTTATTTTAATGTTTCTTACACTGCACTATAACTTACATTTTAGAGCACTGTGTCTATAATGTTTAAACATTTATAAGTAACCACTTTCACTAACTTCAAAATTGTATTATTTTCGTTAACTGTCTTCCTTATTAAGTTTAATTCCGTATAGATAAAACATATTTCAAAACTTATTATGCGTTTACTGAATGATTAGAGCACTTGTCTATCACATATGTTGTAAATTGATGTCATTCAATACGGATTGCAAAGCATGTATTGAATATATTTTGGTTTTAGTTATAAGCATTTCGAGAATGAAAAGAAAAAGTGTCAGCCATTGTTGGTAAGATCATTTCAATCTCGAAAACTTTCAAGAATATAATTAAACAATTAAATTTTTTGTGATGGCAACCACGCATTCACCCAGTAAACGCATAATACATATTTCAAAACTAACTGTTGTCTGTTATTTAAAATGAATAGAGTACACGCCACATAAGGTGGCAGTTGGAGGCGTCGCCACAGTCGCGTAATCCAGTGTTGCCAGTAAACACGCCAAAACTAGCACTCACTGTGCCATACGGCTCGATACATTATATTGAGGTTTCATTTGTAACGATCTTTGGTTGCAGAGCTATAAACTCAAATAAAACAAATTAATATACCAAAGTCAAAAGTCAAAATATTTTTATTCAAAATAGGCCCTATCATAAGCTCTCTTTGAAAGTTATTTTATGATCTAAGTACAAATTAAAAAAACTATATATTGACAAAAGGAATATATATGAGTGAAGTGGAAGGGCGGTTACGTAGGGGCCGGCCTAATAAGACATATATGTAACAGTCAGATAGACGCTATATTGAAAAAAGGTGACGTTAGGAGTACCTATAACCGCCGAGAGTGTATTAGAGAATGTATGAATGTCAATGAAGCGAAAGTGGTCTGTCAGGATCGGGACAAATGGGGATCCGTGATCTCTGCCTACCCCTCTACAGGGAATCAGGCGTGATGTGTATGTATGTATGTAAAAAAACTATTTCAAACATGGCACTGAGCATTGTCTTTACATATTTTTACCGAGGTTAGTTCACCAACCATTTCGGCTGCTCAAGATGCCACGTCATGAAGACCACGACCGCTCTGATAAGAGCGTAACGATTGAGAAGAAGAAGTTCAGCGGAGACCCTTGGAGAAGAACTAACAAGAAACTCCAGAAATCAATTTATTATAATCACCCTTAACAAACATAAAAATTACAAAGAGTGGGCAAAAAACACAACGCTGGTAATACTAAATTTACCTTTCATACAAAATAACACGCAATGGCGGAAACGTCAAATTTAGTTCCAAGTTTGGCTACTGCCCCCTTATGTGGCGGGTACTCTACAAACGAATCGCAAATTTAAGTGTCATTTGAATTAAGCGCGGTTCCACCATATGTTTTGGTGTTGCCAGAAAATATTTTCACCTGTTATAGTAGTATTCTGTATACTAAAATTTTAATGTTAATAAACTGTGTCTACATTACAATATGTTTTTGTTTCCTTTTTAGTTATAAGATATAAGTTTTTGCAACTGATGCTTTGTTTTAAAAAAAGGTTAATAAAATATTACGTCATGTTTCTATCTATCAAATATAAAAAAATCAATTACGATATTTAAGTATATCGAAATGCTAGATTACCATAGAATTATAAAACCCTTTCATACAAACGGGCCTGCAGACCTACTTTTGTTTAATGCATATAAACATTCATTACACCCGTTTTCCTTTAAAGCGGTAGTAGGCAGATCTCGTTTCATTGATATCCATACACCTCGTAGACAATATTTCGTTTATCTATCCAATGTCATATTAATACGAACAGTAAAATAATTAGCGGAAAATTGCGAGTAAGGGCACGCTAAACGTTGATACCATGCTTGTAACGTTTGTAACCAATGGGAAAGACATCTAACTTCTAACGAGAAAGGTCATAGGGTTAAATCCCGGTTCTGGCATGTACCAATAAATACAATTTACATATTTATTTATTTTTGTTTTTCATTTAGGTACGTACATAATTTACAGTCGCTAACGGTGAGGGAAAACATCGTGAGGAAATCTGCCTATCCCTTGGGATAAGTAATAGCCAGTGCCTATATACTGCGATACGGTTCACTACCTATCACGTTGGGTGCAGTCTATCGAGTGAACCGCAGTTTTTGAGCGACCATGCCTACGAAATTTCGAAGATAGGCACTTAAGCCTCTGACTACCAGCCTCAATATAAAAGGGAATGTGTATGCACAAGACATAATGCTTATGTTATGTATATTACCATCCTAGCTACGATTCAAGCTATATCTAAGGCCGTCTATTTTGGATATTTTAATAGGTGACTAGGGGTAAAAGCGCACAATTTATTGTGCGATGGATTAGATTCCAATAATAAAGTCTAATGTTTTTTATTCAACATACCTAAGTACAGTACATTCATTGAAAGTCAAAACATTTACCTGACACTGGTTGTCTCTTAGCAATTAGCATTAAAATTATACGCGTTGGTTCGGAAGCCCTGCCTCGGAGAAGAACCAGCAAGAAACTCCGGTTTCAATTTATTCCAATAATAAGTCTTACAGGTGGTAGAGAAATAAGAATCTTTTGGTACGCTGACAATGATCAACTAGATGTTAATGTTTCCGACTGCTTACAATATACTTATGTGTGTTCACGTACATATTAAATATATGAACTGTTGCAACATAATGAAGTTTCGAATGCCTAGGTTCTAAAATACTTTATCAATAATTAATAAATAATGAACCAGTCAATACAAATGCGGTTGAGAGTAGTGATCATTAGATAATTGAGGTCAGGAAGAAATCCGATTCGAATTTAAAGTTAGTACCAATAAAATTTTACTGAGGGATCAGATTGTATTAGGAAATTTAAAAGTATTGAGAGGGCATATACATATGTGTCATGAAAAAAACTTAATTCCTGTGATTCATTCGTGAAAAATGCATGTGATGTAGCGTATTATTGTAAATTGTTCAAAATGCGAATTACATAAATATAAAATAGATATATCGCTTCCACTCCTCTTAAGTGAATTGGACTTATGGGGCTAAATCGATGAAATACATTAAGTAATAGAATCTAAGTATATACTTCAAATAACTTCTTTCGTTTCTTTAAAATTGTTAAATAGCAATTCGTTATTTCAAATAGCTACACTTCCAAAAACTACCATAGCTTGGTAGATTTTTTTATTGTTTGTGACGGCTGGTTACCCCAAACCACTCTTTGTTTACTGTTTGTGTTCGATCGAAGTTTGTGAGTTATTTTTCTGTTTATTATTTCATTCGTCATTTTTAGATCATTCCGTGTTGATTAAATAGTAATCTTAAACAAGAAGAACTATTAGAAAACCCTAGACTCTCTGTAAATAAAGTGAAATATAATAAATTCGTTAAAAATCCGGACCCTCTATTAGGCCTTTGTTCAAAAAGTTCCCACCTGTGCAACGTTGCCACACTTACTCATAGATTTTCGTAACTTTTGGTAAGTTGCATTTGATTGAAATAAGTGAATTTTAGTGTTTGGATCTTATTACGAGTTTAATTTGTTGATGATTCGTGTGAATAATAAGACTGGAAGGTATGTGGAGTGCGATTTTGAACGGTTTAAAGCGTCTGACGCAATAGCAGTGAGGCAACGTCGCACACATTTCGATTGATTTCTATTCTACAGAAAACAACTGGATGTCTTGGAATTCTCATCATCACATCTCAATTACTGGTGAGTTCTAATATTTAATACTATTTTTATTAGTTTTATGTAGTTTTATTAAGTGTATAACGGAATCTATACCAAGCGATGCCCGATTCATATTTCCCGCGGCAGTTAGTATGAGACAATCGACCATTTTTAGAACTGTCAAATCCCAAGTATTTATCATGTCAGAATATTAGTGGATTTTACATTTTCTCGAAGGATTGTGTGCGAAATACAAAACGATCATAAGGCTTGCTTTTACGTTTAATTTCTCCACGGAAGCATCCGGGTAAGTGTTTTTACATCATACGCTTTCTCCCTTGGTAAATATTTCGTTATACCATATTTGTATACGATCTTTTCGTACATAACCTTGTTGCTAGGTACGCCTCGTATTCTGGGTCAAGCGAATCTTCATTTGTTTGAGGCCCTCGACTTTGCATAACGGCCTTATACCAAGGAGGTTGGATATCGCAACCTACTTGGTCAATTTTTAGAAAGTTTGCGTCCTTTTTATGTTTGCTTACATTACCTAATAATTTCTCTTAGGTACATAGTAACAGACACTTTCTATCGTTTTTACTATGCGAACATAATTATGCTAATTAATACCTATTTTTCACGTGAAAAAATCGATAATACGAAATATTTTTTTTAAAATGTCCTTTTTGTATGAAATTTTCGATGACTCATTGCTTCTTACAAGAGCATGTAAAAGGTGACTAAGGAGGTTATCTCCAAGTGATGTTGCGCAATGTACTAGCAATCTTTTACCCATTAACCACAGTTTTAGAGCATAGTACTATGTAACTGGCCATACAACTTTTCTATGTTATAAGATAATCAAAAAGGTCTAATATGAAATTTAAAGTTAACTTTTTTATGTTAAATGATTCTTATAATATTAAAACACTCCAAATCTCTTAGTAATATCATATAATATGCTAATCAAACTCAACATTAACTTCATACTATTTAAAATCCCTGATCAGTATGAATGTGTATGAGAAGATGTATGAGTGTCAATGCAACCAAAGTAGTCTGTCAGGATCAGGACAAATGGGAATCTTTGATCTCTGCCTACCCCTCTACAGGGAATCAGGGGTGATGTGTATGTATGTATCATATATCTGACTGTCATATATCTCAAGGATCTGACCTCTATATAACTACACTCTCATACACATAGGTACCTTTCCTCAATCTACTATTATTCATGTAGCGTGAAGAACAGAAGAAGTATGAGAAGGTTAATGGGTGTGAGTGAAGCAAGAGAGATTTGTGGTTGATAGTCATCTATGTACGTATTAGAATGATATTCTTGCAACATTAGATGCGTAAATGTGCAATAAACCAAAGTTCAAAGTTTATTTCTGATAATTTATTGCTTTTGTTGTATATTCATACAAAACAAGTTAAAAGAGATACCATATATATCTGTGTAACCTCTTACAAAGTGTGTAACCTTCTACTCTACATATACATTCTTAAATACTTAGTTTAGTGAACTTTAGATTCATGTAAATGGTAGTTATTCTAATCTTACAGAATTCATTCTAAATTATTTTATTTATGTTACAAAGATGTTGCTCAATCAATCATCCTCTACTAATCAATTTCTAAACATAGGCCTCCCCAAGGGTACACCACAAAACATGATCATTGGTGGCCCTCATCCAGCCACTAACAACCTTCTTAAGGTCATCGAACCACCTGGTAGGGGGGTGTCTTACACTACGTTTGCCAAGGTGCAGCATCAATTCGTGAACTGCTTTACTTCAATGTAATGTTTGAGATTGCTAGTTATATTACTGCCTTTAAAAAGGCTTTTTGAACACCTTTATATAGCCATATATCCTTCTATAACATCTAGAATTGACTGACCCTTAACAAACTTTATTGCCCTCTCATTTCAGGGTATCAACCTAATAACCTCTGTTAACTTTACCATCAGTACTTTTGTCATTCATACATAAAATTACGCTTCACGACTTGTGTGCACACTTTTTAAGCCCACACTTATCCAGAGGGTCAGAGGTTTCCTCATGATGTTTTTGTTACCATAAGCAACTATAAATTATGTATGTAAAAGAAAAACACATTGAAATTTCATTCATTGGTACATACTAGAGCTGGGATTTGAATATTACTATTCACTCTAGCCTTGAAGAGACCTAAGTTATATTCTACCGGGAATACAGATTACATTTGTTACAGATTTATTGCCCTGTTGCCCTCTCAATAAAGGTTATTGAGCCTTTAGCATTTGTACTGTGTCACCTTTAGCATTTGTACTTAAATAAGACATTAGTAAGTTCAATTGGTATAAACATCCAAAATTATTAACTATATTTTTTCCTCATACATTACCTATATGATTTTTTGTACATTGTATCCAGACGTTTATCAAATTGACCGAAATAAATGTTATCATTATATCCAACGCGTGTCGGGAGCTAAGTATGTCAGCTATAAGTAGTAAGGGGACTAGTTATATGCCTATCTTTGTCAGTTTCAGAACACATGTCAACCTCAAAATCACAGAGTTACCAATCTCAAAATCTAGGTTTTATAACTTAATCTAGCAGATAAATAATTAGTCTGTTTGTTATGCAAATGAATGATAGTAGATTGACATAAGGAATATGTTTAAGTGAGTGAAGTGGGAGGTTGGTTACGTAGGGGATGACACAATAAGACATATGACAATCAGATAGATATATTGAAAAAGGGTGACGTTAGAAGTACCTTTAACCTCTGAGTGTGTATGAGTATGAGTGTCAATGAAGCAAAAGTGGTCTGTCAGGATCAGGACATATGGAGATCTGAGATATCTGCCTACCCTTCTACCAGGAATCGGGCGTTATGTGTATAACTATAACTCGTTTTAGTAAAAATTTTGTCTTGCATAAACATACTGCCTATTTTGAAATATGGCAGATTAATTTTCCAATTTCTGACCTTTTCATTTAATAGTTGTGAATCTATGAGTAAATGTAAATACTATATAGAAACAGATCATTTCTTATACTTTACATCATTCATTCACATTATAGCTTGACTTTATAACACAATAACTGTAACAGAAAAGATTAGTAATATAGTTAACAATTATTATTATACACCTGTCTGACGTCATATTCTTTTAACACTTCATACGTTTTATAAGCTATAGACGTATCTATAAATACTTGATAACCATTATTATACTGTCAATAAACCTTTAAGTATTCTTTTCACATACCTATAACCACTGTGTGTTTATAAGAAGGTATATCAATGTTGATGAAGCTAAAGTAGTATGTCAGGATAGGGACAAATGGGGATCCATGATCTCTGCCTACCCCGCTACAGGGAATCAGGTGTGATGTGTGTGTATGTATGAAGTTAAAGTAGTATGTCATGAGGCAGAAACTGTTAAGCACTAGCTATTGTCAAACTAGAAGCAATAGTAAAATAGGAAAAACAAACAATAAATAACAATGCATGTATAAGAATTTGCATGACACATTCTATAGTAATGCTTACAATAGTATAAACGTACTTAGAGAATGAGATTAAATATTTTAAATTATCAGCGTGACTTCAATGAGTGCTGCAGTAAATCTGTAAAACATACTAACTATATACATACATAGAAATGGAAGAAATCACTACATAGTATAAAACAAAGTCGCTTTCTCTGTCCCTTTGTATGCTTAAAACTTTGAAACTACGCAACGGATTTTGATCGGTTTTTTTAATAGATAGAGTGATTCAAGAGGAAGGTTTATATGTATAATAACATCCATTCAATAGTGGAGTAGGCTATATATTTTATTCCCGTGCGAAGCCAGAGCGGGTCGCTCGTATATATATAAAATATACATGATAAATCAAATAATCGTGTTTTGTGGCATACCCTTGGGGAAGGCCTACGTCCAGCAGTGTACTAGTATAGGCTAATTGATTGATATACACGATGCCTGTTTCCTTACGTTGACTAACTAGTACCCTTAACACAAGTCTTAATTGAACTTACCAAGGTTCAATTGGTGTGATAGTGTCCTAAACATTATTATTATATATTCAATTATAATGCTACAATGAAAATAATATACAGTGTTCTAACAGTCCATAGATAGTCACATGTGAACTCACGTGAATATTTGATTGAAATTCAATTAACAAATTCACAATACATTCTATTTAAGACGCAGACATTTGTTTAAACAATATAGCTATGTAATACATATGTACACTAATTCATTACCTATAACCGAACCTTGAGAATATGGCCTTGGTCACTTTTTGAATTAGTATCAGGGTTGTAACAGGGTTACTGTTGAATATTGGTGACAGGTAGCTAACGTTAACCCTAGTCCCTTTGTAGCTTCCTTCAAGCCAGTTACAGTCAGCGCTAAAAGTGCAGTCCCAGTAACTTTTTATAAGGTTTAAGTTTATAAGAACAAAAGACAATATTTGACATTTTAAAACTGGCGCCACTATGCATTGTCATGGCTACTATACGTTCGCGTGCTTCGTCTGTCTTCTACATTCACGTCTTTAATCCCTTTCAGAGTAGACAGTACCTCAGAGATTTAGATATTTTCCATCTCGTAGGTCACTTTGTAGCATGAATATTAGGGTTTCATAATGGAACATTGGTGACAGTTTAAAAATAAATATATGTGAAAAAAATTATATAACTATGTGAGTGAAGTGAAAGAGCGGTTACGTAGCCGGCCCAATTAGACATGACAGTCAAATAGACGCTATATTGAAAGAAGCTGACGTTAGGAGTACCTATAACCGCCGAGGGTGTATGAGAAGATGTCGTCAGTGAAGCGAAAGTGGTCTGTCAGGATCGGGACAAATGGGTATCCGTGATCTCCTTCCCTAAATGAATGAATGAGGTACTGTATGTATGTATGGTGACAGTTTGCTAGCCCATCGCCCAATAGATTCCATTTACCCCTAGTCCCTTAGTCACCTACGACATGCCGAGAAGATCGGCAGCTAGTTAGCATTCTTTTTACGTCCCAGCTAGGACGGGACAAAGTTTTTTGGGTTTCATTGTCATAATGAAACATTCGTGACAGATTGTTAGCCTATCGCCCAATAGATTCCATGCCGGGAAGAACGGCAGCTAGTTAGCCATTCTTTTTACATATACCATTCAATAATAACTACTCATATAATAAACGTGCTGCGTAATATGTAATCAGCTGAAGATTAAATCACAATACGTAGGTATCAGACACTACGTCTTTCTTTTGAGTAAACAATTGTGTTCGTCTTTGTCCTGTGCTTGGAATGTATAGGATAATATCTGCCTTAAAAACGAGAAAAATATTAGATAAAAACCAATTATTGGTAGATTTTCTATATTGGTGAATGAAGAAATTAACTAAAATTTAACAAAATAGGAATATTTTTTTGTTTAATGATTACATAGATGTTTTTTTTTGGATCAAATAGACCCCATGTTGAAAAAGGGTGACGTTAGAAGTACCTATAACCACCAAGTGTGTATGAGAAGATGTTTGAGTGTCAATGAAGCGAAAGATTAGATATTAATAAATATATCCTAACCTAGACATGTAATTTTTGACTTTACTATAATTATAATTCCAGAATCAATTTAATAATATGTATTGCATGTTTATTGTCAATTAGGTGAAAAGCATTCAACAGAATTTTGTTAATTTGCATGCCTGATACGGTCGAACACACTGTACCTTATACCAATTTGTAACAACAGTGAATACGTGTGTTTGCAAATAAAGTTTGATTTGATTTGATTTAAAAGTGGTATGTCATGATTGGGACAAATGGGGATCCGTGGTCTCTGGCTACCCCTATACAGGGAGTTTGAAAAACAGATCTACATGTTATACCCTCGTCGAGAATCGAACTGTCGACTTATAGACGTATCTAGACCAAATTAGGTGATATAGTGTCTCTTATCCGTTAGGAGACATTCCTTACGGTATATGGACTTCTTAACGAGAATACCGTCCGTGTGTTTGATACTAAGACGCGACTAAGAGACAAAGACACGCGTTCACGACCATTAACTTTTTCGGGGTAGTTAGAGGTTCAGGTGTCCATCTCCGCAATTGCGAAGAGTAAAATCTCCACAATAAGGGTGACGTTAGAAGTACCTATAACCGCCGCGTGTTTTAAGGTGTATAAAAGATAATGAAGCGAAAGTATTTATTTTACCAGTTAGAAAATAGGGATCCGTGATCTTTGCTTTTATATACCTAAGTGTATAATTATATTTTCCTTAACTACAGAGTTAAATACGATAAAAAATTGTTTAGTTACAGCCTCTTACGTCACGCAAGGTACCTTTTTTACAATGGCAAACACGTTTTCAAGGTCAGTAGATCAGTAAGCTATGTTGAGGCGAGTAGTCCTTCACAAACTCAATAAATACTTATATAAATACGCACTTATACTGAAAGGTGAGATACTGCAAAAGTGTAAGAGATATAGCTATAGCGGAGTGTGTATACGAGGTGTAAGGATGTCTATGTATTATGTATAGCTTTAGACAAAGTAATAGTCAGTATTTGTGATAGTTAATACTATGGTGAGGGAAAAAAGCGTAAGGAAACTTACTTGTTCCCCGAACAGCTAATAGTTAGTGCTTGTAAATGGCGACATGGCTGACCACCTGTCACATTGAGTACTGACTATCTGGTGAACACGTGGGTTCGAGGTGGCCATACAATAACTACCTTTGCAAGTGCGGAGATAAACACCTGAACCTCTGGGTTGTACACTCCATAAGGTATTAAATGACGTGAATGTATATGTATGTACACAAATCAAAATTCTTAAGAAATAGCGGTCTTAAAATATACATCAACCAATCAGCCTATGTCAGTCCACTGCTGGACGTAGGCCTCCCCAAGGGTACAAAACACGATCACTCGTGGCCCTCATCCAACCAGTACCATTGACCTTTTTCAGGACATCGGTCCATGTAGCAGGGGAAAAGTATACATACATATGTTTAAAATTTAATTATTACTCTCTTAAAATGTACTTCAATGTATATATATGTTTAAAATTTACATACATATATAGCTATATCATTTATTACCCTCCCGCGATATCGAATTTGCAACACCAAGATTCACTAAGCAACAATCCAAGGACATGTTACGTAATGCCGTCGTGCTAGAAACTTCTCGTCGTCGCCGGTTCGATTCTCGGGCAGTGCTTTTTATGTTGATAGGTATTTAAAAACTAGCTGCTTGTTTTAAAGGTGACTGGCGTTTTTAGTGCAGTTGTAAATGTCAATTAAGTTTAGTATTGGGTTTGTACCGAATAATAAAATAACTAACTCCGCGATTGCGGAGATGGACACTTGAACCTCTGACTACCCTGCAAAGGTATAGTCGTGAACACGTTTGTCTTTTGGGGTTATAATTATACTATATAATAATAGTGTACTACTATGCATAACTTATATAATAATAATGAAATTGTGAGAATTCTTACTTGTTGAATAGTCTCTGTTACCTAGTACAGAATTACTACATTTGCGGAGATGGATACTTGAACCTCTGACTCCGCAAGGGTTAATGGTCGTGAATGCGGTCTTTTTTTGTACTCTGCCTATCTCAAAGTAACATCTCATGAAAAAATTACATAGTATTCTATTTACTCTACAATATACATACATATATTTACAATAGTCTCTACCTATATACTTCAAAAGGGTCCGAATATGACTAAATGTCATTTTTACGAACCAGGAAGTAACCTTACGGTGTCTCAAGAGTTATGTCACATACCTAACCTTGTTCACGCGCTGACTGAGTGTTTTAATTTCGTCACGTTATTTTTAACTGAACTATACGTAGAGAACGGAAGCTTAAGGTTAATGAGTGTGAGACTTGTCAGGATTACAGTGGCGATCTATAGTTTGTAACTATTGAACAAGGCCCAAGTATACTAATGCGTTTTAGCTCAATCGTAGTGCAAAATCGCTAAGTAATAGTGTGAAGTTGGTAGTGGATTAGCAAGTGTCTAAATTAACCATTAAAATCGGCATAAGTGTCAATTTTTGGCAAAAATGGCGATATTTGTCACCTTTGCGACCAAGAACAACTTGTCGCTATAACTGATCAGATATTGAACTGATATTTTGCTAATATGTGCTAATATCATTAGTATACTTGATCTCAATAGAAATGTTACGTATATTAAGTAATATTCATAGCTAACACAAATCTATATCTAAAATAAAAAGACACAAAAAACCAATTCAATCTTACAAACTACGAAGGCAGATGATTGCATTCTTCTAAATCCCAGAGTAACTTCGAATCAACTACGCAGTTTATACCAAAGTAGGTCGATTGCCGTCATCTCGCACCGATAGGTATTAATTTTATCGCCACATCTGTTAGCTGGGACTTAAATAGAACGACAACTAGCTGCCGATCCTGCCGGCATGTCGTTAGAAGCGACTGAAGCTTAATATATGCTCTTATTCTAGTCTGGGACGTAAAAAGAATGCTAACTAGCTGCCGTTCTTCACGGCATGTCGTAATAGGCGACTAACTATAAGTAGGTCTAGACGTAAATAGAATCTATTGGGCGATGAGCTAACAATCTGTCACCAATGTTCCATTATGAGATCGCAATCCCGATATTCATGCTAAAAAGTGACTTAGGAGATATTATATCTCCGAGGTTCTGTCTACCCCGAAAGGGATTAAAGGACGTGAATATATGTATGTTATGTTATTCTATTCTTCACTCCTTAATTTGACAAGTTATTATAGTATGTTATTATAGTAACAGTCAGATAGACGCTATATTGGAAAAAGGTGACGTTAGGGGTACCGATAACCGCCGAGAGTGTATGAGAAGATGTATGAATGTCAATGAAGCGAAAGTGGTCTGTCATTGGGACAAATGGGGATCCGTGATCTCTGCCTACCGCTCTACAGGGAATCAGGCGTGATGTGTATGTATGTATCATAGTAAGATGTCTGTACGTAGCGCGAAGAACAGAAGAGCATGTAAGAAGATTAATGGGTGTGAGTGAAGCAAGCGATTTGTCACCCGTTCCAGGTGGCAATCGAGTCTGACTATAGACTATGTAAGCATATAGACTTGAAGCAATAAAATGATTATTCAACATGTTTACAAACGAAAATAGATTTTGATTCACATATGTATGTGTGTGCTGTTTTGTCGATGATAAAGTCAAAGTCAAAATATCTTTCGTCAAAACATACGTATTTACATCCTTTAACTTCTTTAACTAAAGCTGGATAGAACCTGAGATATATTGAATATCTTCTTACTATTTGTATAATAACATACTTAAATACCTATCACGCCTGATTCCCTGTAGAGGGGTAAGCAAAGATCACGGATCCCCATAAGTCCAACTGTCAAATCACTTTCGTTTCATTGACACTCATACACACTCGGCGGTTATAGGTACTTCTAACGTCACCCTTATTCAATATGGCGTCTATCTGACTGTCCTATTTTTTATACCGATAAACAATCTTGAAAACTATGCTTTTAAATATAAGTTCAATGAATATACTTCATTATTATTAGCATAACTATCAGGTTTAGGATGATATTAATATGGAACATTGATGACAGGTTGCTAGGCCATCGCCTTATAGATTTGTAGACCCCTAGTCCCTTTATCGCCTCCTATACCAGACCAGAAACGTAGTTAGTAGATATTATGTAATGCTATTATATCATAGGTACATAATAGTCAGTATTATGTAACACCTATTATGTCATACATACATAAAAATATGTATGTAGCTTAGATGCGTTCATTTCCATACATATACTATTCGTGTTAAGTATATAGTTTCCTTATGATATTCGGATTAACTGGCCAATGAGACGTTAGGTATTAAGAAAAAAAAAACATTGACCAATCACAGACAACCCTTGTTACATCTCATTGGTCAATACGTGAAATGATGACAACACTATTTTCTTAATACAAATCATCACTACATAGTATAAAACAAAGTCGCTTTCTCTGTCCCTATGTCCCTTTGTATGCTTAAATCTTTGGAACTACGCAACGGATTTTGATGCGGTTTTTTTTAATAGATAGAGTGATTCAAGAGGAAGGTTTATATGTATAATAACATCAATTAAATAGTGGAGTAGGCGATATATTTTATACCCGTGCGAAGCCGGAGCGGGTCGCTAGTAACTACGAATATATTATAAAGACAAGACATAAACACACACACACACACAAAATGGCGTAAACATGACGTTTTTAAACTTGTTTTTGTTACCAAATGTTTTTATCGCGATGTTTTCCACTTTTCTCGATCGGCTTCGATATTTGACATTGGTTGTTATTGTTATGATGCGCAAATAACGCTTGGTGGACTGGTACTAATAATAATATTGTAGGACATTATTACACCAATTGAACTAGCCCCTTGGTAAGTGAACCTCTAACACACTCGGCGGTTATAGGTACTTCTAACGTCACCCTTTTTCAATATGGCGTCTATCTAACTGTCATATATCTATTTATACTTACTATGATCTTTAGGATTATTATTATTAATAGTGGCGTTGAGTGTTGGTCACTTTAACCCCACTTTTTACCTGATAATCAATTTCCAACGTAATATATGCTAAACTATGTAGCCGGATAAGTACTGACTATTGCTTATTTCTACAAATATGCTAGACTTCTTACGATCTTATCCCCAATCGATTCCATTGACCCCTAGTCCCTTAGTCGCCTCCTACATAGGAAGAACGGCAGCTAGTTTTTCTTATTACGTCCCGAACTAGCGCGCTTTGTCAATTAAGTCCAATTTATTTTGGTTAGACACATATACTCTAAATATATTCGCTCGTTTCATTCAAAGGTCAATGAACCAACCGGGCTTCGAATCTTAGACCTTTGGATCGACGCGATTACTTTAACTGAGTAACAATAACAAGAAGATTAGCATATAGTTACAGTGTTTTTAGTCCGGTGTAAGTCTGGGGGGTAAAAAGAATTTTAACTAACTGCCGTTATTGGCATATCGTAGGAGGTGAATAAGGGAATATAGGTTTAAATAGACCATAGTTTAATAGGCGGCATACTGAAAAAAGGTGACGTTAGAAGTACCTATAACCGCTGAGTGTTTGAGGTGTCAAGGTAACAATGAAGTGTAATTGGTTTGTTAGAATAGTGTGTTCATTTCGCACATACATACATACAGTCTCCATTGCTTCACTCACACTCACTAAACCTACATATTTATAATATATATACATACGTAGGTATACATATATTTTATGTATGTATAAGTAGAGGATATCAAATAGAATGATTTTAGTATCTGAATAACAAATAAGTGATTGTACCGTGAAAAACACATTTTAATCTCATGATTTCTCTTATCGGAATGATGTGCAGACTGAACTGATTACATACATACAAATCATACACACACAAGCATTTACTGATAGCAGAAATAACCGGATTTCTCTGGGATTTGTATGAATATAATCATATTATGTAACATATGCATTCATGTCCTTTAATCCCTTTCAGAATTTGAAACTCAAAGACGTGAAAATATCTCCTAGGTCACTTTTATTATATAATATCTTTTTACTATTATTTACATAAAGGGATAAATCAATAATTTAAATAAACTATTAAATTATGAAATAAAAACATAAACCTAAATAATTATATTTACAAATAAAATAGATGTTGCCTTTTAGCAACCGAAATAGGGTTGTGATGTCATATGAAACAACAGTAACAGGATGCCAGCCCACCGCCCAATAGATTCCGTTGACACCTAGTCTCTTAGTCGCCTCCTACGACACCGAATGGCAGCTATATATAATTCTATTTACGTCATTACTGAGCAAGATATCAGTTCAATATCACGCACAAAACAGCTGTTTAAAAATATGCAAATATCTTTTCTATTTCATTGACGAAGGTCGTTCACATTTCTTTTTGATACGTGTACGATGAACTTTAGATAGGAAAGAAAGATTAAGGGAATATACATACGTGTATTATTACCTTTATAATACTGTCATAGTGTCATAATATCTTGATAGTTACGGTTAATATAATAACAACTAATAATGATTAGGACATTATAATACCAATTGAATTAGCTCCTTGGTAAGTACATTTAAGACTTGCGTTGGTAGTAGTCAACGTATATTTAAGAAATATATACTTCTTACATGTAGATAAATACATAAATAGCATATAGAATAAACGACCAGACTGGAAAGCAGAAGAAAAATGTAGTTATAAACTCTGCCTCCACCGAAAATCAAACCTTACGATTAGCGTTCAGGTACGTAACCAATCGCGGCACGGAGATCGACAATATTTAAAAGAACATCAAATAATACGAAAAACTAAACGAAATTGTACATACATACGTAAATTCAAGCGACTATATCCTTAATGGGATAGGCAGAGACTGTCGATCGCCACCTGGAACTGGTGACAAATCTTTTTTGCATCAATGTAGTGATAAAGGTATTAATATGGTATATTAGTATCAATCCATCATGTATTTATATCTAGCGGGGCCCTCGGAGCTAAAGCGATGAAAGTGAGGAGAGCGGTCAGCTTGTTCAATGTACCTATCAAATATAATAAAGTGGTCCAATGTACCTCCGTTGTATCCACAGAAATGACCTCTGAATTCGATTTCCATCCAGCGGGGCCCTCCGTCGTTATCAGGCCGAGATACCTAAAAGTAGTGTCAAACGAAACTTGGCCCAATGTACCTTCCTATTCATTAATTTGTTCTTAAAATTTTTTGATGGTATACCAGAAATTAAGTTTCAAAGTTTTGTCTAGCCAGCGGGGCCCTTTGTTATTTAAATTAACACGTGCGAAAAATGCAGACCATTCCTATGTTTTCCCAATGTACCTCACAATTATTCACTATTTACCAAATTTTTTGTGGTTTTTCTGCCTTAACAAAAAAAAAACAACTTTTCATACAAAATAGTCTGTTTGCATAACACGGGGCAACCACAAAAGTATGGTCAGCAAATTCAAAATAAATTATTACTTTGTATATCGGTAGTAATGGTATGTAAACAGAAAAAAAACTGATTTGTTATTAGGAACATAACGTATTTATTATATCGGAACATGTTGTGTAATACCAGAAAGAAAGAAAATAAGATCACAATAAAAAAAATATAGTCAACAAATTATTATTATAATAATCAATGCACAGTCACGTACAAAAGTGCAGGTACAAATCTATGACTGCACTTTTGTACGTGACAGGTACAAATCTATGACTGCACTTTTGTACGTGACTGTGCATTGATTATTATAATATAATTTGTTGACTATATTTTTTTTATTGTGATCTTATTTTCTTTCTTTCTGGTATTACACAACATGTTCCGATATAATAAATACGTTATGTTCCTAATAACAAATCAGTTTTTTTTCTGTTTACATACCATTACTACCGATATACAAAGTAATAATTTATTTTGAATTTGCTGACCATACTTTTGTGGTTGCCCCGTGTTATGCAAACAGACTATTTTGTATGAAAAGTTGTTTTTTTTTTGTTAAGGCAGAAAAACCACAAAAAATTTGGTAAATAGTGAATAATTGTGAGGTACATTGGGAAAACATAGGAATGGTCTGCATTTTTCGCACGTGTTAATTTAAATAACAAAGGGCCCCGCTGGCTAGACAAAACTTTGAAACTTAATTTCTGGTATACCATCAAAAAATTTTAAGAACAAATTAATGAATAGGAAGGTACATTGGGCCAAGTTTCGTTTGACACTACTTTTAGGTATCTCGGCCTGATAACGACGGAGGGCCCCGCTGGATGGAAATCGAATTCAGAGGTCATTTCTGTGGATACAACGGAGGTACATTGGACCACTTTATTATATTTGATAGGTACATTGAACAAGCTGACCGCTCTCCTCACTTTCATCGCTTTAGCTCCGAGGGCCCCGCTAGATATAAATACATCAATCCATCGTCTAATAGATTCCATTTACCCCTAGTCCCACAGTCTTCTCTTACGACAAACGAGGAAGAAATATATTACTCGTGTAAAGTTTTTATAGTTGTTACAAAACTGTGCGTACGTAACATTTTTCTCTAATTACATGAACTAGTTAGAGTATCACGTGAATGTTATAGGAGTCCGTAGGTTGAATATACATACATACACGTATATTTCTCAAAATATATACATTAATTTAATTTGATTTCTTTTTGGGTGGACAGAGCCTGGGAGACACAATATCACCTTGGTGACTTTTAACTACCATATTTCGTTGTGATGACATTAATAATAATAATAAAAGCGTTTATTCACAGCTACAAAAACATACACAATACAAAACGTTTACATTTAAAATATACAAACTAGGGGATGAACTAGGGATGCAAAACCTGTGCATGTTATTGTCGCAGCAAAAGGGTTCTAACTTAGCTGGGTATGTTGCGTTTGACAGCAAACGCAACGCTGGCCTTATGTCTGAACCATTTTGTAGAACCTTGGTGACAGGTTACTATCCAATAGTCCAATCGATTCTACTTACCTTATAGTTAGTCGCCTCACATGCCGGGAAGAACGGCAGTTAGTTAACATTATTTTATGTTCCAAACTAACAAATAACTATCCCATATATGAACTTCCGAAATAAACGTGTTCTACGGAATCTTTTAACACTGGCAAACACGCTCTTGAACAGTCAATTAAAATTGTACGTAGCAGAATTGATTAAAGTAACAATTGGATACCAACAAGGAAGTAAGATTTCTATGCAGCTGCATTTTAATTTGATAACATGTTACGTCTACACACATTTATTCAAGTCCTTTAATCCATTCAGGGTAGTCAGAAATTTATTACCTATATATACATATTTACGTCCTTTAATCCCTTTCGGGTAGTCAGAATTTTGTTTGAAAGTAGAAAAGTAGGTTTACATTGACCATGCTTACTCCTTGAACCTCTGACTACCCCTTTGGTGTTAGTGGTGTTATAGACATCTAAAATCTAGTGAATAGAATGCTAACTAGCTGCGGTTCTTCCTGGCAAGTAAATGCGTATAAAGGAGTCGGTATCAATAGATTCTATAGGTCTGGGTTAGCAACCTGTCACCAATGTTCCATATAACATTACAACCCCAGTACATGCTAATAAGTGACCTGAAATATCGTCTCCAAGGTTCTATCCTCCCCGTAAGAGATTAGTGGACAAAAACAAAAAAGATAAACGCGTTCACGACTATTAACCCTTGCGGGGTAGTCAGAGGTTCAGGCAATTCTGTAATTGCGAAGGTAGTAATTCTATGGCTACCTCGAACCCCCGTGTTGACCAAGTCAGTACTCAATGTGAAAGCCATGTCGCCATTTACAAGCACTAGCTATTAGGAACCCGAACAGTTATCAGATCTGTTACCCGAACAGGTAGGTTTCCTCAGGATGTTTTCCCTCACCGCATTAGTGTACGTGAATGTATATGTATGTAAAATCACGTTTTTTATACGTTGTGCGTGTGTCCTGATATGAAAACGTGTCGTTTACGCGTTAGTTTTAATTTTATGCGTTGATAAGCTATTTGATAAGAGTAAATGCGTCTGAGTTTTGTAATAGAAACTATTGGGAAATCTATTACGACTGCTATGAGAGTTGGGGTAGGGTAGAAATATGGGGTATTGATTTTTAGTAACTTTTGTATGGTTTGTTATATACTAGTGACCCGTACATAGCTAAAATATATAGCCTACTCCACTATTTAATGGATGTTATTATACATATAAACCTTCCTCTTGAATCACTCTATCTATTGAAAGAAACCGCAACAAAATCCGTTGCGTAGTTTCAAAAATTTAAGCATTCAAAGGGACATATGGACAAAGAAAGCGACTTTGTTTTATACTATGTAGTGATGTTTGTCTTTATTTTTACTTCAGGTATAATAATGATAACAATCGTTTATTTAAAGCTACAAAAACATACACAATACTAAATGTTTACAATTAAAAGTTACAAACTAGGGGGTATAGTTTGTGCATATTATTGTCGCAGCAAAAGGGTTGGAATGAAAGTTAATGTATAAATACTACTATTCAATCTTATATACAAAAAACTAACTCTGTTACGATCATTAACCCTTGCGGGGTAGTCAGTGGTTCGGGTGTACATCAACGCGATTGCGGAGGTAGTAATTATATGGCCACCTCGTACCCATGTGTGTAAGTCAAGTACCTGACTACCCCTAAAAGACTAACGTTCGAAAGCTTTATGTTCATTGAAATATACCAATAAAGTTAAATTATAAAAGAAAATTAAATTATATTTTTTATGTACCAAGCAACAAGGTTCTTTTTAATAAATGTTAATTTTAAGAACTGTTATTATTCATAAGATATATACACACACATATATATCTTATGTATGTATATGTTATACTAAACATGACAATCATAGATTCAAAACGTGTATTTTTAATATGTACTTTGAAAGATAGATTAGTTATCTCATACATCAATATAATTATCATATAAGGTTAATATCTTTAATATTATTTTTCTACGTAATCTACAATTACAAAAACATTTAATATTACGTACTTATTCTATCATTATGTTGTAAGAAAGAAAGTTAAGTAATTAAGTAAATATTAATCACTATTCTATACGTATGTTGATATATATTGAAAATACGTTGAATTATATTATATTAGATACAGTATTTCTTTATAAATTCAATTATGTATTATTGTAATTGAATTAGTAGATTGTTTTTATATGTCTATGTGTATTGTTTATTCATTTCAAATAGAAACAGACATTTTAAATTATATTTACATATATAGTTTCTACAACTCGTGTAGAAACAAATAATATTACTTGCACATATATAATCATACATACATATTACACAATATTCATATTTCAATTCCCAATTTTACAGGAATATAAACTAAACAATATAACAAAAACAATACCCTGTCAATCGACCCCAGACTCTTAAGAGTATAAAAATAGTATTAAGGGATACCCCCCATTTTAGGGAGTCTCCCAGTGTATACTAGGGGTTAAGGGTTAAACCGAGTGTTTAAACTGTACTAATCATTTCGACCTTTACAACTCTGTTCAACCACAGTTGTAATTCTACCTTGACTCAGCGCTAAGGTGGCTGGACAATTGTTTTTCAACAAAACATTGGACTAGTAACCTTATTTTTCCTTCAAATTCCAACTCCATTGAATAGTCCTTGAAATTCCAACACCCTTGAATAGTCCTTAAAATTCCTATAAGAATCCCTATTACTGATTATCCTTTACTCATTTACCTATTACATACCTAACTGTAACTACATCACAGTAATTACAATTTTCCTATCATACACCCTAATTACAAGAATCTCATTTATAACTTACCTTTATAAACCATTTTTAAACGTCATCCAATCCCTTTTTACACTTACTGCCAACGACATCTCTGATTACAAAACCTAACTATCTTCCTTACTAAATTTTACCTTGAACCTAACTCAAGTTACCCATACCCTATACCCGTACCCCGGTCTCGTACTGTTGGGTACTAAAGCGCATTTTGTGTCAGGTACGAGGTCTCGACGCTCGGTCGGTAGACGCTGAGCGGATCCGCTAATCCGGCTGTTTGACTT
Source organism: Leucoptera coffeella (assembly GCA_030578115.1). NCBI lineage: Eukaryota > Metazoa > Arthropoda > Insecta > Lepidoptera > Lyonetiidae > Leucoptera > Leucoptera coffeella. The sequence goes on from JAMBLF010000727.1 coordinate 196,357, forward strand.
TGAGGTAAGGTCTTTTTACTATACCCGTGCTAGGACGTAAGAGTGCTAACTAGCTGCCGTTCTTCCCGGCATGTCGTAGGAGGCGACTAAGAGTGTATACAAACATAGATACATATTCAGGCCTCTAAGTTTCCGATGGGATAGCCAGAGACTTGATCGCCACCTGGAACGGGTGACAAATCTCTTGCTTCACTCACACTTATTAACCTTAAGGGTTAATGGATTGGAAATGGATTGGGCAATAGGCTAGCAACTTGTCACCAATGTTTCATAGGACATCACTCTTCTAATGTTAGTCCTAATAGTGAAGGAATTATTATTGTGTTAGAGGTTCTATTCACCTCCAAAGAAATAAAGAAAACAAATGTATAAGGAAGGAAAATACACAGAAAGTTATACATTTTATTTCTATATTAAAATAGATACGACGAATGCTTCACGAGTTGTGAACATAACCTTCGTTTCACTAGATAGACAGCACCCAACCTAGTAGTGAACCGTATCGCCGTATACACGCACTAACACCTATCCCTCGCGATAGGCAGGTTTTACACGATGTTTTCCCTCACAGTAATGAAAATTCACATTAGCTTTACTTTCAAAGATTATTTTCCTATATACCCAATTGCCTTATACATTCTATACCCAATTACCTTATATTAAAGCGACTTGTTGCACGATTTATAGCTCACGGGACTTATCGCGTAAGTTTTTTTATAATAAAGTTACCTTTATTAACCAGTGACCATGGCTGCTGCAACGTAGCCGAAACGTCAGGTTAATAATAAAGGTAACTTCATTATATAAAACTTACGCCATAAGTCCCCTTAGTTATTAATCATGAGTATAAATCGCGTATCTCTTAAAACTATAACTATATTCCTTATTCCTGAAGGGTTTCCAATCCACCCCATCAGCATGCTCCGTACCAGCGCGAGACGCCCGGATGCGGCCGACGCTAGCCAGCTGTTCAACACCGTCACGGAATACCTCCAGCTGGAGTGCAAGTTCCAGCCGCGACTGCAGTTGGGAGATGATCCAGAGGTGGGTTTCACTACATAGTATAAAACAAAGTCGCTTTCTCTGTCCCTATGTCCCTTTGTATGCTTAAATCTTTGGAACTACGCAACGGATTTAGATGCGGCTTTTTTAATAGATAGAGTGATTCAAGAGGAAGGTTTCATACTAATATTTACGATACTACACCAATTGAACTAGCCCCTTGGTAAGTTCATTTAAGACTTGTGTTAAGGGCTGCTAGTCAACGTATGTTTAACAAATATACACATTATCACTGCATAGTACTTCTATGGTCACCTCGTACCCATGTGTGTAAGTCAAGTCCCTGACTACGCCGTAAAAACTAAGTTTCGAAAGCTTTATGTTCATTGAAATATAACTACAGGGTCAAAATCGCTACATAGTATAAAACAAAGTCGCTTTCTTTGTCCCTATGTCCCATTGTATGCTTAAATCTTTGAAACTACGCAACGGATTTTGATGCGGTTTTTATAATAGATAGAGTGATTCAAGAGGAAGGTTTATATGTATAATAACATCCATTAAATAGTGGAGTAGGCTATATATTTTAAACCCGTGCGAAGCCGGAGCGGGTCACTAGTTATATATAGATTAAAGCATATATAGTATATATAATCAACGACCAGACTGGAAAGCAGAAGAAAAGCGGAGTTCTTAACTCAGCTCTGCCTCCACCGGGACCAAGCTAGGTTAACAATAAAGTCGCAAACAACTGAACTATATTGAATTCAGCCTATACTAGTCCACTGCTGGACGTAGGCCTCCCCAAGGGTACACAAAACACGATCACTCGTGGCCCTCAGCCAACCACTACCAGCGACTTTTTCAGGTCATCGGTAGGCAGAGATCACGTATCCCCATTTGTCCCGATCCTGACAGACCACTTTCGATTCATTGACACTCATACATCTTCTCATACACACTCGGCGGTTATAGGTACCATTAATATTATTTTCGTTATCCAAGGTTCTGTCCACCCTGAAAAGGACAAAACAACATGTATTTATTTCTATATGTGTTAACAACACATTTACAAACAGCTGTCTGAGAACCTTGCGAAAGATTATTCAATGTCAATGTCTGTACCGGTCTATTGGTGTCGAGGTCGTGAAGATATGAACGACTGACGTGACTCACATACACATATGAACTCAAATATCACGACTTTACGTTCTTAGAGGTAGATATATGTATATTAAAAATCAAACAAAAACAAACGCATTCACGACCATTAACCCTTGCGGGGTAGTCAGAGGTTCAGGTTTCCATTTCCGCAATTGCGAAGGTAGTAATTCTTTGGACACATCGAACCCACGAGTTAACCAGATAGTCAGTACTCAATGTGACAGGTGGTTACCCATATCGCCATTTACAAGCACTAACTATTACCTGTTCGACGAACAGGTAGGTTTCCTCACGATGTTTTCCCTCACCGTAATATATATATATATTAACGTCCCTTAATCCCTTTCCGTGTGGACAGAACCTCGGAGACACGATAATACTATACTAGGTCATTTTAACATATTATTTAGAATATTCATTCGATGAGTTATAGAAAAAAGTAGCTGCCGATCTTCCCGGCATTTCGTAGGAGGTGACAAAGGGACTACGGGTAAATAGAATCTATTGGGCGATAGGCTAGCTACCTGTCACTAATGTTTCATTATGACATCGCAACCCTAATATTCATGCTAAAAAGTTACCTAGGGGATATTTTATTACAGAGATTTTGTCCACCCCGAAAGGGATTAAAGGACGTGAATGTAAATATGTAATATCATGATAGTCTGAGAAGTTAATTAATTTTAATTAATTGAACTTACCAAGGGGCTAGTTCAATTGGTGTAATAGTGCCCACAATATTACTAGCATTATTATAACTATACAAACATCGAACCTAAGAACTCAAAGCCACTTTTGACCACCGATCCATTCACTTATCGCATTAGTAAAGTCTAAATAAAGCAAAATCATTGAAATGACCTCAGTATAATGACTTGATATGTGACGAATGTATTTTTAAAGAAATCGTATTATCATCATATTACGTCGAATAACAAATACATGTGAAGAACGGCTGCTAGCTAGCATTATTTTTACGTACCAGACTAGCAAGGTACTAGCTATTTTTATAATGTTTTAAATAATAATAATAATATCTTTATTGAAACATCTACATCAATTACATACAATAGAATTCAAAGACAATAATTGGATTACATAATACACAACACATAAAATTACATTTCAAATATGATATTACACAGCTAGTTGTGGTAATCTCAAAAGGTGTCCAGCTCGGCGGTAGTCTGTAGAGCCCTTAAGGCTCCACAGAGCCGCCGATTTTCAGCTGGCAGCCCACAGAGGGTAGATTCATAATTTTACGTACAATAAACATACTTGCGATATTAAAAATAGTATAAAACAAAGTCGCTTTCTCTGTCCCTATGTCCCTTTGTATGCTTAAATCTTTGAAACTACGCAACTGATTTTGATGTGGTTTTTTTTAATAGATAGAGTAATTCAAGAGGAAGGTTTATATGTATAATAACATCCATTAAATAGTGGAGTAGGCTATATATTTTATACCCGTGCGAAGCCGGAGCGGGTCGCTAGTTTACTATAAAAAAAACAAATACGTAAGCACGTGCACGGGATAAGTTTGGGTGCCGGATTCTATTCTACACTAATTCATTTTAGCCACAATATTACTTCAGTATCGATACTGTAATATTTCAGTGGCCGTAATTTGTCATTTTTGGCACTCCACTAACAAATTTTGACCTCTGAAGCGCTATCGAACTCCGTCTAAAGTACTTCTACGTCTGAAATACAAAAAACCTACTCCACTAACCAAACGTTCGTCAATGTCAGTTCAATAGCCTTATATTTAGTACTCCACTAGTGACATTTCTATACTTGAGTTGCTACTGAAGCACCACTGAAGCGCCACTGACACGCTATTGAGGCACAACTGTGGCAATCAAAATATTAGCAGAATGCCACTTTTACAGCCGAGACGCAGAAGTAACGCAGTAGCGACGCAGTTGTGTGGCTGTCAAAGTTAATTAGTGGAGCAAGGACCATCATCTATCAAAGTGCAATATTTTAAATATAACCCTTTCTTCCCGTTCCAGTCAGGAGAGGTGACTAGGGGAGCGAGGGACGGCGCAGCGCACGTTTTGAGGTGCCTCAAAGTGTGGTTCGATCTGCCTGCTGACCTGCTCATCCATGCTGTCAACCTGTTCGATCGGTGAGTAAAGAAACAAAGAAAGAAAAGAGTTTGTTCAAGGCTCAACATATTGAACACAACAGTTAATAGAATAGTAGTACCATTTATTATATACAATAAAGCAAGAAATTAAAAGTATAAACCTAAAGTAAAAAAGAAATTAAATTACATAGAAAATATCTTTATAATCATCGCTGTCAGAGGGTGGTAGGGTTCCCAAGATACTGATAGCATTCCCCCTCTGAATAGCTATGCTAATTCTCTGACAGTAAAATGTTTGCTATATATGCTTGTGAAACGTTCTGCCACCGACTAAGAAAATTCTTGCTGGACAGCGCGTGTTTCTCTGTACAAGAGTT
>JAMBLF010000728.1:0-208572 GCA_030578115.1 Leucoptera coffeella
GACAAACGTGCTCATGTCAAGATCCCACCAATTCAGCCGTGCACTTGTGACATGCAACCTCTTTGAGCAGTGAAGCGGTGCTCTTCAGCTTTCAGCCAGTTTAATATAGCTCCGGCTTTCGGATTGGAATGAAAAATTCAATATAAAACCTTATTGAGCTTATGATTTATAACTAGCGGGACTTATCGCGTATGTTTTTATATAATAAAGTTACCTTTATTAATTATATAAAAACATACGCGATATGTCCCGCTAGTTTTAATCATGAGTATAAATCGCGAATCTCTTAAGACTTATTGAGCTTTTTTAGTTAAAGGGGTGTTCAGCTATGTGGTTTTATGCAGTAAATTACGTTTCTCAGATGTGATTTAATGAAGTGTCGTGTCGTGTTAAGTGTCGGTGAAAAAGGGTTATCACTGTATAATAAATCATTTCTACAGTGCAGGAAAGCCTACCTATTGCACGAGATAGATGTCCCGTGTTCCCGCTCTTCTTCTCGGCATGTCGTAGGAGGAGATTAAGGGACCAGGGGTTAAAGGAATCTATTGAGCGATAGGCTAGCTAACTGTCACCGTTACTGCATATGACAGTGCAACCCCAGATTTATGCTAAAAAGTGTGTGCGAGGTCTTGTCCAACGTGAAAGAGATTCAAAGGCGTGAATGAATATGTATATTCTTTTTGTTACATATTCATTATACAATACTTTCGTATTGTGAGTTAGGAAATAATAAGAACACGTACACTTTTGCTAAAATTAACATATACATGGATACCAGATATAATTTGAACAATTTACAAATTTAACACAACGTGGATAATATAACCCATTCTCGACATGCGTATTTTGCTCACATAATTAATCTTTTGAAAAAAATAGTGTGAAACTCACCTTAACTCTGAAATTGCAGTCAGGGAGAAAACTTTTAGGAACAAGAATAGAGCATACTGTTCTAGTATAATATAAAAGTTGAAATGTCTCTCATGAAGCTACTAAGATACAGACAAGGAAGAAGTTTATATTAAAGCAAAGTTTGGCAAATCTAGTTTTCAAAAGCTAGAATTTTCTATACTAAAGTTCAGATATTATCTAGTACCTATATTAATTTAATTCTAGAAGGTGTTTTAGTTCCGTGTATTTCATAAGAGGAATAATATATATAAAAGATATTAACAAAAATAAAATAATAAAAAAAATACTTAGGTTTTATGAAATATATAAGAAGTCCTGTGCTAAACTGGGACGTAAAATCAATGCTACATATAATATGTCGTTTTTCCTGGCATAATGTAGGAGGCGAAAATGTTCCATACAACAATACAAGCCCAATATTTAAGCCAAAAATTGACTGCCCATCTCTAAAAGAATTAAATGACGTGACTTTATATGTATGTATGTATGAATGCTATTAGTTTTACAGCCCAAACAATAGCCAAAATAAAGACCTTATATTACCAATATTTAGTCCTCTGTATAAGGCATACAAAAACGTCAGTAGTTATTTTTAAACACTCGCGATTTATACTCATTTTATATACTATGAGAGACCGCACCACGACCTATGCAACTGGGTCAAAACGTCGGGCAAAATAAAGGTAATCAGATATCTTTGTTAATTTCTCGTGATATGACCCGGTCTCTCATAGTATATAAAACGTCAGTGTTAGTATGTCTAATCCTAAGATTATGTAGCTTCTATCCCTTCAGGATAGTTTAAGGCTTTAGTGATTATTGTTGGTCTGGAAAGGTCTATGACCACTCAAAGCTAGATTGCAATCTCAGTATTTCCTGTTCAGTACATCTTAGGCTATAGACACGATACCCTTGCGTGATGTGTTTTCCCATCTTAGTTTATGGACGTTTTTCTCTATGTCTTACGTCTAGTTACGTAAAGGATAAAGAAGGATGTAGAATATTTATGTGTGGGATTCTAAGGTTAACTTGACAAAATATACATTTACTTTCCAAGATTTACATGAAAAAACAAATGCCAAAAAGTTTCAAAAAATTATGATAAGATGGTAATTAAGATAATAAAAATACATGTAATATAGTAAGACATTTTCCAGTTATATTTAGATGAACAGATCTTAAATGTTGAAAAAAAGAAATAATCATAATAAATAAATAGTTATGTCACACCTGATTCAGCAAACCATTAAATAGAATTTCCAAATGAGACGAAACCCACACTTAACTGTCAATCACAGTACGCATGTCAAATAATATGTTTGTGATAGGTGTTCTGCCAATAATAAGCTGTCATTTATTTTCATAAAATGTGTGTTTATCGGGCCCATTATGCTAAGTGGATTGGGACGCCGATATTCTTATGTTTTTATAAAGCTGTCAGACTAGGGTTGGCGAGAGCTAAGATATTTTGGTTGTTTGTTTTTGGGCATATTGCTAAATTACTTGAAGATAAATACTTCAAACTTACCTTACGTTATAAATGAGGGAAATGTTTTGATATATTCTCAGTGACATTTAATCGGGTGTACTTTATAATTAGTTGTTCTTATAAAATCTTCGACTACTACCATGTATTTTATAAGTAAACCATCCTCGAAATGAACATTGATTCAGATATACAGATAATAAATATTCTATATACAAGCAATGATGCAAACAACATTTTTGTACCGTTACCTGCGTAAATACCATAAATAAATAAGTGACTGACGTACGTAATCATCCGTCAAGTATGATGAAATGACGTTTCATCCCCGCACAATGAACTAGATGAGGCCATACTGAAATGAACAATTTCTTTTTACGACAGCGCTTCCACGTCAGAGCAAATGTTATAAATTTCATATCAATTTGTTTCGCGATCATCGCTACGTAAAGTATTGTTGCCTCGAGCAGAGCTGGGCACTAGATAGTAATATATTCATGCTTTTAATCCCGTGATGGGTTAAATATGCGTTGTTACAATGGTACATAGGAAGTATTGTTGATAATATTAAGCTAATGAAGTTCCTACATGTTTTGCCTGCATGCTACTCACAAATATATTAGAATTATTTCATATATCTAATAAAATATTAGTACAAATAGCTTAGCTGTTCCAAACATCAAATGATGTTTTCAATAATAATAATTTTGAGCGCCAATCAAAGACAATTTAGAATACTACAATATAATATGAAATTGTGAAGAATACATAAGTGTAATTGATGTAATGCAATAATAATTAGATAAGATTTTCTTAGTTCAATGTCATTACATACTCTTATTACTAAACCTACATTCAAGGTTCCATAAGAGTTTTCATACATATAATTGCATCAAAAGAATATTTATACGCAGCTTCAATATCCGTAGCGAAAGGATGATAAAAGTGTATTGATGTTTAGCTATGAATTTGCCAGGGATTGTGTCAGAAAACTTGAGACTCAATGATGACTTCTAACAATGATGGCTGAAAGTCTGAAGTGACATTTTAAGCTGCCAGTACAATCTTCTTATAGCTTAACGATATCTTAAAGTACCTTCAAAGAAACCTCAATCTACATCGTGAGAATTTCGTTATTATCAAACTTAAAAGTATCACGCAAAGTTAAAGGTTTATGATGCGTATTATTTGCAATAAATTGTATTTGATCTTATCTGCATGCTAAGATACAAAATAAATTGCAAAAGAAAACAATTTGAAACCCCTTCAGTGGTTCAGAAATTTTACCGATCCATTAACCCCACACTTAAAGTAATAACGGGTTGAAAAAATAAAAAACCAAGTCGCTTATTTGTATTAAGTGCTTGTTAAGCTGACAGGTAAAAATCTTTATATTGTTTTAGACTCTAACAGAAAGAGTAGTGTCAATCACAATGAAAATAAAAGAAAAGTTGAAAATATTAGAAAACAGCAACCATCCTTTACTCGGCCCTAACATATGGGGATTACAATTCACTGGAATGTTACAGAACAAACGGCATCATACGTTATTGTATAACACCATCCATCTTCTCGCTACACTATTTGTGGTCAGCCAATACATTGAGCTTTGGTATATAAGATCTGACTTGGACGATGCTTTGCGAAACCTCTCCATTTCAATGTTAAGCACTATATGCGTGGTCAAAGCTTGGAGTTTCGTTCTCTGGCAACATAAGTGGAAAGATATAATCCAATCTTCATCGAGACGAGAAGTAACACAATTGGACACAAAAGACGAATATTACAACGAAATTATACACGAATATATTGACTATGCTCGGAACGTAACCTATTTTTACTGGTTTTTAGTAACGGCTACTGTTTTTACTGTTATCCTGGCTCCATTTGCGGCTTTCTGGTCGTCTAGTGACTATAGAGAGAAGATAAGAAGTGGTCAGGAAGCTTATCCAGAGATTATCAGTTCCTGGCTTCCATTTGACAGGACGAGGTCCTATGGATATGTGGTTTCAGTGATAGAGCATTCCTTAATATGTTTCTATGGAGGTGGTATTGTAGCGACGTATGATTCTAATGCAGTAGCTCTTATGGTTTTCTTTTCTGGACAGTTGAAGCTACTGAAAATGGACTGTGCTAGATTGTTTGGTGCTAAACGAGATCTGGATGACAGAAAGGCGTTGGAACAGATCAAGAAGTGTCACTATCAACATTTGTTTATCATTGAGTAGGTATTGTGTTAAGAGTATACATACGAGTATGTGTCATTTGTGCAATTAAAATTCATGTCAAAAGATTGCACATTATGATAAATGATAATATTATTCATTATCATAATATAAATTTCATTTATAATGTCATTATGAGTCCCTTGTCAAAAATGAACTTTGACATTTTTTCTATCTCTGGTCTTTTGTATTTGGTGGTGATACTATAATATGAATTAATTTTATTCGATATTGTTTTGTCATTCTGTCATTTATACAAAAGCTATGTTAAGAATGCTCTGTGATTAATAGACTTAAGAGTTCGTGACATTAATTAATCCTTCAATGATTAACGCTTTCACGACCCTTGTGGAATAGTCATAGGTGCGGGTGTCCATCTTAACAATTATGGAGGTACGTGTAGACAGGATTGTCAGTACTCAACGTGACAGATGGTCAGCCGTGTTGCCATTTTTAAGCGCTGACTATTACTTATTTAGGTAGATTTCCTCACGATATTCAACAGTATATTTAGGTATGATTGACTACTTAGTATCCATATTCGAAATGTCAGTCCGTTCAATCGATTGCACCCATTGTAATATTGAATCAAATATCCGGGATTTGGTTTACAGACTGAAGCTTTATTAAAATAATTCTTTTCTGTTTTCATCAGAGTATTGATGCAAAGCTTGGGGTATTGTAGTTTTTGTAGATGAGCTACAAAAATAAAACTATGCACGATACAACGTATCATGTTAGATATTACCTTGAATGTGAAAACTAGATTTAAGTTACAAAAGACCATAATTTTTGTCTTCATGGTATATCAATCGTATAATTGTGCTCTTGTTCATGAGAACATGTTTTCTTCGATTCTAAATTATTTGCATAGATCAAAAGTCTTGCCACAAGTACCAAAACATGGTCGTGAAAGTGCGGTAGAACTTGAAGCTATAAATCCCTCAGAGTGCACAAGAACTTTGCTTTTTGTTCCCAAATTCCAAGTGTCCGAACTTCCATTTAAGTTCTTATGAGAACCCAAACATTAAAATGAGTAGTCTCGTATTTACATATCATTAAAGTTTTGTATAAAATCAACCATAAATATCTACGATAACGAATATTTGCCACAAAGAGAAGGGAAGGGGTCATTAGCAAGACATAAGATTTGACTATAGATTTTTACAAAGTGTATCACAAACTCTCTAAGCCAAAACCATAAGCTTTGGTTATTCAAATTCTATAAGGAAAAACAAAACTACCCATGATATTTTTGAGTGACAAACGATTTTATTCAATAACATAAAAACGGGATTCACCGTATATATTTTGTAAACAAAGTATAACCTTTGTTACCCGACGTTTTGTCTGTGTTGCAATGCACATGGCCATAGGTCAACATCGGTAACAACGGTAATAATAAGGCTTTGTTTATTAAATATACACGATGAGTCCCGTGATCTTGTAAAAAAAGGATCAGTGTTTTATTAGTTAAAAGTCAATTGTATTTTTTCAGATTTTCTAGAAAACTAAATTCGCTGTTATCACCAGTCATGTTTATGTACGTGATTATATGCTCATTGATGATATGTGCAAGTGCCATTCAGCTTACTGGGGTAAGAGATTAATCAACTAATAATTGTACTCACATCCCTCAATCCCTCTTAAATGCGAACAGGAACTAGGAAACCCAACAACTCCTCGGGTTAATAATGTTCTAATAGTATTGACATTTAATGTTAACGTGATTGCCGTGTCTTAGTTGCCTCCTATGATAACAAACTAGTAAAAAGGAAAGTAAATTAAGTATAATAAATAATAAATTTTAATAAATAAAGTATAATTACATATTATATATTTATACGACTATTGCATTTATTAAAAATAAATAGCTTATAATACGACGTATTTTATGTTCAAATTGCTATTACAATTTAGAGACCGATAAGCGAACATGTAACTAAAAATATTTAGTTGCTCTGTTTCCTAAGGTCCTAGGTCTTTCATATATAATAATGTTTTTTATATATTCCAGGCTAACGTCACAAAAATGCAGCAGGTATGGATAGCAGAATATCTTTTGGCTCTAATCGCTCAATTGTTCCTGTATTGCTGGCACGGCAATGAAGTTCTCTTAATGGTATGTCGTTACACTTATTTATGAGCATACAGAACCAGCTTCTCACCGAATAGTCTGCACTATATGTGAAGAGTGGTGATGTATGTATGTAGGTGTTTAATATTGACTATTCTCAAGGACAAATACAAAAAAAGCAGATGGTTTACTTTTTACTCACTATATTAAATCAATTTCCAAGCGCAGTTTTATTTAAATAAAGATATGGTTTTAGTGTAATAAAATGAATTACGTAAAATTAAATGTTCCAATTATATTCCGCAGAACAACTGAATGTACAAAATATATTCCGCTGAATAAATACAATATAATAATAGAATGTTTTGTGGCTCTGTTCGTCAGGAGACTGTCACACGATAAATAATTCAATAGTAACTGCAACTAATTAAAATCTAGTCATTTAGATATTGTTATTTTCAGATAAACTCCATATCCAGTATCAATAAATATACTTATACGTACTTCTCCCTTAATCCCTCTCAGGGTAGATAGAAACTCCGAATTAACATATTTTTTCACTCTCTTTTCGCAAAATTAGACTAATAAATCCGTGAACAAAAAAAACTTATCTCTGCCTAGTAAAACTATGAACATCCACTCAAATCATCCACTCTTCTACAGAGTCAAACAGTAGAAGCCGGAGTCTACGACAGCACTTGGTGGAAGAGAAACATCAGAATGAGGAAGTGCATACTTCTCCTTGGAGGTCAGCTGCGGAAAGAGGTCGTATTCCGAGCGGGGCCTTTCACTAAACTCACTATTCCTACATTCGTAGCGGTAAGAATTCGTAGTACTTTTTTATATTTGGGAAGTTATTTAGGTTTGTTTCGGTAACTATTGCTACAGGTAACTTTTTTTTAATTGATGTACTTTAAGTTTGGTTTCTATTGGTTTTGTTAGAGGTAATTTGTTGGATACGGCAGTAGATAATATTGACGGAGAAAGAGGTTAGTCGTTAAGATGATAGAGTAAGCTTTTAAAAGTATGTATAAGTACAGAAATAAACGCTTTTACAACATTTATAATGACTTATATGACTCATATCTTTGGTGGCTTGTTATAAGTGACGATAACTGTATTTATATTTATGTACTTTAATATTATTAGTGAAATAAGTTCAACAGTGACTCAAAATACCTAAGTACAAACTCTTTCTATCATCCGTTACTACAGTCCTGAAAAAAGTCCATACCATTACGGATTTCAGTTGAAATTGGACTTCATGTTATCCTTGCAAGAATACAGTCATTCCTTTATGCTAATACATACTTTCAAAACTGAGCCAAGACTAAGTGTTAGCTAGAAAGCAAAGACTTGCCAAGTGCAATGCTTAAACTTAGCTAGACCGAGCCAAATACGTTTTATTATGTTTAGTGAACTTTGATTTACAAGGCATACACCTTATGAGGTTTTATTTCTTTCGAATTTGGCACCATTTTCAAATCTCTTATTTTTATACAGCTCAATATATACTCGGCAGTAAGAAACAAATAAAACTTCGTTATAATTTCAGACTTCTTCATACTAAAACTTTTACAGTCAGTGCTATTGATGTATAGAAACATTAAGAAGCAAAATGAACTTTCCTATAAGAATCAAGGCTTTAATGTATTTTATTTACTTGAGTTACCTTTTTATAAACCTACTCAAGACGGGAAATTATATTTTTTAACCTGATGATTCGTTTTAATGCATACAATTCCGTATATATATATTATATTATTCACGTAAATAAAGTAATTACAATGAGATTAAATAACATGAGTTATGACATAAGTGTAAATAAAGTCGTGTCCTGTAATCCCTGTGGGGGTGGACCGAACCTTGGTAACAATAATAAATATTAGAAATATTATTACGTAAATATTTAGCATGAATATGAGTTGTGATATCATATAAAACATTAGTAACAGGTTGCTAGTCCATTGCCCAAAAGGTTCAATTTACTTGTATTCTTTCTCTTAAAATAGCACGGGATATAAGGGATAGACGTGCAAATAGGGGAAGAGTATTGTAAAATATAGTAGTATAAACATTAAGGGCTATTTACATTGTTATTTTTTCTTTTTCAGATTCTCAAAGGGGCTTATAGTTACTATGCAATATTGAGCAAGAATAACGAGTGATTAAGCACCTTGGAGTTATAAGAAATGTCTTATATTTCGCTTTTAGAGTCACTGCATCTAAATAGTTAACTTAGTTGTAGTGTATTAGGAAAATATATATTTTAATTGATAATTAGGTGTTTTATTTGTAAATAGTAAGAGGGTTTCTATAAATGATATTCATTTAGATATCTGTTATTACGTATATTGTTTTATATATTATATACATTTGATTGATTAAAGAATAATAACAATTTTTATCACCGTAAACAAAAATTATAATGGTAATAATTATAATGGCTGTATTTTGAACCAATGATGATTCCATGATGAACGAGTGTCACAGATAATATAATACTACAGTACGATTGTTATACATGTATAAAATGTGGTTGAGTACATGACTATCTAGTGAAAAGTGAACTCAATGTACAACTACACTGCTAACTCACTAACTAAATTGACATACAAAACTCTTGCTACCTCCCAAGTAAAAATACTCATTAAGCATATATATCCCTCGACCAATCTCTTTGGAGGTGGACAGAACTTTGGAGACCATGATATCTCTTAGGTCGCTTTTAGCTTAAATATTAGGGTTGTGATGCTATATGGAACATTGGAGCTACGCTAGCGATGCTATGCTAGCGCACCGCCCAACAGATTTCAATGGCTCTCCCTTAGCCGCCTCCTACGACATGCCGTGAAGATTGGCAGCTAGTTTGCATGCTTTTACGTCCCAGGCAAGCACGGGACATCAAGTATATGTCATCGTTATTAAAATGTGAACTTACTAACTTAGACTATTAGACTAGATACGCGTTGACGTAAAAGCATTTTCACCCTTATCCCTTAGTCCCATTTATCATGGACCAAAGTTCAAGAACTGAAGTGAGAGGTAGGGTCAATTAAGCAAATACCTACAGATAGGCTTTGTAAAAGGATGTTTGAGATCTGACTGGGTGGGGATACATTAGTGAAATTATTAGTTTTAAAGTGTTAATTATAGTTTAGTCGTTTCATAGTTTTGTCCTTACGTGTTATTATAATGTAGTATTTATAAATATTTTATTTTACTCTTATTTTTTGTAAATGATCCTTATTATACTGGTCTAGTCTCGCAATTGTTAACTATGTATGTTTTAATTTAAGATTATTAGAACATGTAGAAATTATTCTGCGAATTGTTGGTTATTATTATTATCTGTTTCGGAAAAAAAATCAGTCAGATATATTTAAAAATAACTACGTGCCCTCGAGTAAGTACCTCTACAATTTATGAAGAAAATAAGCGTAATGCGTATGTATATAAATAAAAAGGAATAAGCGGATTAAAGGCTTCGTTTTTTTATTAATTATGGTTTTGAATTCTGTCAGCGTTAAATATAAGTTCAAAAACAGACAAGATATCTAAAACATACATACATGTTATTTGTCTAAACAAAAATCATTAAACCTTATTACACGTGCCAGTGTGCTATTCGCAACCATTTACTGATTCAAAGGGAACTCGTGTTTATCTTGATACTATGCAAAATACAGTGCTTGGGAAGCAATAAATAATACGTAATGTGTCGAGAACAGGAATTGATGTAAAAAGTCAAAGCCAAAAGTCAAATGTTTTATTCAACTTAAGTACAGTACATTCATTGAAAGTGTAGTGCATTTTGTATAATGTCAATATTTATTAGGTATTTAGTTTTGGATAGTGTTTAAAGTAACATGAGATAATACGAAAATGCAATCCTAAAATACTGAATGGTAGACCAATATAATACAGTCCTAACCTTTGCTGTGCATTGTGCAGTAGCTATAATTTGGTGTACATTTCAGTATTTTTGATGTGCTTTGAATTATTTTCCTGTTTTATGTAGCTACGCCGCTACTATTAGATTTTTTCTTTATGTTATGAATGGGTGATATGGTGATACTACAAGTAAATGTCAATTATCTAGAAAACACTACTAAAACACTCTTCATCGAAAACTTATAACTTAAGACCATCGTCTTCACTTAGCAATTACTTAGCATAATTATAACAAATCCTTTCAAGACTAAGCAAAGAGTCATCACATTAAGACGTGCCTAGAAATCTAAGTCATACATTAAATGCTTAGAGAAGCTCAATGAACTTTCACAATAGCGGGAATGACTCCATTGAATCCGTAGTCATTCACACGTTACTACGAACAACGAGGTCGGGGATGAGGTCATGGTAAATGCTACGAATTTTTGTATGCAAGTACTGTATTAGACATAGATTACAATTATAGTTGGAAAGGAACAGATAGGGATTTGTGATCTCTGCCTACCCTTCAACAGGGAACAGGCTGATATGTATGTTATGTAATGTACTATAATAGTACTAAGATTTGACAGCGAGGCCTAAGAATAAGTTAACAGATCATTGAGGGACGTCAATAAAGAAAAGAATATGCTATGTAGTCGAGGACGTAAAAAGAATGATAACTAGCTGCCGTTCTTGCCAGCTTCTAGTAGGAAATGAATAGCGAACTAAGTTAATTGAATCTATTGGGTGATAGGGAAGCAACCTGTCACCAATGTTCCATATGACATTTGAACCGATATTTATGCGAAAAAAATATCTGAGAGAAACTAACCCGTAACCGAGGTTCTGTCCTACCCGAAAGAGGTTAAAGATCGTGAATCAATATGAAGCCTTAATCAGAAATAATGTAATGACAGTAAACAGAGTTAGGGTAATTTTGAATTAATTAGGAGAGAGATTAGCTACTGTTATAATAAAATATTTGTAGTTAATGTGATAAAGATTACTATTTCAAAATTATGTCTGTTGAGTTCATCTTTCAATCAACTTAAAGGAAGACGAATCTGTGAAGATATCTGTAAGTAGTTACATCTACTTCACGTCTTTAATCCTTTTTCGAGTGGACAGAACCCCGGAGATATAATATTTTCTAAGTCACCATTTAGCATGAATATTGATGTTGCGATGTTATAATGGAACATTGGTGTCAGGCAAGGCCATCGCCCAATAGATTTTTTACCCCTAGTCCCTTAGAATTTCCCTGGAAAGAACGGCAGCTAGTAAACAGTCTTTTCACGTCTTTGACTAGCAAAATTGTTTGTAGTAACCACTTAATATGACAAGTGGTGAGTTAAGTTGAGTGGTAAGATCATCATTAAATAGTTTGTTTGTTTGTTTGTTTATTGGTATCGGATATTGAGTACTGCAAGTCTTGGCCGTCAAAAGAATGTTAACTAGCTGCCATTCTTCCCGATATATCGTGGGAGGCGACTAAGGGACTATGTAAGAATTTATAGGGCGACAGTCAAAAAGACATCCAAAAGACATCAATAGCAATATTAAGGCTTAAAAGTGACTATGGAGATTAGATAGGATTACAGGACGTGAATATTTATCTATGTATAAATAATAAGAATAATTTTTTCATGGATTTATACCTCATCTCACTCAATTTATTGTTTCAAAATTAAATTGCCATCTACCAGTTTCTTATTGTACTATTTCAATTAACATTTTGAATTGTTTATGGTTGTTGTTTGTTCAGCAAAATATACATAGATGACGCTTTTTCATTAGATAATTACGCTCGGATTTTGATGTACTTGGTTTTTAATTTTATGTATACAATTAATTGTTTTAAATTGCAATAAATACTAAATTATAATTCTAACACTTAATTGCATTAGCCTAGTAATAAACAATCAAAATACAAAATATAAAGTCGCGATGTTAAGGCATATTAAGGTAACGTATGAGAAAAGACACATTAGTTATGATTCTATTATGTGACATTATTGATTCATTTTTTTTTTATATACGTATATTTATTGATGAAATTATTTACAATATAACAAGGAATTAAAACTACAAACCTAAAGTAGAAATAAAAATTAAATTACATAGAAAATATCTTTATAATCATCGCTGTCAGAGGGTGGTAGGGTTCCCAAGACACTGATAGCATTCCCCCTCTGAATAGCTATGCTAATTCTCTGAGAGAAAAATGCTCCAGCCCTGGGATCCCCAAACTTTTCAATTAAACGGGATGATATTTCGTTTACTAATTGATGAGCCCCAGGACCCCAAGGACCTAAAGTCTCAACACCAAACGGGACATTCATTATGTCATTGAAATATCGATTTGTAGAAATTGTGAAAAGCACCAACTGGATTAAAGTATTTTTCTTCATTCAATAAAATTATCCCTTTCGCAACTATTTTTATACAAACGCACTCGTATGTAATTCTTATGTCTCAAACACGTAAAATCATAGATAAAAATAAAATTTCAGTAACTGTAAATGTGGACAAAAAATAGAAGAACCTAACTATGAGATTAGTTTTATTGATGATATACACAAAAATGACAAAAATAACTCTTCCTATAATCACATCTACTGCGAAACATACATACATGCACACATCACGTCCGTTTCTCTACAGAGGGGTAGGCAGAGATCACGGATCCTCACTTGTCCAGATCTTGACAAACCACCTTCGCTGCATTGACATTCATACACCTCAACATACACATTGATATCGGGAAGCATAAATTAAGCGTAATAAAGATTGTTATTAATCGTCTATGCTGCGTCAACAAAGTCAGCAGCTCAGTGAAAGTTGAAAATACAAATATTATTTTCGGCTGAATATTTAGTCAATTGTGATGCCAAACTGGATAAATATGTTCGCTTTGGGATAGGATTTGGGTTCTCAACTGGAACGAACCGAAGAACAAGGAAGAGAGCAAGGAATTGGAGCATCGATTTCGTTTTTCTTCGGTTGAAGCGGCTGGCGGCGTTGGCGTAACCATGGCGATGAAATAACAAGAAGTGCAAACGCCGTGGCATCAGTGTTTGTCCTTAAGCCGACATAACCTTAGTGGTGAACGGCTTAATAAAGAATTAAAAAAAAAAAAGATTGTTATTGAGAGTAGGCATTGTAGATTATCATTATCGGCTATTATTTTGTTATCATGCGATTGTTCGAAGGTGGTATGAGCATCACTTCACGTTTATTTTGATACTAAATATCGTGTTGAATTCAATGTAAGTATTTTAATATTGTTGCATTTCATATACATTCATTTCACGTGTGATTGATAAATTCGAATTTTATCAATTTCTTATGGCACCTCTATATGAAGATGGACACAAAAAGACTAACAAACGCATTCACGACCATTAACCCTTGCGGGGTAGTCAGAGGTTCAGGTTTCCATCTCCGCAATTGCGAAGGTAGTAATTCTATGGACACCTCGAACCCACGTCTTGACCAGATAGTCTTCAATAAAAGCACTAACTCTTGCCTGTTCGACGAATAGGTAGGTTTCCTCACGATGTTTTCCCTCACCGATTCGAAATTATAATTCGAAATTCATTAAACTTCATTTTCATTGGAACATGCTGAAGCGGGATTTGAACCCTGTATCCATTGATACAGAGTCAAGCCCCAAACAACTGAGCTACGTCGAATTACTATGAAGATGGATATCTACATATATTAACAATTCAGCTACTGGGTATTGTATACTCCATTAAAATCGTTCGTGTAAACATATGATCAAAACATTATGAAGTATTTCGTTCCAATCTAAAGGCACTAGCATTTTTAAGGCTATCATTAAGAATTAATTTATATTTGACGAGATGTAATCTTGGCTTCAAAGTTAACACACAAAACAAAAAATTATGTAACACACATGTTACAAATATAATCGTAAACAATGTATATCACTGATAAATCTGTTTTGATCTCAAAGTATGAATTACTATGAACGCGACCAAAGTTCAAGGACCCTGACTATCGGCTGTCTCTTTCACGCCCAGCAGTATTTTTGTTTTATCATTTTAGATGCCCGTTTAAACAGTTACTTTCTTTAGTTTTCATAAGAAAAAGAAGTTAAATTGAAAATAGTTTAATAAATACAGTAAAATCATAGTATTCCTTTTATTTTTAAGGATTTTTTAAGGTATGTATAGTGTTTTTTAGTTATACCACGTTATACAATGTAAATTCTATGAAATCGATAAACTATGGTAGCGACATCTAACAGCATGTTTTGGTAAAATACTATGTAGTTCAAAACTTATTTCATAGATGGCGTAATTATTGAACTGGAAACCAAAATAAGCCGACTCATGACCGATAAGATGTTTTAAGTAACCTGTTATTTATAAAACAGATAAGCGAAATGAAAAAGTTGGCATTGAATTTATGTTTAAGCGGCGAGCGAGTGTGTTGAGGTTTATGAATGCATAGCGCTCAAGATTATTTATTTATTCACAACAAGATTACATACCTTACATGGAAATCTCAAATGTGTATGCTTACCATCATATAAAATATTAATATAAAAATTACTACATACATACATACACATCACGCCTGATTCCCTGTAGAGGGGTAGGCAGAGATCACGGATCCTTTGTCCCGATCCTGACAGACCACTTTCGATTCATTGACACTCATACATCTTCTCATGCACACTAATTACTATTACTTACACTAATCTAATAACTTAGTAACAGTTTTGGCAAACTCATCCAACCCACATGAAAATATTTTTACGGTAGTGAGTGGTAGTGACTGTGGTTTAAAAAGCTTTTAAGACTATCATACTACGAGTAGGTGGTTAACAAACAAAACTTTATGAATTACTAAGTTCTAGAAGTATAGAAATTATGTAACTTAGTTGTAGAATGTAAGCTATTGGGCGATGGACTACCAACTTGTCACATATATTGCATTAATCTTACTGGAACGAACCGAAGAACAAGGAAGAGAGGAATAGGAGCTTCGATTTCGTTTTTCTTCGGTTGTAGCGGCTGGCGGCGTTAGTGTAACCATCGCGATTGAATAACAAGAAGTGCAAATGCCGTGGCATCAGTGTTTGTACTTCAGCCGACATAACCTTAGTGGTGAATGGCTTAACAAAGAATTAAAAAAAAACCCCGTAACCCTAAAAGCGTCTTTTATCTTAAGTTCTGTCTATCCCGAAAGCGATTAAGGTACCTTGAAACTATAATGAATTGTGTAAATTATAAAGATCATTATTTTCACTAAAATAGATTTTACGATGCACGATGACATTACAAATTTCTATCTAGATTCCAACTAGTTTTCCATAAAAATTCAAGGCCAATTACCAGTTTGAAAAGAATGAGAAATCACATATAATGTATATGTAATGTAATTAAATTCCTTTCGAGGTGGACAGAACCTCGGGGAAACAAAAATATATTCAATGTTACTTTTAAGCTCCAAAATTGCTGTCCCATAGTCGCCGTTTACAATATAAATACGTGGATGCCTTCAAAACTTAATTATATTCAAGTTCTATTTATGAGCCCTTACGGGGATAGAAAAATAAAAACGATGTAATAACCATTAAACCTTAGCGATAGTCAGAGCTTCACGTCGCTATTTCCGCAATTGCGGAAGTGGTAATACCTACCTCGGCTACCTCGTATCCACGCGTTGTAAATCTGTATTTTCCATCACCATTTAATATCTGTATTTTCCAAAATATATTTTTATGACGAAAATGCACAAATACAATCAGAAATGTTAAGTTCTATTTGTGTATGGTCCGAGGTTTGAACCCTGTACCCACATAAACTTAGTCAGGCCCAGAAAGAATAAGATACGCCAGATAATATTATATAAAATGTATAGGGATATAACCTTAGCTGTAAACACGAGTATGTCATAAAATCTATCATTTCCCACATACATATATGTCTTTCCCAGATATCACGATGGTGCTAACTTTATTCAAAATGAACCCAAGTCCTCCGGCTCGGGCGGCGATGATGTTAATCCAGTACCTCAAGATACCCAATGTGAACTACGTTGACGTACATATGAGAAAAGGGGATCATTTAACCGAAGAATACACTAAGGTGTGTAACTTATATTCATACATACTGTCAACGCTAAAAGTGCAGTCCTAGTAACTTTTTATAAGGTTTACTTATAAGAACAAAAGACAATTATTTTCATTTCGAAGCACGCGAACGTATAGTGACCTTTACAATGCATAGTGGCGCCAGTTTTAAAATGTAAAATATTGTCTTTTGTTTTTATAAACTTAAACCTTATAAAAAGTTACTGGAACTGCACTTTTAGCGCTGACTGTACATAAAAAAGTTAAAGTCAAATGTTTTTATTCAACATAAGTAGTACATTCATTGAAAGTCAAAACATTTGCCTGACACTGGTTGTCTCTTAGCATTATAATTCTACCGTTGGTTCGGAAGCCCTGGCACGAAGAAGAACCAACAAGAAACTCCGCCTTTGAGGATTTCTTGCCCAGTGCCAGTTACAAAACCAAATTTTACAGAAACAATTATCTTTGCACATAAAGCTTAGATGCACTCATTGCCAAACGTACAGCTCGATTCCCTGATAGAGATCTAATGATTGAGAAGAATATTTTTGTTTACTGATCAATACCGAGACGGAAAGAATTTTATTCCTATTATTAATTGTATTAATAAAACATTAATTTCATTTCAGATGAATCCCCAACACACAGTTCCAACGCTTAAAGATGATGACTTTACTATTTGGGATAGGTATGTACCTATAAACATAGCTAATTGTATCCTTGGAGCTACCATTAAACTCAATTTCATGCCTAAATCTCTTTCGAAGTGCACAGAACTTTCGAGATAGCTTTCTTCTGTTTCTTGTAACATAATCATTGGAATTGTAATAGCATTGTTATACAATACCAGTGTTGGTGGCATTTAACTCAATTTAACCCTAGTCCCTTATTACCTCTTATGACATCCCAGGAAAAGTGTAGCTAATTAGCATTTATTTTACATACCACACTCATACACAAAATTTATTTTCCGCGAAGTCTCAATTCTAATTCTGAACGATTGAGTCATAGTTGTAACACAACCATTGCCACTGATTATCAATTCATTTATTTGAAGTTATTGTTTTAATATCTTCCAGTCACGCAATAGGCAAGTATTTAATAGCCAAATATGCGAAAGACGACTCCCTCTACCCAAAGGATATACGGCAGCAGGCTATTGTGGAGCAGAGGCTGCATTTTGACTCTGGAGTACTATTCCCTGCGTTGAGTCAGACTATGGTAAGAGAATGTTATTTTTGTAGCTAATTATTCAATATTTCATACTGTTCACACACATAATTACTACTAATATGCTGTCAGTATCGTCAGCACCCTTCGAGTGTTACGGTCCTCTGTAGATCGAGAATACCGAAGTGTCACGGATTGGTTATAACTTCTTAGTTCTTTGAAATATTACAAGATTTGACCAACAGAAACACTTTTGCCAACTAAAAAGCTGTTGAAAGAAATCCGGATGCCTCACAAACTTCATTCTTACTTCCTTTTATAGGTAACAGGACGTCTGAGGGGATAATGGTGATATATCCGTTCCATATACCTTCTTTTTTCGAGTAATTGTCGAAATATATATGGGCTTGAAGTGATCAAATAACTAACTGAACACTCACTAACATGACCTATTTGCTCACAGGTGTGCAATGCTAGCATGATAATTGGGATCAAGATCAATTATATAGATGTGATGGTAGTAAATAATTATGTAATTTAAAATACTATGTAGTGTGAAAAGCTGTACAGTTAACTCAAAATCAGCGAACAAACTTTATGTTTATAGTCCATGTAGCTACATATTATATGTGATGAAACGCAGACAGTAATAGACCTTTTTTGACTATTAAATGTCCTTCACCCCCCCAGCTACCAATATTCAAAGGAGAAAAGCAGTTCAAAGAAGAAAACCTAGAAAAGATCATAACCAGTTATGAGTTTCTAGAAAAGTTTTTGCAAAAGACCTGGATAGCTGGAGACAAGTTCTCCCTTGCCGACATATGCTGTGGAGCCACTGTGACTACGTCTAACGTTGTTTTACCTGTAGAAAATGGAAAGTGAGTATATACTGACTTATGCTCAGGTGATACATTCATCTCAAGGCGAGTGTACGTAGTGTAAAGAACAGAAGAACATGTATGAGAAGGTTAATGGGTGTGAGAGAAGTAAGAGAGATTTGTTAGGACCATTTCAGGTGGCGATCGATAGTGTCTGACTATCTTTTTAGGGACGTAGAGGCGTAAATATATGTGTGTATTTCTATCCTTTTCAAAATTGATCATTATTCCTATATATTTAATTACCTTTGTACGTTTTGAGGACAATAGAGAACGTTGAAGATGTAATATTTACTTGTCATCTTAAGCTCATGGTAACTAATAATTGAACAAATTGTATTTTCTAGTACCCTATTGCTAAAAAGAAAAGTTAGTAGTTGTACATAATATAAAATACTAACTAAGGACAAGTAATCCTGAGCAAGATATCTATTAGTAGATAAATAGTAAACCAAATTATGGTAGAACTACTGTATAGTATTATATTATCTGTGGTAGAACTAACATATAGTACTGTAATGACCAAAAAACCATAATGTTCATCCTCATAAAATAACCTTTGCTATTTGAAAAAACTAATCTTTGGAACTGTACTGGTTCCACGTACTTACAGATGTAATTTGACGTAATTGTTACGAAGTCAAGTAATCCTGACGCAATGATTGCGAAATGATAATCACTTGAGCTTTGTTCTTTGTACTTTTTGTTTTATATTTTGATCCTTAAATCGCACTATAGCGTATAATATATTAACACTGAGTAATATTCTAATAAAATCAAGGTCATGTATCCTAGATAATGGATCTATTTATATCTCTGACTTAAATATATCCCATTTACCCCTAGTTCATTTCTTACATTATTTTAAACTTTTATTCTAAAAAAAACACTAGTATTACCTAACATGTGTCAACGTAAAAGCTCTGTAAGCTAAATTAAAAAGTTCATACAAAAATCTAACATTTTTACTACTTCTACTACGCATATCGTTTTGCGTAGCCAGAACCATGTTGGCTTGACCATAGCGGAGCTACTTATATATCTTCAGCTCAGTTTTATTTAAGCCTCTCTATAAACACAAAAGACAAACAGGGTCACGACCATTAACCCTTGCGGGGTAGTCAGAGGTACAGCTTTCCATCTCAGCAATTGCGAAGGTAGTAATTCTATGCCCACCTTAAGCCCACGTGTTGACTATATGTCAGTACTCAATGTGACAGGTGGTATGCCATGTCGCCATTTACAAGCACTGACTATTACGTGTTCGAGGAACTTGTAGTATAATAATAAAGAATATTACTTCTTCAACTATTTCTTCTTCTTCAATTAAAGTTTCTTTGTTTCTTTACAGATATCCATTAACTAAAGCGTGGGTCGATCGTCTAAATGAGTTGGAAATATTCCAGAAAGCCAATGCACCTGGTTTGAAAGAATTGACAACGTTTCTGCAAAAAGTTATTAAACCTTAAAAAGAAATAAATGGAATTTAATCAATTTTATTTGGTAGTTTCTTTTACCATTAGTACCATATTGTTGTCGTCAATTTTTTTTTAGATATTTACGTCCTTAAATCCCTTTTGGGGTGAACAGAACTTTTAAGACGTAGAAAAACATTTCCTTGTTTACTTATTTTAGCTTCAATATTAAGGTTGTGATGTCATATATATGGAAGATTGTTGACTAGGTAGTAAGTTTACAGTTGCTAGCCCATTGCCCCTATAATATAATTCCGTATACCCATGGTGCCTTAGTCGCCTCCTACGACATGACGGGAGCAACGCCATCTAGTGAGCATTATTTTTCGTCCCAACTTTACTTATTCATAACATAGAAATACAATGTTGCATGACTTATTAAGAAAATACTATGTAGTACAGGCACGTGCCCATTGCAATCTTCTTATCTAAGTAGTACCTATTCATTCATCTTAATACTTAAATGACATTGATGATAATAACATAGGTACAAATTCCTTACACACGCAAACAGCACTTAGAATATAAATACTATCTTGAGCCAATAAATTTAAGTTAAGATTTCTTGGCCATTACAATCTTGTTTTTTTGTATAACATATGAGCATGCACGAGCGAATGTAAAGTAAAGAAAAAACTTTATTTATTCTGAACAAACTTATATCTATCAAACAGTGTATCTAATCTATTTGCTTCAATACTGATAATCATCTGAAAATAACTATAGCAAACCAACTAAAATCAATGATGTCCTACATCAGTTCTACAGCCCATACTTAAACGATCTATTATATTATTTCTAGTTTATAGAATTTCATTTCTATCATGTAAAAAGGGCAGATGCATTAATCCTTTCGTATTTCTCAGTCCCTTTCCCAGTGGAGAGAATCTTGGAGACTCCTTGATCCAAAAAAGACCTTGGGCAATTAAAGCACTAGTTTAGGTAGCATAATATAGTGTTTTAGTGACAGTTTGTTACCCTACAACCTAACAGGGAAACGTATAAATTAGTGTTACAAATATAGATAATATTTTAAAATGACTCATTATTTCATAATCCTCTTATCATGATTTTAAATCTTTATTTTTTTACATGTGTAGTGTCAATGATAATAAAAGTACTGTATTGTGAAGGTAAATCAATTCACCTGCCTAAAAAGATACTAATCTGGATACCTAATGTTACCAAATAAAATCTAAGATAACAAATAAATAGTGCAATCTTATATGTAGGGAAGTCAGTGTTGTTTAGTTGTTTGTTTGGAAGAAACGTGTTTGTTAAGACGTAAGTTACAATTTTATATAATCAAAACGTGTATTTACAACTACAAGACACACGCATTTATGTATTTATGTATAGTCGTCTTTATTTTTACTCTTTTTATTACATTGCTTCATGCTGAATTAAACTATTAAACTGAAAGGATTTTTGGATTAAATAAGTATTTATTTGAAACTTAATTGAAAAGAGGAAGAGCAATTCTATATAATTATATATTTACATTAAAGATAGCTCATTGGGTTAATAAAAAGATCAATGTGCTTAAAATTATGTTTAAAAATAATATTACTAAAAACTAGATCATTGAAACTTTCTGATTATAAATGTTTCAGTAAATTTTAGAAGTATTGAAATAATTTTCTTCTATACATTATTTCTACGAAGGCGGAAGAATTATTCTGAATTGGAGAATATTGCTAAGAATGTTAACAGTGTTGCATTACTTTGTATTAGATGATTTTACTCAATCAGATCATAGGTCAGGTAAATAAGTAAACAGTCAGTCTTTAATATTGACTAACTGCAGTTCTTCTGGCCATATGATAAATGGTGGCTAAGGGACTTGGGTGAATAAAAATTGTTGACATGCTATATTAATTCCATTGTGACACTAATGTAAAAGTGTACAAGAAAATAATATGTCACTAAGGTTCGGTCCACTTAAAAAGGCTTTGTATCATATCAATGCATATACATATAGATGATCAATTTACCGAAACGCTCTATAAAATTAATATATTTATCAACTATAATCCTTAACACCCGAAATCTTGTACTACCATATAGGTCTATTATTTAACCATAATTCAAACCCAAGACCGTTGTAACCCTAGTAATAAGATAGACCATAAAACCAACGATCCTGATGTTCGGTCAAGCGATGACTTGGCACTTCAGTTTTTGATGATCATGAATAAGTCAAAGTCATATTTTTTACAAGTTCATTACTGTGTAATGCTGCCAAGCTATTATTAGATATTACATAGTTTGGGAAACCCCATAGTTGAAGACATACTTGCTCTTTGAAAGGCGTGGCAGTGCGTAAAAAATCATAAGTAGGTTTTTTATATTATGTTTGTGCTAAGGTGTTGTGGGAATTGAATGAGGCGATCTGTCATTCAGTTTTTCTCGACAAATCCTCATTCACAAAATAATAATCCACTTAAATGTTAAATAAATGACACATCAAAAGAACATATAACATGATGTATGATTCATATGATCTACGATGAGAGAAAACGTCGAAAAATGTTGGCACTTTAAAACAAATACACGTGGAAAGTGTAATTGTTTGTACACGAGGTCAAAACTGAATTAGTTTGAATAGTGGACATGGACGCACAAACCCTTATTTTTTCCGTTAAAGATAGTAGGCGTAAATATCATTGATTACTCCGTTAAATATAACTGGCATTAAGATTCAAACAGCAAGTTTTATTACACAAGTGCTATTTCTCAATCTTCCAGGTCTTAGAAAATGGTGCTAACCTTGTACAAAGTGGACCCCAGCCCTCCGGCGCGAGCGGCCATGATGGTGATCGAGGCTTTGAAGATCCCTGACGTCAAATACGTCAACGTTGGCCTCTTCAGTGGCGAGAACAAGACTGAAGAATATTTGAAGGTGAGTTAATTCAGTATACGCTGTTGAATGCTGTCTATCTAGTGAAACGCGGCCTTGGAGTGACTCATATCTAACTTGACCCCGTAATTTCTGAGATTCGTAGCTAAGCCTTTGACTTCACGAATAAAAAGGGAGTGTGTATACACAAGTCGTGAAGCGTATGTATATAATATAACTGGTCTATGTATTGTCAATGGTGATTGTTACTCCCCGGTTAGACCCAGGCGTTACGTGTAATGAAAAATTTACTTGATACCGATATTTCGTAGTAAACTCATAGTTAGCTCTAAAAATATAAAATATAATTCAAGGTGTATTATGATTCCACACTTCTATCATCGATTATATGAAAATAGTTGATGGCTTAATAGTGTCTGGATGTTTAAAGTATGTTCACATAAATTTTATACAAACATTGTTCTCCTTTTGCAGATGAATCCACAACACACTGTCCCCACATTGAAGGACGACGATTTTGTCATCTGGGACAGGTATGTGAAACGTTAATAATCATCTGATTTTATAAGTAGGACAACCTCCATTGAAACAGTTAAATATATATGGTGCCTTTAAAGAGATACGAGGAAAAGTATATAAATATAACATCATAATCGGGTTGAACAGATTTATAATTTAAAAGCATTTTATCCTACCACAAGAAAAACAATCACTTTCACGAACTTATGGCGTAGTCAGAGGTTTTGAGTGTCCATATCCACAATTACGGAGATAGCTATTCTATGGCTACCGATAATAGATAGTACTCAATGTGACAGATGGTAAGCCGCGTCGCCATTTACAAGCACTGACTTTTTCTATAGCGACATGTTGGAAATAAAAACATCTAGTTCGTATTCTATTTACTAATAACCCTCTACCTTCATACTTCCCCAGCCACGCAATCGGCGTGTACCTGATCTCTAAATACGGGAAGGACGACTCCTTGTACCCCAAGGACATAAAGCAGAGGGCGGTAGTGGACCAGCGCCTGCACTTCGACAGCGGGATACTGTTTCCAGCTTTGAAGACTGCCGTGGTATGTAGATCCGGTATTTACTCGTACAGTACGATTCTTCGTTATGAGGTGTGAAGAACAAAGGACTTGCTCCTATGTTGTTCACACTGCGTATCACGTAATAAGAAACTTAAAGGGTGTGAGTAAGGCTCTCTTGATTTAATCTCTTTTACTTAGGATCGTAAAATTTGCGATTGGTGTCTGCTTATCCCGTTACAGAAGTATGTCCTTTATGTATCCGCAATATCATATATCATGAAGATATCTAACATAATTATACAGTAACGTATAATTAGTGTGTAGTATTAGGAGTATTAACGTAATGAATGAAACATCTTCATTCATACATAAACTATAAAAATAATTACAATACTCAAAAGTAGTATTGCACAGTGAAAAGCCGACTGAGCACAATAATAAATAATTTGTGTGAGTGTATTTACAAAAACTAGCTGCTGTTCATCCCGACGTGTATTAAGGGGCGACAAAGGACTTGAATTCAATGGAATCTATTGGGCGATAGGCTAGCAAACTGTCGCCAAGGATCCATATGACATCATAACCTTAATAATCATGTTCAAAAGTGACCTAGGATATATTATCTCCGAGATTCTGACTACCCTGAAAGGGATTTAAGGACGTGAATATACAATCATGCATAGATACATAGACATGACGCCTGATTCCCTGTAGAGGGTTGGGCAGAAATCACGGATCCCCATTTGTCCCGATCCCGACGTGAATATACAATTATAAGTATGTACGTATTGTATATTATTCATAATTTCCAGGTACCAATCTACATGGGAGAGAAAGCCTTTAGGGAGGAAGGCCTCGCGAAGTTGAGAGAAGCCTACGACTTCCTGGAGAAATTGCTGACGAAGACCTGGCTAGCTGGAGACCAGCTCACTCTTGCTGACATATGCTGTGGAGCCACCACCAGTACCCTGAACCTCATTCTGCCTATTGATGGTGCTAAGTAAGTATATACAACTTTACACTAGTTATTAGGTTAATGGAAGTGTTGGTCGATGGGCTAGCAACCAAAACTCCATATTGAAGACATCTCAACATGCCAAAAGGACAAATTGCTTGTCCGAGTTTCTGTTTATTCCATTCAATGATTGTATATGTATATATGTACAACGGGTTAGGTCGGATTATAGATCGCAACTTTGATCCTGACAAATCTCATGCCTCCATAAACTAATTCATTCATTCTATTTGATTTGATCATGGATCTCTATTATTCTTGATCACTAAAAGCTTTCTTTATTTCTTCTTTTTATGTTTGGAAATTAAACATCTACACATCCAATCGCATACTTCTATCATTAATAATTCGGACCAATTTTGCTTCTAAGTTCTAATGTCATTGAATAAAGCTTCAGTCGTCATTAATGAACTAAAACAATTTAATTTATTTTCAGGTACCCCAAAATCAAATCGTGGTTAGACAGGTTGAATAAGTTGGAAATCTTCACCAAAATTAACGCCCCTGGTCTAGCACAGTTGGACAGTATTATAAAGAGCAAATTAAAGTAAAATGTTCATTATTTGTTACTTATTAACTTGAAATGATTGTAATTGTTATTCGTACAGTGTTAACTAATTAAAGAGAATCTGTTTGTTTTGAAAGGTTTTTGTAAGTTTTTGAGCTGTTTTCATATATTATTATTTACTGTTTGTTTGTTTCATTGCTATCTATATACATTCATTATTCATACTTGGCGATACACTCCTTCTAAAGAAAAACTGGTTTTTCGGCATTTTTTTTTCTTTACTAAGCCATTCACCACTAAGTTTATGTCGGCTCAAGTACAAACACTGATGCCATCATGGCGTTTGCACTTGTTATTCAGTCGCCATGTTTTTGGGATCTTGACAAACGGGAATCAGTTCATCAAGAATTTCTGTGGTGAAACTGATGTGTCGTAAAAATAAGCGTACATATAATCACGCTTCTACTTTCCAAAAACTTATGCAAATACTAGCTTTACATATATATTTATACTTCAAGGCCGTCTCTTCAGAGGAGTAGTATAGTAATCATCTAGAAAACTAAAGCATTATTCCCATCGTATCTTACTCTAGTACAAAATAATCGATATGGGAAATTTCAAGGCTGAACTGATAGTAATTTCAAACGTATCGAAAATACTGATAACACTATAACATTTATATTAGATTTAAGTACTCTTAACACAATCTCGCATTGGATTTTTATGATCTTCTTATCTGAAAATGAAAATTAAAGATATTGGTTTGAGTTGACCAATATGTACCCGGATAAATCTGACAGTCTTCTAAATATATAATAAAGAGAAAACTATAATAATATATTTATATAGAGGATCGCCTAGAAATTTCATAATAATAATATCTGGTATCTATCTCGATATAATGTTTAGCCTGTCATGTTAAATATTTAAAGGCTTAAAATACCGCGATGCTCAATTGATCTAGTCTCTTCTCCAGATTTGAGCTGTACTCAGCTAAGTTTTTCATAGCTCATAAAGCAAATAGTAAACATTTTTCATTTATAATCATCATACTTACATTGAACTTTTGATATTCTTCTTACAATAGAAATAGGGTGAGGGAAAACATCGTGAGGAAACCTACCTGTTCCCCGAACAAGTAATAGTTAGTGCTTTTAAATGGAGACATGGCTTACCACCTGTCACATTGAGTACTGACTATCTGGTCACCACGTAGGTTCGAGATGGCCATAGAATTACTACCTTTGCATTAGCGGAAATGGACATCTTAACCTTTGACAACCCGCAAAGGCTAATGGCCGTGAACGTGTTTTTTGTCATAGAAGTAAAAAGCTCATTACTATAGGATGCTATTTCTATATTGATCAGTATATATGCATATAACTATAATACACATCTATTTCCAAAGGTAACAGAAATAATAAAGTGACTAGCACTTAAGCTGAAACCATACATTATCATAGCCTGAGCCTTATTGAAAAACATAACAACAACATAAGTGCAGTTTCATAATCAAGGACACTTAAAGAATGAAGTACAAACACTCTTCATTAAGTTATTAAAACATCAATATTCTACTGCATGTTATTATTATGATGGCCCTTCAGTGAAAAGGTACAATATATGTAATCCTATTACGTTTACTAGTAATATTTTATTTGTATTTAACGAAAGAAAGAAAATAATTAATTTTGACATGGATATAGCTCAACAAAAAAAACGAAGAAGCAGATACAGTCATATTTAAATCAGAGAGACGTTATCTGTATGGTACCAAACAGGAATCACTTCGGCATGTGCACTAATCCACTAGTATTTATGCATTTATTTCATTTTTACGGACGCTCTTTATTATACAAATATCAAACCTATTCGGAATTCTATTCATTATAATTACTAACAAATACACTGAAAAAGTATACAAAAGAGGAAATCAAACCCGAAACTTCAAGATAAGCGTTCAAGCATCTAAAAATCACGCAAGATTGTCAAAGAAAACAAGTTCTGTTGATAAATACAATATCACTCTAGACGTATCAATTATCCAACGGTGAGGTGATAGTTTGACTGGAATAAAGTCGTTTCAAATTGAACAGAATCATTCCAAACCAGTCGGATCTTGGCGCTTGAGTGAATAAGACGTGTGAGTGAGTTCTTGATATTTATTTTATTTAGAGTTTTGTAATAAATAATGTGTGTAAGCTATGTATGATAATTTTTAAGATGAAGTTAGTCGTGTTTTGTATGAATGTTGATATATATGGTTTATTTTTGTAGATGGATGGAAGGTGCAATTTAATGATGATAAAACAAGGTTATAAAGATTTATGGTAAGCTTATTTGCCAACCGGTTTTTGTTAATTTTTATTAGTTATCAGATTATTTATTTTATAATATACTCATAATTCATATTTCTGAAATTAATTTTGCCTTTCCTAAACACGTTTACTATTAGAATATTACTTTTTCAGTCGTAACTTTTATTTACTTATCAGAACCCAACATTATAGTATATCACGAAATTATACAGTTACATTATTCAATTAATCAGTTTATATAAATACTAATTAGTATAGAAAAAAGATTGGATACTCTGTCCCACACTATGGTCCCACGCAAAGACGCGGTGCTGCCGGCCGGTTTTTTAACCGCTGTTTACAAAACACTTGTTTTCTACATCCGTGTGGACAATTTGTACCTTGTTATAAATTCAAACACCTCTCATAGCGAGTTAATATTTATGTGTTATTATTTATGATTGTGCTCAGGAATAAGATACAACTTTCGGAAGATGTTATTTTATACGCATAGGTGCTAAACTTAGATAAAATTTCCGTACCCGTCTAAACATAAGAGGATGATGATTTTAAGTAGGAAACTAGAATCACAAAAGTTTTATCATACTCGTATGATTAACACATTTTATAATACATTAATTTAATTAAAGTTGAATTATTATAATGGCGTTATTGTTTTATAAGGCACCAATTAATAAGCGATATAGATACTGACCAAATTATTATTTATAATTACTATAAAAATGATTATTATGAAGACGTATGGATGTCAATAAAACAAAAGTGGTTTACCTAATCCACAAGAGATAATGGTTGACTGATAACATTATAAATCGTGCAATATTTGGATTTAAACGGTAATCAGCTAATTTTACTTTTGCTTGTTATTTGTCATAGTTACATTACGAAGCCTGAGGGACTAGATGTCAACAAAAACAATTAAACGATACTATATAATTCGAAGTAGCTCAGTTTTTTGGGGCTTGACTCTGTATCAGTGGGTACAGGGTTCAAATACCGCTTGAAAGTGTACCAACGGAAATGAAGTTTAATGAATTTCTATGTACATTTTCGTTATATTGATACATTTACGAAATGCGTCGAATACTACGGTGAGGGAAAATATCGTGAGGAAACCTACCTGATCCCCGAACAGGTTATAGTTAGAACTAGTATGGTGACATGGCTTACTACCTATCACATTGAGTTCGAACTATCTGGTCAACACATGGATTCGAGGTGGTCATAGAATTACTACCTTCGCAATTGTGGAGATGGGCACCTGAACACTCTGACCACGTTTGTCTTTATCGATACTATAAGTAATATTCAATCAAAAGCATGAGAGTAAGGGATTTTATGCTTCCTGTACTTAATAATTAATTATCAAGTATTTTTAATAAGTAACCTGTACTTGTCAACCTTGAATTACTTGTCTAAAGAATTCATTTTGTCCGCATATTGAAATAAATTAATAATAAGATGTTTTTAGTCGGATAAATCATTAAAAAAACAGGCTGTATTACATACAGTATTATACATGTACTCGTTTTTTACGTCCTAATTTTCGTTTCAGTAAAAATATATATCTATCTATTAAATAAGTTCACTTCCCATGTTAGGTGTATAAAATACACACTATGCGTATTCGAGACTTGCATACATAGAAACTAGCTGCCTATTTTCTTTAGAATATTGTATGTAAATAGGTTTTTAATATTAAGGAGAAATTTATATTTATACGTCTCAAGTGATACTAAAACAGTAGATTTATAAAAAAAAGACGAATGAAGATGTACGTATGGCAGGCAAAAATGTATGAAGAAGTGTATGAATGTTACTGAAGCCAAATAGTTTGCAAGTATCTTGTTCAATGGATAGGGATCCCTTACTACCTCTGTAGCGAAAAGATTTTCTTTTTATCTTTATTACATACATTTATTTTTTAAGAAGAATGTCTCTTATTTGGTCCGTACAAGTCTATTTCCTGTTAACATGTATGTGTTTAAACATGGTTGTTAGTGAAATATCTATGCTATTGAATTACAGAATCCACAAATAGAAAGATGGTTCTTACCCTGTACAAATTGGATGCCAGCCCACCAGCTCGCGCTGCCATGATGGTGATCGAAGCTCTGAAGATCCCCAACGTGAAATACGTCGACGTTGGTCTCTTGAATGGTGAGCAGAAGTCAGAGGAGTACATGAAGGTAATCTAGGAATTCACGTTGAAAATTTCATTATATAGAAGCTGATTTTCGTCCAGTCAGAGGTCCAAGTCTAAGTACACAAATCCAGTCAGAGGTCCCAATCTACTAATGCGTTTAAGCACAAACGTAGTTCAATATCAGATCAGTAATAGTGTGAAGATGATAGTGGACTAGCAAAGGTGTCAAATTTCACCATAGATATCAGCGAAAGTGTCAAATAAGTCTTTAAAGATGGCGAAATTTTTCACTTTTGTTAATACACTACTAACTTCACATTATATTGAACTGATATTTTGCAGTAAGCAAAGTTCCAAAAGTCCAGTTCCAAAATACCTATAATCTTGACCAGATTTCAAATCGAAATTTCCTACCTAAAACATATCCATACATTACGTATGTATGTATATACGTAGAAATGAACATTTGACTATTTCATAAGTTGTAATAATGTTTTCTAAGATTACCTGTTCCGTGTCATATCATTTAAGTTTTCTGTGTATTATTCCTATTGACGTGTTTGTTTATCAGTAAACTTTAAATAAAAACAAGTTTCAAGATAGGCATTGTAGCTTGAAACAATAGATAACTCTTCTTGCAATGATAACTTAATAACATGTTATCATCCACTGAAGCAACAAAAAATGTAGTACATAGAATAGTACCTATATATAGTATTCTTTTCCACTATGTTCTAGGGTGTAAAACAAATAAGTTTTACTCTTTTATGTCATGGACATGTATCTTATGCATGATACAATACAGAAAATAATTCACAACATAATAATAATAACAACGCCATCTGTGAACAACGTACGGTACTCATTTATGATAAAATAACGGTAAAGTTTCTTTACAAACTGTTAAAATTATTCCAAGAGCATAATGTAGATGTCACTAAATATTATAAATAACTATATACATACTTTACAGATGAACCCTCAGCACACTGTACCAACGCTCACGGATGACGATTTCACCATCTGGGACAGGTGGGTATTTTAGTATATTATATCCATACATTTGTGTATTCCATTAACATACATTACTTACAGTCGTTAACGGTGAGGTACAACACACTGACAAAACCTGCCTATTTCTCGGTAAAAGTAATAGCTAGTGCCTGTATACGACGATACAGTTCGCTACCTATCACGTTGGGTGCTGTCTATCTACTGAATCGCGGCCTTTTAAACTCATCCTAACATGCCCTGGCACTCAAGACTGTGACTATCCCGCCACAATAAAAATGTACACAAGTCGTGAAGCGTATGTATGTTATATCATATACACACAAGATAGTCCAATACTAATATAGGAATGGAACCTAATCTGCTTCGCCTTTAGACAAGGGGCAAAAACCTACAAGAATAAAACTCAAAATGTATGGGATTGACTTACACTTTCCCTAAATCACGTGGCCTTTCTAAGTCTATCTACTTCGAACGAGATTAAACATACTCAATATGTAATATAACCAATTCCTTGTACCCTATTCCAGCCACGCAATCGGCGTGTACCTGATCTCCAAATACGGCAAGGACGACTCTCTGTACCCCAAGGACATCAGGCAGAGGGCGGTAGTGGACCAGCGCCTGCACTTCGACAGCGGGATACTGTTCCCTACGCTTAGAGGCACCGTGGTATGTATAATGGTTACTACTATTTACTCTAACTGTAGTCAGAGGTTTGCGAGTGTTCTTTGGAATAGTGGAGGTAGTACCAAGGCTATATTTGATGATCTCTGTGAAGTGAATGGTTAACAAGTTGGTGATTGAGAGGGACAGGTTCTATTCCCGATGGAGACAGAGTTAAGAACTACGCTTTTCGTCTGCTTTCCAGTCTGGTCGTTGATTATATATGCTATATTTGTATTTATCGATATATAATATGTATATATTTCTTAAATATACGTTGACTAGTACCCTTAACACAAGTCTTAAATGAACTTACAAGGGGCTAGTTCAATTGGTGTAATAATGTCCAAATATTATTATTATTATTATATATTTCTTAAATATACGTTGACTAGTACCCTTAACACAAGTCTTAAATGAACTTACCAAGGGGCTAGTTTAATTGGTGTAATAATGTCCAAATATTATTATTATTAATTACTCTAGCAGGGTTGTCAGAGGTTCGCGAGTGTATGTTTGGAATCGTGGAGGTAGTACTAAGGCCATAATTGACGATCTCTGTGGCGTGAATGGTTAACAACATGGTTACCGGAACAGGTTCGCTTCCCGATGGAGGCAGAGTTAAGAACTACGCTTTTCGTCTGCTATCCTGTTTGGTCGTTGATTATACGTATATGGTATATATTTATACGTATTTATTTATGTTAAAATGAGTATATAATTCTTAAATAGGTACTTCAACCACCCTTAACACAAGTTTAAATTTAATCTTACCAAGGGGTTCTATTGTCATAATGGTATCTCAGATATTATTATTATATCGTGTTGAACAGATAGGCAGTACACAATGTAACGGATAGTAGAGTAGGCTGTATCGCTATTTACAAGCACTGATTATTACCGTTTCGAGGTATTCTATATACAGGACCTCGGGGTCATGACCGGACCCACATTTTCTAACTCAGCTAAAGTCTAAGTCAAATGTTTTTATTCAATGTAAGTACAAGTACCGTACATTCATTGAAAGTCAAAATCTTTGCCTGACACTGGTTGTCGCTTAGATAGCTAATGATAGCGATTTCTGTTCTTTACTTCTTCTTTTCGTTTTCTTTCTGTTTTATACGTTCTGTTTATATAAAGATAATTTTTTGTTACTATTAATTATCATTTAAGATACTATTTGTGGTCACCCTACACTGTACACAACCACTCGTCTTCAAAGCAAAACATTGATATATATTTTTATTAACAAATAAGTTGTATACTAATGTTAGGGTGACCATTAATTTCGTTGTAAATGTTGGATAAGAACTATACCGTTAGGGATGTAGAGACATGAATATATGAATGTATATTTCACTTTACAGGGCCCAATCATCTTCCAAGGCGAAACGAAGATCAGTCAAGAGAACATAGACAAGATCATAGCGGCTTACGAATTTCTAGAAAGGTTCCTTACTAACACGTGGATTGCTGGAAATCAGTTCACTCTTGCTGACATTTGCTGTGGTGCTACTGCCACCTCCATGGATGCTATAATTCCTGTAGATGCTGCCAAGTAAGTATTTATAGACCTAGGGCTTACAAGTAACTCTTACCTTATAGAATCGAAATGACAGACTAATACTTGATCAGCTGATTGAAAGATTTTTGTTTAGTGATACGGTGTATGTATTACCTAAATAGGAATACCATATAAATAAATTAAATTTGAATCGAAAACGTTTTCGCATAATTCGGTTTTATTTAAAATTTCGCCAAATTGAAATGCTTTGACAAATTACGGTAAGTTTGTTGTGTGGCTTTAGCAATTACAACTTTGCTCAAAATCACTGTCGAGCGAAGCTTTGAATTCGTACTTACAATTTTTATTAAAATTATTTTATTAAGACTTGTAGACAGCATTACAAAGAACGACACTTAATAGAAAACATTATATATCGTTATACTATACGTATTGTAATGGCATTTATATACAATATTGGTAACAAGTGGCTAATCTATCGCACCGTAGTTCCTATTGCCCTTTAGTCACCTCTTACGACATGAACGGCAGCTAGTTATTATTCTTTTTACGTCCCTTACTAGCTAACTTATATTTTATTTATCATTTCAGATACCCCAAAACCAAGGCGTGGATCGAGAGATTGTACAAACAGGAAATCTTCAACAAAGCCAACACCCCTGGCGTTCAACAACTTGGTGGTTTAGTGAAGAGCAAGTTGCAATGAAGTTGCTATCGTACATGAAACTGTTAATATTTTTTTAAATTACATCACAAGCTGCGAAAACACTTTCAGTGTATTTATACTATTGCTACAAGTTTTGTTCAATCGAGTTGTAATGTCCAGCAGAGCCACCTATTTTTGTTGAAATGGAATTATGATTGTATGTTACATGCACACAAATTTTGTTATGAAAATAAAATATTGGATCTATTCGCTTATATTTTAATATCCTATGATATACAACAAAAAATGATAAAAATGAAATGATTACCACGCCCCCATAACTATCTGCTATGACAATTATTTTGGTTCCAAGTTAGCAAAAAATGCGTAAATAAATACAAGAAACCAAAGGGACTAGGGATCGTAAAAGTTTTTTTTTTTGTTGTAAAATGATTTACATTATCACACTTTAGCTGGGCGATACCTTATTACATTCAAAATATATGCTGCCAGTTCAAAACCAACTAACCTCTATATTGCCCCACTAAATCTATTAAGCAAATTATATTGTAATGAATGTTTTGGCCCGTGAATAATTATGTTATTCCCCGCACATGCGTCACATGTTTTCACTTTAGAACATAATTTGTTAGGTCACGCAAAGTTGCTATTTAAATAACTACGGCTGAAATTTCAAGGATGGAAAACATTGGCTTATGTAAAACTTCGTATTAATTTTATTTCACACATCATATAATTTTTTAATGGAGACTCTTAACGTAAAACATATTTAGCATATTAGTTTTAACTGCACACCATACAACAATCGCAGTTATATAAATAGGTTAAATCAATGAGAGCTAGCACGCTGGGAGTTTATTTTAATTTTACAATAATAGTATTATTTGGGAGACAATAGTTAACAAATTAAAAAGACCTATGAGTATTACATACAAATTTGCATTACCTATAACCTCTAAAGCTGCTCAAGACGTTAATAAAACCAATAGATTCAATACGTCATTATTTATGTACTGGAATATTCATTATAACTCAGTTTATCACCTAATATATAATATGTACATATATAGATTACCTAAATGAAATAAAAAACAATCGTATGCATCTAACTTACCTTTGCAGTTTCAAAGAATTCATCACAGAATTCCGTAGAACTCCCGTTTGCATTTCGTGACAGACTTCACATAGTGCCCGACGCCTTAGTTAGTGGAACTTTGGGTTTCGGTTAATTTTCCTCTTAAAACCAACTCGGCAGATTACGTGATCAGATTTAAAATGGCAGCATCTTTCCTGAAACTTCGACCCTGAATGTTCTAAAGGAACTAACTTCAAGTTGTCTTGTGCTAGCTGGGACGTAAAAAGAATGATAAATAGCTGCCGTTCTTCCTGGCTTTTCAGAGGAGGCGACTTATGGGTTAGGGTTAAATAGAATTTATTGGATCATGGGTTAGCAATCTGACATCGCAACCCCAATATGCATGCTAAAAGGTGACCTGGGGGTTAAATCGTATCTATAAGGTTCTGTACACTCAAAGGGCTTAAAGGACGTGAATGTATACGTAAGACAATGTATCCTGGACTGACTCAACGGGCGAGTAACCAAAAAAATTTACAATTTAATAGAGGTTACAGTCTTGATACCTTTAATCAGGGATTCTAGCCCGTCTTACTGTATGTATTTCTCATTAAATATATATGACACTATTATATCAACTGAACTAGCCCCTTGCATTACTTTACTAACCAATGTATAAATAAGAATAGTATTAACAAAACTAATTATATGATATATAATCAATGACCAAGCCGGAAAACTAAAGGAAAGTTTTATTCTTAACTCCGCATCAGGAATCGAACCCAGAAGTTTACGATTAGCGTTCAAGTGGTTAAACACGTTACGAAGGTTACCAAATGATAAATCAACTCGTTATATCTAGACCAGCTTGTTGGTCTTGTGCCTTTGTGAATAAAGTGAATTTTTTTTTTATTAGTTAATTCTAAAAGACATACCCATTCACGATCATTAACCCACAGAGTAGTCAGAGGTACGTGGGATCATCTCCGCAAATGTGTATTAATTATAAGGCCTTCCCGACCCCACGTGTCAACCATATAGTCAGTACTTAATGTGACAGGTGGTAAGCCGTGTCACCATTTACAAGCACTGACAACTGTTAGGGGAACAGGTAGCTTTCCTCGCGATGTTTTCCTTCTACCTAGTATTAGTT
This sequence comes from Leucoptera coffeella, assembly GCA_030578115.1. NCBI lineage: Eukaryota > Metazoa > Arthropoda > Insecta > Lepidoptera > Lyonetiidae > Leucoptera > Leucoptera coffeella. The sequence goes on from JAMBLF010000728.1 coordinate 36,252, forward strand.
GGAGCATTTCTCAAATCTATTTTAATTGTAAAAATGAATCCATTGATAGTGTTAGAATCCTGTTGCCACTGATACCAAGTCAAGGCCAAACGACTGAGCTACACAGAATTTGGACTAAATACGTGCGTACAAAAGTGATAAACCCTTATTTTCCGAGCTAATCATTCAGCCTTAATAACCAGTCTTAATTTGAGCGCGGCTTATCTTGATTAAGCGCTGTTTAGAAAGGTCCCTTTGTCACTTGGAAGGTTTTGTCCTGGAATATATATTTCTTTACTATTTGTCTTTGTAGGCTGGCAAAAGGTGATTCTTTAATTAAATAATAGAAATCAAGAAATACTTGAGATGATTATGCTCTCTAACTCAATAACTTAGATTATATATTATTATGTGTGACCGATGAGATATTTTGTTACCGGGTTCAATAAATCAATCAGCAATACACTGCTGTATTCCCCAAGGGTAAATGGCAAAACACAATTACTCTAACCACTACCAGTACCCTTCTACAGAGGTGCGCCAATGATCTTCGCTCCTTCGACAGCTGTGGCCGTACCAATGCCACTTCAGCTTGCAACACTGATAGACAATATTAAGACTTTGTTTCTTTGTTAATCTCATTTTGAATTCTGTCATTTAACGTGATACCAAACCCTTTTACATTCTGAAATACTGAAAAGGGTGACATCAGAAGTACCTGTAACCGCCGAGTGAGTACAAGTCGTAAGCATGTCTATTACTTAAAAGTGACTCGTTAGATTCGGAAGAAAATTAGTATCCATGAGCTGTTTATTTCTCTGTTAGGAAATGGACTAATTATGTAATTTACAAAATAGTAATTTTTTTTATCGCACTTTCGTAGTTTATAAAAGCGAACCTATGTTGTTCGCACCTCCACACAAGAGTCCATAGAAAAGCAATCGAGTGGAATCCAATAAATGAAATAACCTTCAATCCGGTGTACAAACATAAATGGCGGCGCTCACCCTGTTAATCTGGGACAATGGTTGGGGGGCACGAATGCAAGCCCATCCAATGTGTGATTTGATACTGGTAATGTCCATTTGAGTCCCGATGCAATTAAATAAGGACCGCTGCAATTAGTGCTTGCCTGATGCGCGTTTTGCAAGCATTCCGATGCTGGATAGTGAATGGAGTTGTTTGTGTGTGGGTGTGCTACAAATGTATTGCTGAAATAAAGGAAACTATGCATACTACTACCTGGAATATCGTAGATCAAGAGAATATACTAGAGCAGTGATGCAAATTCATTAATTTGCCATTGTAACAATCTAAATGATAGGTGAAAATGATACAAACTTACATACACATCACACCTGATTCCTAGTAGAGGGGTAGGCAGAGATCACGGATCCCCATTTGTCCCGATCCTGACAGACCACTTTCGCTTCATTGACATTCATACGTACATCTTCTCATACACACTCAGCGGTTATAAGTACTCCTTACGTGACCTTTTTTCAATATAGGGTCTATCTGACTGTCTATATATATATATATATATAGACATGTGATATCTGTTATTGGGCCAGCCTCTACGTAACCGCCCTTCCACTTCACTCATGTATATTCTTTTTGTCAATCTGCTATCATTCATCCGCTTAACATGTCCAAACCATCGAAGCATGCCCTTTTCAATATTAGTCACAACATCTTCTTTCAAACCACAACCTTCCCTTATCACACTATTTTTAATTCTATCATTCAATGTCCCTCCTAACATGCTTCTTATTGCAATAATACTTATGCAAAAATTACCAATAAGATATCTCTGAGGCTCTGTCCACCCCAATAGAGACTGAAGAATCACCGAGCTGTTTTTTTTTATTATCAAAGTCAAGTTGTTATGTATCTTATGTAGAAATGCAATCACATGTTTAACTTATATAATACATGAAACACGTATTCAAAATGCCAGAATCAACAAAAAAAAATACAAACTTCAATATGATGTTTATCTCGCACCCTCATAACCTACCTTAAAGCCAGCGTCAAAAGAAGCGTGTTTGGTAGTTTTGTTTGAAAGCTACCAAACATCCGAGTAGTTTTTGAAATGCATTGACATGGCGCACCCGTGCGTGACGCAAAGTCCTATTCGAGCTGCGAGTACCAACTGACAGCCAAATGAACAAAGGGACGAAAAAGTTCCGTAAAGTTATGCAGACTCTTTTGTCTATGTATGTAAAGCTTGTAGCGTGTAAGTCTGGCTGGAAATAAAATAAATGCAGTTTTAATTTTTTTAGCGTCGGAGTTTATACAGGTGACGATTACTGTCAGATTTAACGCGTTCACGACCATGAAACCTTACGGGGCAGTCACAGTAAAGGGTTAGTTATTCTATGACCACGCTGAATCCACGTGTTCAGATAGTCAGTACTCAATGTGACAGATGGTAAGCCATGTTGCCATTTACAAGCACTAGCTATTACCTGTTCGGAGGACAAATACTCGTAGGTTTCCTCAAGATGTTTTCTCTCACCGTAGTATTCGGTTTATTTCGCGAATGTAACTTTATTACGATAATGTACATAATAAGTCATTAAACCTCATTTCCATTGGTACATGCTCAAGCGGGTTTCGAACACCGTACCCATTGACACAGAGTCAAACCCCATACAACTAGATACAACGAATTCAAATACAAATTTATTACTACAAATAGATGTTAACAATAATATATCTCACGCAATTCCTTTTGTAGCGTATTTCGTAGTAGTTGGTTATTTTAGTTCAATAGATTATTCTACCGTAAATAGAAGTCCTTGAAATGATAGATATTCTACGAATATAATATCATACTATGATAAGAGTACAGAAAAAGGAATTTCGTTATATACGTATATGAAAACGGGCATGCACGTCAAGCCCTACAAAGTAATGTAATACAATGATAATCATACACAACCATCACACCCTTTTCCCTTTAGAGGGATAGATAAGCAAACATCATTTGTCGCAAACCTGACGAACTACTTTCGCTTTGTTGACATCCATGCTCACTCAAAATTGTGTATGTATGTATATTAAACCTGATATTTACGATAAACATGATTAAATACACATATTCAATCATCTTTATCATTTTAAGAAACATTAAAGTAACAAATAAGTATCCAATATATAACTACAACTGTCAATAAACATACAAACAGTTAGTACAGTTATCCCATTGAAAATCAAAGCCCCGAAAGATTGAATTGAATGCATAGGTTAATGCTTTGACACTCCTTAACCCAAACATGTTTGCGATGCTTTGCCGGTCCCAAACCGAAGCTCTCTCATGTATTCCCTATCGGAAACGCAGTGGTGAATGCACAAATCAAATAGCTGTCGAATCAAGTCCTCTACGAAGCTTATTTGCGACAAGCCAATATTCTAACTTGCAAGACGGGCGAGGTCGCGGGATAAAGTCTGTTTTCAACATTTCAACTTTGGAAGTATTGGGCGCTTTTTAACTTGAATTGTGGAGAAATTCGTGAAGTATGTGTAAAAGGTTGATAAAAGAGATTGTATCGAATATAATGCGAATATAACAAAAAAATATTTTTATATCTTTTGTTGTATATGTTGGTGAAGAAAACTATGAAGACTAACTATGAAACTATGAGGTTTCTCGACTATCTCTTAATAACAATCGAGGGTGTATATGATATCAATATTGAATGTTATTAAGAGAATACTTAATTGAAGTCACTACCAACCCAGCCTAAAGTCCTATCTATATGCTCTCAGTATATTTCTTCTGCATGTTAACCACCTGAACGCTAATCACAAGAAAATAAGTGCGATTAAAAAAAATCTGCTTTCTTTGTCTAATAATGAAATGTATGTAATAAACCCTCAAAACTATTCTTATGAATAAATCAACCCCTTGATTCAATTGGTGTAAGCGTCTTAAATATTATTAAGTTATTATGACACAAACCCAGACATAAATATTTCGTCTCCCACCACTTTACAAGACATGAAGAGCTAATCACTTTAGCGAAATAATGAGCCTTAACTCGGAGTATCTTGATTAAAGGCTGTTTAGACGATGTGACTTAGCAATTATAAGTCGGAGTCAATCCAAGTTCGGAGATCTGAGAGGTCCTTTATTAAGTTATATATTAAGTATTATTAGCTAATTAAGTGATGTGTTTTACAAGTACAAATGATTGATCTTGATCTAAATGACGATAATTCGTATTGAGATAGGCAAAGGACTTAAATTTAACAAAGACGGTTACTTTATTTAACGTGATAGGTAGATATTTCTTTTAACTTATAGTCACAGATAGTATATACCGAAGAATTATGTCGCAAGGTTACCTGTTAAATAAGCAAGATGAGAAAGTTACATCAAATACCATAGCAATATTTAGAAAAACAATAAACCGAATATGCATTTGCATTTTAATATTTAATAGAAACTAAACCGTTAATTAACGAATACCGTAATTTATCGGATATTTCGTAATCTCTGGAATTGTCTAAAAATAAGATTGCCTACATTACGAATATTTTGATGCAAAGTATCTCTTTTGCATTCAACTTTATTATTTTACTAATACGTGTATTACTTACGTTATATTTTTTCCAAGACGTGGGACACATCAATTCAGCCACTTCATCCCTGAAGAGGTAGCGATAAGAGAAGGGGTTGGGCGCTTTTCCTTGAAGTCATTCAGTCCTTCAGTAGCGGCTCAACTTTTGAGCTGGGCGGACGTGTGTGTTTGTATATGGCTTGATACACGTAGCTAAAAGTTTCTAATGACATCGTCGAAAATGTTTCAATAAAGAAATGATGTGTGTTTATGATATGGTTTGAAATGTTCTTCCAATGATTAAGTGAATTTAAATTTACAATATTGTTGGTGTAGTTGAATGTGGTTTTATTCAGTGATTTACATTGGGGGATTTTTATAGGTGAGTTTCTTATGCATTTTAGAATAAATGTATCTGAAAATATTTTACCTTCACTATATGGGTATCTAAAATCACATCAAAGCCGAAATCAATAAATTTTTTTTATACCATGAAATTATACGCATTTTATATAATTTCCTGCTTAATATACTATTAAATATAATTAGGATAAGTTGCAGTCTTACTGGTGCTGTATAATGTTTTTTATAAGTGGATTCCCGTGCTAGTAAGGATTAGCTACTTAGTTAGAGGTGACTGAATGGTAGAGGCTAATGGAATCTATTAGCAATGGGCTAAATAAACCGCCATCATTTATGATATAAGTGATTGAGGAGATATTTTGTTTCTAAAGATCTGCCTACTGCATAACGCATTGATGGATAGGAGTATATATATGTATAAGGTAGTCACCTAATAAGTAACCAGTTGATGAAAGAATACAAATTAAGCCTAATCTGTATATCATTTTGACTAACGGAACGGTGTCTGGTTTTGTGATTCTATCTACTCCTTTAAAAAAAAATGTTACATATTTTGCGACAATTATGTATATGAGACAATTTAGTGCATTTTTTTTAATAATGGATGTTTATATATTATGCATGTCTGAAGAAGACAGTCTAGTTACAAAAACAAATGATAAAATGATTCTCTAACTTTTCAATGTTCAGTCACTATGTTTGTAAAAATGGACATCAATATGAAACAAATGACAAAAGCAAAATACTTTCATTTTTTTCCCTACACTAAGTTTCAATTACCTCGATACCGTAGAGAGAGACAAACAAAATATTTCTTTTTATTTAGATAGTACCGCGCTGAGGCTAGAATATAACCAACCTGTCTAGGTTCTAAAATTATGTATGATGGGATAAGAGTTTCCTTTGGTTTCGACTGTACACTGGACATACATACATACACATCACGCACATTTCTTTGTTGAGCGGTAGGCAGAGATCACGGATCCTTATCTGTCCCGATCCTAACAAACCACTTTTATTTTATTAAAACAATTCCACCTCCTCATAAACACTCGGTAGTTATAGGTACTTCTAACGTCACCCTTTTTCAAAATGGTGTCCATCTAACTGTCAATTATGTCTTTTTGACCCAACGCCTACGGAACCGCCCTTCCACTTCACTTACATATATTCCTTTTGACTATTTGGAATCATTCATCCGCATAACATGTCCAAACCATCGAATCTTGCCCTTTATAATCTTTGTCACTATATCTTCTTTCAATTGTAACATTCCTTATCACACTATTTCTTAATTATATCATTCAATTTCACTCCTAACATGATCTCTATGACCGCAATCGTTGTAAAAATCTGTTTTTCCGTTTTTATATATGTAATATCATAGATCCGCCGCAAAAACAACATACAAACCAATATATACAACCAAAATCCTCTAAGAGGAAAAACTGAATAAAATGAAATAGTACTTTTTGTCACTATATGCCTGTTATCGAATGAAAAGAAAGAAATTCAGGAGTTTCGATGGTAGCTCTAATTTTTTCTATTACCTGATCCTCATGTTATAGGTTCCTACTACAAGAAAACTACTTCATATGTATATCCGTAATCTCTGCCTACCCATGTATAGAGAAACGGTCGTAATATGCAAACCTTTATAGGTTAAAGTTAAATACCCATAGTCCCTTAGTCACCTCCTACGACATGCCGGGAAGAACGGCAGCTAGTTAGCATTCTATTTACGTCCCAGAAAAGCACGATACAGTAATATATAATAAATTACCAACATAATAACCAATTTTCAAAAGTAGTTGAACTCGAGGCAAAATATTTTCCACAACCCATTAAGCTTTATTAAACCTAATTTGATTTATTTTTTCCGTTGTATGAAGGCACACATTGTGCGACAAGAAAGGGAACTAATGGATTTCATTGGTGGCATTTTCTTTTTGCCCCTAATTGGAATTTCTTTGTCAACGCCAACGCGGATCTTAATTGAATTTTCATTCCGACAAAACAGCTGACTGCGTTTTAAACGGTTGGTTAATCACGCTGGTTAAACATTATCCGTGTTTAAGTTAAGTAGTTGCAATTGTGTATGAACAGGAACATCATATTTATTATCCCCGAAATAAATATTAGCTAAATAAGAAAAAATCTAATTCACTTTATGTAGATAGAGTGCTTTGTAGTTTATTATTGTTCAATATAATCACCTACATAATGAACCTACATGTAACATGTACATATATTTTGAATTTTTAGAAATATGTTATTATAATATTAAAGTTATTTTCTTTAATGTGTTCGTAAAAAAATACATTTGTTCTACGGTCACGAAAGGTGCTCAATTTGAGTTTAGAATTACAAATAATATTATTATTCTATATTTAAAAAAGGTACCTTGTGTGACGATCTGTCAAACACTAAGTTTGCAATACGGCTTTGGTCACATAATAATAATATATTACCGAACTCTTTCAAGTAATAAGAAATATTAAATATCACCTTTAAGAAGATTTAGCTATTGAAAACTTTTAACGAACATGTTAAGTCGTAAAAAGCAAACAGAAACTGACTATTGCCTATCTACACAGTCTCACAATATTTTTATTGTATTATATTTAGTATGCATGGTCTTTTTGCGCCGTTGTAAAACAACATATTGTGTTATAAAATCCATTTTGTATTCTAAAAGTTAGATTGTCACAGACAGACGCACAAACTTTTAGGTCAAAAACTGAAACAACATTCTGTTAAATGTAGGATTTGCGTACATAACATCAGAACTGCATATTTCTCGCTGAGCATTGTAAAAGTTTCGAAATTCAATTATATTTATACATAAAACCGCTTCACGGTTTTTTACTGTGGCGGGGTAGTCAGAGGCTTGAGTACCCATAATCGAAAATTCGAATGCAAGTTAGACCTTTAACGGTGAGGGAAAATATCGTGAGGTAACCTGCCTATCCCTCAGGATAGGTAATAGCCAGTGCCTGTATACGGCAATACGGTTTACTACTTTTCATGTTGGGTGTTGTATATTTGGTGAAACGCGGGAATTGAGTGACCCATATCTAACATATCTTCGAATTATGTTTATGTAGGTAGATTTTATTTGATCATTTACTCATTGGTCTAACAAGGTAAAAATACACATGGAATATTTATTTCATGCGTAAAGCCCATAGTCTGAAAAATTTAAAATCATAATAATTTAGTGACTAGTGTGACTATGAAAACATCAGATTTTAAAGAAGATAAAAAACTAACAAGTTGCCTTTCAAATATTTTTTTATAACAAAGTTGCATAAATCGTTCAATCCTCTAATAATCCCGAAACAGCTACACAATTGTGTTACATAAGCAAAATATGATACCTTGCCAGATTAGGGAGAATGCTCTAAATTGCGCATATTCGAGACACAGGCTTTAAAATGTAAGCTGGAAAGTCGTTTTGGCACAGCTGCGGGCACTCTCCCACTGCAGGGCAATTTCTAAAAAGAAATGTGCTCACTCCGAGTGTTGTCGTTGCCAAATTTTGAAAAGACCAACACTTATGACACCGTCCCGGTTTATCGTAAATTTAACGCCACGTGAATTTTTGCAAACATTTTCCTGTTTACGTTAAACTGTGGAGAGTTTAGCTAGGGCTTAAATTAACTTATGTAGTGTCTTCTTTTGCTTTTTGCCAGGGACATGTAAGTATTGTACGAGTTGGTTTATCTTTCAAATTTTTAGTGATAGGCCTGCATATGTATATATTAAAGTTCTAAATTTCTACGAGTAAAATCAGAACAAATGTATTGAAAGCTTTTTCAGAACTCCTTCAATGATTATTAACAAGTGCGTATACGTACGTAATGATTATATTTGTAAATTCTTTTATACAAAGCAAAGTTTAAAACACGTGACTTCTTTAATTAGTTAAACATTTAAAAAATCGATCAAAGCCTATGTTGACATAATTACACCAACCAAAATTAAGACCATTTTATCTTATTAGAATAATATTATACGAGTATGCATTAGTTAGTTTTTATCAGACCCAATATTTCATAATCAAAGTCGCTGAGAAACTTGAAACCTAGGGATCAGTGAACCGAGATGAAAACTCAAAACTACACCCAATCCTGTAATAAATTGCCAAAGTTATTCTTGTTTGATATCTATCAGAGTGCTTTGCGTTGTTTCGCACTTCAAATACAAAGTTTGAAACACTTCAATTAGAGATTTTGCCCATAAATGAAGCTGAAATAATATTGTCAAAATCTTACTTTAGGAATTTGTATCAGAACAAAAGTTCCATTAGATTTTGCCAAACAAACTTATTTGGTTTTATTTACATACATAATATACAAATACATTCACGTCTTTTATTCCCTTCTGCGTTGGATTGGTGAATACCTACCTACAATAAAATTCCATTTCTCATGACGCATGGCGAAAGTAATAGCAGTTAGTTAGTTTACATTTACATCCTAGCAAGTTATAGTTTTTTTATTTTATTTTTCAATTTAATTGTCATCAGACTACTAATGTTTTATTTTATTACTGTTTAGAAGTGGTTCTTTTATCATCCCATGTTATCATTTCACATGTCGTCTTGTGTGTAAGACGGAGTCTTTAAGGGTTAAATAAATTTAACAGTTGGACACGGAAAGCTTTAACCACCTCACAAACAATATTCTTCATACGTTCCGTAAAGTTTAGTTAAATTATGATGATACGGTATGTTATTAAATGTCCTATCTTATGGCCCCAACGTGAATTTTCACCTTATTCACACGCTGCTATCGCGTGCCAACAACCGCGGTTAATGTACGCACCATGCTAATTAGGTCGGCTGTTCCTAGGCATTAAGCGGCGCTTACGATGTCTGGGTCTGGCTTTAATTGAATGACTACGGAATAATTGAATTGAATCGCAACCATTCGGGTACATAATTGCTAAGCCTTGTCGTTGTCAAATGTTCTTCGGTCATATAAATTTGAAGATTTATTTTCGTAGAAACATATTTTTATCTGTTATAATCACATTATCTTGATTTATAATATATTATACACAAGTATTCCATGTATATTATATAAGAGTACAAGTATTAAGCAATATGCTCTTATTGTCTAAGAGCTTTTGTCAATAATATTGTTATGTATTTATATTCGTCACTCATTTTGTACATTTATACGTTAAGGCTGTATTTACTATGGCATGGTGATTTTATACGAAGGAACCTCTGATGCTTTTTGCTACAATAAACATCATTTTACCGATCCCCATAATTCCCGACCCTAGCAAACCACTATCTCTTCATTGACACAAAACTTGTTCACACTCAATTGTTGCTAGGTACTCCAATCTCCCTAAAATGTAAACAACGCGAGGACCCCTTCAAGATCCGATGTATGATTCAATTGAATGTTTACGTAGTCCCTCATTAATATTGTTTATGTTCTTTGAACCGAAAATTCACGCTCCAATGTATCCTTTCTCAGAAATCGCGAGAGCAAATTGGTACAATGAAATTAACTTGCTACGAATACGGAACTCGCAGTACGAGATACGAAATCTCTAAGCGAATTGCGAATCGAATCTTGGCGTTCATAAACATTGTGTCTGTAATGTCTTTCAAGTGTTATTTTACGTAACATAAATACAAACATACTCATAACGCCCAACTTTGTACCGAATAGAAAAGTGTGCTATATTATATTTGTTTATATTTTAGTTTTTAAACCAATGACCAATTTTCTAGCGATAGTCTAGCAAGTTTTCATTATGAATGGAACCTAATATACTTGTATATGGCTTGCCACTATCTGGTCAACACGTAGTTCGAGGTAGCCCTAGAAATACTACCTCCGCGATTGTGCAGATGGATACCTGAACTTTTGACTACCCCGCATGGGTTAATGGTCGTGAACGCCTTTGTATTTGTCCTAATATTCAAATAACTAATACACATACTTAACCGTTTTACCACTGATAGGACTTTTAATTTGAAATATCCTAATTAGTTACTACCGATATTTATCACAATTTATACAATCAGTATTATGTAATAAGTGTTAAATATTCTCACCATTCAAATTGTCAGACAGAGTATACTTCAAAGGCTTCCAATATGCACGAATTAATATAATGTATTAGTAACAGAGTAACTAGTAGCCTGCATTCAATTCCGAGAATTCATCTCCAATTATTCACCACCCTTTGAGTCAATTAACGATTATAGATGCAGTTCCCTACATCAACGGACTAATTAATGAACGGTGGTATGTTCCGATTTCGTGTTTTACGCAACATGACTTTGATTGACAGATAGTTTATCTTGGAATGAAGATTATTTACTGACCGCCGCAATCATTAATTGATTAATCATACACCTGTATGGCATAAATAGGTAAACAAAAATATATCACACATTTTCGCGACAATTTTTTAATCGAAACAGTATTGCTCATATAGAAAATATCACTTCCAAATTAGTAATTAGGTAATCCCAGCAGAACAATGATTATAAAGGGCTTTCGAAGCAAGAACACGAGCTGACATTCGATTACTAAAGTTATTCAATATTATTCCGAAAGGCTTATTAAAGTACCTACCGGAAGTTTTCTAATTAGTACGCCATCTTACTTCCATTCTTCAACGGCGGTTCTGTAGGTAAACAATAATTACCGGTAAAATATGTTGCAATTAAATTTAAATGCATGCAAACGCAAGCAAATGTATTCAAAACAATGCAAATCTCGGGAAAACTTTGAACTTACTAGAACCCATTAAAAACTCATCAAGATTGCTTAGCGGGGCCACTATAGCGACTGGCCTGCATAATTAATTAATCTTGTTTATGGCCGTTTATCACTCTGTAACTATAAAATATAAATGAGGGAAATTCTTGGTTTAGTCTGGGATGTAAGAAGAATGTTAATTAAGATGCTTTTATTCCTGGAAAGCCGTCAATAACTAGCGTCTTGCCATCAGTATTATATTTTCTATACCATCACAGGATTATAAAATTGAAAGCCATTGATGTTCATGAACGTCGCTACTTTTAAATTACTTACCCCTACCTTATTGTAGCTACAAGAATGCAGCTTGTTATAATAATGAAGTCCCATCATAGCATTTGACTCTTATGTTGGATGACGTATTAGATATTTCTTCAGATAGAAATATATTATATTCACTTACACGGTTTCACACCTATGAGACACGATAATATCCCAATTGTGAAATATATTCAATTTCCGTTAGGTACTCCTTAGATTAATAATTATTTAAAAACTGCGGATACTCATACCTTGCATCAAATTCACTTCATTGTCATCTATACACATCTCACCCGGCAGTTTCAGGTACTTTTAACCTCTAATACATCAACGATAATAATACTTCTAATCCCAACCCTTTCAGTCCATGTATCACGAAAATCTCCCATAAGTATCCCGTCCTAAATGAATGACGGGCAACCGAGATAAACTCTTTAAGGTCCACATCTACATTACCTTTGCATATTCGATTATCCGGCAAGACCCTTATTATACCCGAATAAAATGCTCTCTACCTGAGCAGGCCCGAGATAAGAAATTCTTTTACGAGTATAGCTACTGGTTGCGTAGAAAAACAAAGTCGTTTAGATGTAGTGGCTCGTAGTATGATTACATGTGTGCTTGTGAAATGTTTATCCAAATAGTCATATTCTTTATAGGAATAGTACATTTTGTAAGACTGGAGCTTGATAATAGTATAGCATAGGCAGACTCTAATGATATATTTACTGCCTTTAACCTTCTCATACGTATTCTTGTGATCTTCTTGCTACATACCTTGACATGCCTTGAGAAGAATGTCTCCCAAATTAATGAATGTAAATCGAATTGAATGTTTGTTTGACTATTTGTATGGGAAGTACAGGCTTGAATATGTCTATGTCTTCCCAATATGTCATTCACAACATGTAACAAGAGTCGACGGCTTATGAACTAGATGTAAATGGAATCTATCGGATAATCAGTAACCTGTCACCATTGATACTCCATATTACAGCCTGAGAATAAGACTAAAGGTGGCATAGATTATCATAGATATTGTAAACATACTTAAGATATTTTTATTCCATTTATGCATGTATAAGTATGTGTCCACTCCATTAGTCATAAAATAACATGAATATGGTCTGTGTATGTTTGTTATTAATGTTCATGGCGAAATAAACACGTTGAACCTTAATTCTTCAACGTCCTTTTACGTTATTAATTTTATTATTAATACCTTAATAGGGATAGTTCCCTAAGGATACCCTTAATATCATTGAAACACACACGTCTGATGCTTTAGGTACTAGTAAAACATCATATAAATGACGATAATTATAAATATTTGTTGGATGTGAAGCTTTGATCATGTTCTAATGAATTATGTATTTTTAAATTTAATGTACACATTGTCTGCAGAGTTTCTTGGCATTTCTTCTCTGCAGAGTTTGACTTTACGAAGTGCCATTAGTTTTAGCTTTATTAATCTAAATTGATTTATTTTAAGAATAATTTTTATGTTAATGACATATTTTTATGAAAAAAGTTTTTTTTTTTGACGTTCAATAAGTGATATCAATATCCTTATGTTGAATAAAAGATTTTCATTTCATTTCATTTCAATTATCCTGAAGCGTATTTGTATAGTATTTATGCAATTATAAATCTAACATCCACTTTTTTGCGGTGTATAGTTATAAATAATATAATTGATTTCTACTTAAAAAGATATTATAAATGTCATAAAAATGAAACAGCAAATAAAAGAACATGAGCTAAAGCTAAGTGTTATTTGTATTATAGGTCTTTGGTTACCTTTCCACTGGCTTTTTTCTTTTCTTGTAAACTTAACGTGCAAGAAATATGATTCAAATTAGATTATTTTATTGTAATGTCACATCATGTTTTAGACAGTGTGGGTCAGGACTTAAAAGAACACAATGAGGTAATCTGCATACATATATTTCTGAAAAAGCAATAAACAGTGCAACGTTTCTATTGTTACATGAACCGAGATAAACCTTGTTACATTGGACTTCGATTATCTAGTGATTAGAACCGATGTGAACATGTATGAACTATTTCGTTGATGGCCAATCAAACCTCTCAGCAAGTATATGTTAGAATGTTACAGAATATCTTAAAACTCATAGTGATGCACCGTTTAGTCGAGGTTTAGTTGATTATGTTTATGTTAAGGCGACGAACGAGTTTGTACAAGTTGGTGCAAACAAGGTTAGTGTTGGCGCGCCTTAATTGATTCAGAGATAACACTGGGTAAGATTGGCTTGTAACTACTGGGAATAACATACATATAAGCAGCGAAAATATTTATTTTTATTTATTTCTCTAAAAGCTTACTCGCTTTCCCTTCTTCGACGTTCATACAACTCTGAAACAGTGATGAATAACTATGTCACTGAAATTACTCACATATGTTTCCAATCACGCCTAATAAACATTATACATATATAGGTATATATATTTGCGATTTTTATTAATTTTACAAGAAATGAAACGACGAATTATATCTTATAAACAATGAATTACCTTTGCTACCCAACGTTTAATAATAATCAAAGCAAAGATAATTCTTTGTTTATAAAATATACGCGATAAGTCCCGCTTTCTTGTAAAATATTTCAAAATAAATAACGCGTATATCGGCGTAATACCAAGAATTCAATTTCGATATTCACAAATAGATTATTTTTCCATTGATCTGATATGAAAGAGAGATTCTTGTTTTTACTCTCCATTTATATTTCTATCACGCGGAAAAACATGGTGAGGAAACGTCAGGGTGACAATGTCCACCCCATGTCACGTCGGGTACCGTCTGTCCGGTGGAAATGGGTTTTAAAATGGGCATATAGGTATACTACATTGTTCGCCATCCATCTGTAAGGATAGTTCATGTTTAATAAAATATCATGATGAATAATTAACTACAAGCAATACTTATCTAATACAAAACGCTGAATATACACAAAATAGTTGTAACCATGTCATAACCCACTCCAAATAGACTACCAAATAGAGTTCCGATAAAATACCACGATCTTTTCATTTCAATAAAATTATTTGTTTTCCATTAAGTTACACTCAAACGCAAAAAGCTAGAAAAGTCTATTTAAGCGCAAGAATAGTAGTCAAGCAAAATACATAGTTGACGTGTATTTTTAACAGACTTAAAAACCTTGCATATCACCGTCAACAAAAATTCTATTTTATGCAGTTCGATGTATTCTACTATCGGTTTATCCGTTCTAGATAAATTCATCTATCTATGTTACAGCATTGCGTCCGCCCTAGAAGCCAAAACGGTATTCAAGAGAGCTTACACAATGCACCTCAAAGTTGAGGGAGAAATTCAGAGCCCAAAGTTCGACGGAAATTCATTACGGCCATTCCAAGAACTTATGCGCCTGTTGATTCGGGCATAGTGTTATGTAATGTACTGTTATGGAACTTTGGTGTATGTCATGTTCGTAGATAATATGGTAGGAAAGAGGATAAGAAGTTTACTTTTATCATTTAATATCGGGTTTTTTTAGACAAAGGTTGTGAAAAGATCAAATGAATTTACGTTCTAGGCGCTGCGATTTTGTAAAATCTAGATTCTTGTCTTCTGTCATAAAATAAAATATGGAGAATCTATAGTCATCATGAATCATTCACTTAATAGACTTTTAACAAACTTTTAGTAATCTTAAACTTACCACAACTATTTGAGAATAACGATTGTCTCATGTTGATAAAACACACTTCTTATTAGAAAATATACACTCTACATCTCAGTAATAGCGCATATTAATTAGAATGTAGATTCTGTTTGGATATTTCCCCTTAAAGAAGAAATGTTGCTTATGGCAATTAATGTTAAAATTATATTTACCAATGTAATAAATTTTCATTCATACTAATATAATTGTGTGACCCTTAACCACTTACATTCGTTTTAGTTATATCCATTGTACTTTGTTACATTTTCTATAGAAGTATCTGTTTTATCAGAAAGAACATACGCGTATACATGCATATATACGCAAAGCATTTATTTATTTTCCCATATTGCTCTAAATGCACTCGGGCAAGCACTTAACTCCATTCATCCGGCAGCATAGCGCAACGACGAGGAAGTAGGCACTATTTAGCTTCCGTTGGGACTATTTTTAACATGAATTGAAAGTACTGCTACTTTGGATCTTCAATGTATTGTATCTAGCTTATTTCCTTACGTATAGAGAACGGTAATGGTATTAGAAACTGTACATATATACATTCACACCTCTCCGTGCTAAAGATCGCCACCTGGGGCGTTCATGACAAAATTCTCTTGCTGCACTCATACCCATTAAGCTTCTTATATCTAAATGCTCTTCTGTTTTCACACTGCGTAGCCTACTTAATACAAATTTAATTTTTTTAATTATATTTTTTCGGTAAGAGGATTAAAATACCAATCTCAGTTAATTTACGTCCTTATACCGTATAAAAGGCATAATGTGACGTAATATTACCTTTACGTTAGTCCATTTCCTTCAAAGAAGTGTCTGCTTTGATATATTAGGCACAACAAAAATACACCCGGCCACACACCGTACATAATTCGCAAGACTTGGTGTCCCAAATAAATATTATTTTTATCCTCCTTTTTCATATTTATTACTAAAACTACGCGTATGGACGTTGGTAGCACATGGCCACTTAACGCTTAGCAAAAATACAGGTTTATTTTCGTGCTAAAGTTGGGTTTGCGAACGAAAAATGTTTTTCGTGTTCGGTCCATCATTTTCAGGTCACTTAACAGGCTTTTATCTGCGTAGGTACAGGGGCGTGCGTGAATTTGTAATCTAACCTCTGCTGGGTTTATAATTGGGGTCTTTTAAGTCCTTGAAAGTATATATATAGCTATATCAAGTTCGTCATAATTCTCATATAACATAGGACATCACCTGTCAAGTCAGATGACGGGTAGTGAAAAAGTTGATTTTATTTTAAATTACCCCCGCGTTGGCGAAGATAGAAACACGATCTTCTTTCTACATTGTAAGGGTTACTGACCGTAAATCGTATGTAAGCCCCAAACTAGTCATAACTTCAATGGACAGATAGTCCAATTAAAGTTATTAAATTGCGGCTCAGGGCCCTTTCACAGTGACAGTGCAGTATCATGTCTTGTCTATTGTCATATATGTAAAAGTAAATGTGTCTGTACCTGTGCTGTTTTTTGTGAATAATTTTTTTTCTATTCTATTCTATTCTATTCAATTAGTAACCAAAACAGACCCTTTTAATTTTTTTGAGACTTCTGGAAGAATAATTTTTACAAAGCCTTCGATTTTTTATACATCCAGTACCCAACCTGAAAAGTAAGATCAATCCCTCATAGATACGCATTGCTACCTATCCTCAGGTTAAGGATTCCTATCCTATTTCAATATTATGTACCTAACTATGTATGTATATTTTGTCGGCAGGTTTTCCCGGGTGCGAGTATGATGCAGCGGCATGCACCGGGTCGTAGTACTAATGGCGTTGCTCTACCGGGCTGAAGCCCCGGGACTCGTCACAGGTATGCCTATTTACATACATACATCTCATGCTTTTATCCTGATGATAGAGATATGGAGGCATTTTCTACAATAGAACTAAAGAACAGCATATGCCCGGTCATTCAAATATGATTGATGGTTTATGGTCACGTTGACCCATTGTTCACCAGATAGTTAGTATTCAATGTGGCAGTAAATATTGTAATAGGGATCTTGTAACACTGATGTGTGATAACGGTAAAAGAGATTGAAGATACTATACACAAATAACATAAGCAACTTGTCATGTGTTAGTCTAGAATGTAAATAATAATATAAGGATATTACTAAGCGACTACATGAAGTACTATCTATCATCAATACTGCCAATAATTCATTATTATCTATTGCATCATCAATAAGGCCGTGCATGAACGAATTTGGTTCTTTGGAAAGTAAACATGAAGATTTATGAAGTTAGTGTAGTTTTATCTAGTTGTATGTGCTTCTAACAAACACATTAGTGGGCTAACAAGGTTCCAGTTAACTTCAGAAGTTGGAAACCAATCGCCGAGCCACTAACAAGGTAACTCGGCTCTTAACTTTTTAGTTCAATTGTTGACCAACTAGCGTGGCGGTAACCTGGCGTCCATTACGCCTCTTACGCTATTAAAAAAGAAGGAAAACATAATATTGATATAGATTCTATATAGACTTGTTGGGTTAAATCCTATCAAAAAAGGTTAAGTTATTAGATTGTCTAGATTTTAATTCATACGTCTCTAGTCACTTTATTGCCACATCATTATTGTAAAAACACAATAACTTTATAGCAAAGGAATCAGTATGATACTTCAAAAAGTCACACCTTTATATACAACGGTTAAACCTACATCTTATCCATATTCAATCGTATTCAATCCAATCGATATTTATAATCTCTACATTTGGTAGGTAAACAACATTTTTTGCTAATGGCGGAAATTTCATCCACTTAAGAAACATGAGATAAAGTTTTTACGAGATCAACCCGTCCCTTCTATTTCCCTAGGGATATAGTTACGCGAGAATTTTACTTACTTTCGCAGCTTTCGGCTGTAAAGTTATAAAATCGTTGCTCAGTATTTTGGACGCGTAGATGACTAGGGACTTGTTAAGGACGTGTTAAGATTTCTTATTCGAGAGGGCCTGTGGAAAATATTCAATTCCGTTCTATTATTAACGTTTTGGACTGATTCGGGTTTGGGAGCTGATGTTAATATTAATGAAAAATCCTTGAGAGTTCACATAAAAACTTAGAATTACGTAGAATTAGTAAAGCATTCGATTGAATTGAACAAAGGTAGGTAAATATGTAGATAATATTATCACCATACAGATAACAAAGGCATATATTATGTCCAATACAGACTAACTTAATTAAAATTTGACACCAAAACTATGTAGGCCTTGTCGTACTTATGAACAACAGAAAAACACCAATGATGAATGAATTTGAATGAATTGAATGAATGAATTTGTCCGGATCGTTCAAAGTGGTAATCAAGTCTCTGCCTTACCAATTAGGGTAGTAGAAGTGAATATACTCATGTATATTATATTGTCGATTCGAAACATTACACGGTAGCGTTTAGGTTTCTCAGAACCGTAGGTTTTCAGCAACAAGCACACATAGAGTAATATTAAGCTCACGTAACAAAATACGACTAAGACTGAAGGTCGATTTTGTGTGCTAACCTGAAAACCCTTCAACAATTCCTGAAAGTTACCACGTATACCAACTTATACGTAATACGTGAATAGAATTTTCGAGTATAACGTAATCGGATACGTTTGTACTAAGGGATGCCTAGATGCTGAGTGTTGGCAATATTCTCGTATTATATTATCGTATCTAATCGTTTTTAAATATTTAACAAGTTTTTATCAACGAGTATGTAACTTGGTTTAATTTTGAATGCTACTTTACTTTGTATGCGTGTAGTTGATTTAGCTCTTAAAAATAATCAGCTCAGAATTATTAATGATGATTAATTACGTGTAAATGTCAATCTGCTTATTACAATGATCGTTTCGATTTGACTTTAGACTTAAGCAATATAATAGGGTTCTTAGTATTAAATAACAAACCTTCATAATTTTTTATTCGGTAAAATAGAGTGATACACGAATAGTTATGTTGTTTCTTAATTTTTGTATCCAAAATAGGTTACATTGTATCAGAACAAATCTAATGAATGCTATAACATAGAAATCGAAGAGACTACGCCAATGACGTCACTATGAAACTAGTAGGTACGAGTATCTTCTGATAAATTAGCTCAATTGACCAACGGTCCTTTTACTCGCTTATCCTGCATTTTCCTTTTTCACGTTCAATATAAGGAATTCATCTACAGCAAAGTAGTATTCTTTATTACATTCTTGTATCACACTATTATCCCCTGTATTATGTGGTTAACACGTGGATTCAAGGTGGCCATAGAATTTCTACCTTTGCGATTGCGGTGATTGACACACTAGCAAGATTTAATCCTCGTGAATGAATTTTGTTGGCTATCAAACAATTTTAATAAGTCATTTAGATAGATTAGTAACGGGCATTTTGGGTTCAAAATACAGTAAGTTTATTCAAAGTTCTACAATCAGCATTATTTCCGATTACACATTTAATTGATTTAAATAATACATAAGTTTTGCAGTGTCAGAAAAGATCATATGGTAGTATTAGTATTTCTCAGATACAGAAATAAGAATATGCAATATAATAGTACCTGTCTACATAAGTTAACATCGCCTAATTAACACGTTCCGTGACGTTAAGTTCTGTCATTGCTATTTTAAATCAACAGTTTTTACTCAGCCCCTGAAACTTGCGAAAAAGCTTAATAAAAAACCAATATTTATAATACAATAAATTTGGCGTTAACTGCCGAATATATTGTGAGCCTACAAGTACATTGTGAGTTTTTGCACGCCAAGCACGTAAATACAGGCTTCATTCCGCCTCACATTGACAGACCATTAGTGAAATTAACTTGTGACAAAAACAACATCAGACCAACCTCTAATTCAGACAAATGGTTGCGAAACACGTCGCGTGCCTCATTTCTTAGCGGCTTTGTAGGTCGAAAGCCTTATAAGCCTATGGCATGGAAGTAATTAATTAAACATAATTAAATAAAAGGTTTCCTGCTTTACCTGTTGGCGAATGTGCAGTATATTTAGGGAAGTGTGTACATTGAGTCATAGCCACGTCACGTTGGGTGCTAAGTAGATTTTGAGTGACCAAAGAACTATGTCCTGACTGATATGATGAATCCCAAAGCCATGTTTATAATACTTTAATTTTTAGGCGAGAATAAAACATGAGATAAACTGTCAATAATAATAGAAATAAACCATACTTAAACCACAGATAATATAATACTATACAGTACTTAAACTATATTTTAATAGGTGAATAACTAATAATGGTACATTTAAGTGACGTAAGTAGTGTCTTTATTAAAGTTAGTCCGCAGCATTCTGTGTAGTTATATGTATAAGTATATCAATGTTTACTCTATCGCATTCGGGTCATCCTGTAAAGATAGCTCTAAGTTCTGAAAATGAATAAAAAATATCACGAACTGAAAAACCTACCTACATTCAACTCACCTATTACAACCTAACCTTTTTCTTCCAGGACCACCATCAAACCAGATCACAGCAGTGACCCACCCAGTCCTGCTGCTGCAGTACCCAACGATGCCTTACCCCAGTGTGGTCCGAGTCCCGAACAACAAGAAGTCCCAACGCCCTATCAAACAGGGCAAGGAGTCTCTCATGCTCAACTACATATTCGATTTCTACGCGACGAGCAACAAGCATTTTCATGACAAGTGAGTCAATTTCCGGAGTAATACTTGTATCTGTTCATTCAACGGTTTGAAGCGAGTTTTCGATTCGATTTTACGATTTTGCTTTCCTTCGAGGATAAATAGGAGTGTTTGCATACGCAGAGATATGTTGTTGGTTCTGTAGATATGGTATTAGGAAAGAATGAACTGTATTTACTTTGTACCGAAGAACAGGCTCATTTTGACAAATAATTATTTAGAATTTGAAGGTCGTTGTGTTCACTTCTTCGCAATTATGGCTATGTTTGTTTTGATACAATTATTCATAAACCCTAACAAATTGCCCATTTATAAGTGTCAAAAAAAAATCGTCAATTTATGGAACACAACCATTCAAGGTATGTCTGAAGATTACGTATGATTTTACTCAATAACAAACTATCATACAAAAAATTACATATCATGTTACACAGTTACCTGCCACAATAAACAGCTGGTAACATTACTCAACTCTCCTACCACACAAAACTCTTTGAAGTAGGTAGCAATAAATACTGGAAGCGGCTGGGCCATTTTCATATTCATATCACAAGCCACCCTGACTCGGCATTTAGCCCTGAATACCTTTCTTACTTTATTGCATTTTTCCCCTTAAGATAAGACCGGTTTTTCCTTTATTCGCTCTTTTGTGCTTCAACGCTTTGCCTACTTAAGCCTATCTTTTGTTGCCTAGTGTATCCGTGATGTATTAATGTTCTGAGCTGGTTTGGAATGTATAAGCCTTTGAAAACGAGAAGATGGCTACTTATATTTTAGCCATTTCATTTTCTTCTTCCTTGTAGTGCCTAAATTCATAAAGTAATTTAATAAATACATACACTTTTGCACTGATAGTTTAGGAGCTAAATAAGATGCTAGTGAAGACTTTCTTACCAGCGTGTTGTAGGTAATAACTAAATGACTACTTTGAAGTATAGTAAGAAGGAATATATGTGGGTGCAGAGAAGGGCGGTTACGTAGGGGCCGGCCCAATAAGACATGTGACAGTCAGATAGACGCCATATCAAAGAGGGTGAAGTTAGAAGTAGCTATAACCGCTGAGTGTGCATGAGGAGGTGTGTGAGTGTCAATGAAACGAAAGTGGTTTGTCAGGATCGGGGCAGATGAGGATCCGTGATCTTTGCCTACCCCTCTTCAGGGAATCAGGCGTGATGTGTATGTATGTATAATAAGAACATTCTATACTTTTGTCCTGCTAATCAGAGACATTAATATCATGCATTTTTTCTTGATGTATACGGCTTAGAACCAGTTAATCGATTATATTGAACGTAGGTAGTAACTTGCCAGCAATATACCATAGCAAAACCACCACAGCCTCGATAGTGATATGATAGGTAATTGATACATGTATTGTGCCTCGTTTAAGGTTCCGTGCTCCGTCCTTTGAGGGCGAGTTGAATGAGGAGGACATCATTCAGGAAGCAGATACTGGTTCTACGGTTCATCTGGACTGCAGAGTGTCTGCGATACGGGATAAGATCGCGGTAAGATTGTGCAAAAGGCTACTTAGGGATAGTACATACTTATAAGTTTGTTAACTAAATAGAAAAACAAAAAAGACAAACATATTCATGACCATTAACCCTTACGGGGTAGTCAGAGGTTTAGGAGGTAGTAATGCTATCGCCACCTCGAACCCATGTGTTAACCAGATAGTCAGTACTCAATGTGACAGGTTAGCCATGTCGCCATTTACAAGCACTACCATAAATAGATGAGTTGGAATAAAACGTTTAACGACTTAAGATGTTAGATAAGTATTTATAATATTCAAGTATGTATGCAGAAGATAATGTATAGTTTGTGTGATTTAGAAAAAAAAAAAAATTCTATTCCTCAAAATTTGACGCCTTTATTTCTTTAATTATAATATACCGAATGAAATCTTTTCCGATACAGACAATCGACTGCACTTTTGCATACATAATGATTATAATACTTCTCTTAAATCTTCCTTAAAGGTTAATAAGCGTTTAATTCTATACTGAATGGATAAGACATTAAATATATCAAATTTCGATCGCCTCCTCTTGCGGTGATCCATAGTTTAATATTCACTTTGGCCATGCAAAGGCTTAGTTGCCTCTTTGGTAATACCATTACCTACACTTACACCCTTAATGGCTTCTGGAGTAGACAGCATCTCAAAGATATATGTCTTAAGCCAAAACATGCATGTACATCGTGTTTAAATCCCTTTCGGGGTGTACAGAACCTTGAAGATATTCAATCAAGTCCGTAGTCACTTATTAGCATGAATCTTGGGGTTGTAATGTAATATTGAAGATTGGAGACGTAATAAGAACACAAACTAGCTGCCGTCTTACCATATCGTAGGGGCGATTAAGGGACTGTAGGTATATGGAATGTATTCGGCGATAGATTAGCAACCTTTCACCAATGGTCTATATGACATGACAACACCAACATAAATGCTAATAATGAACCTTTGAGATATTATCTTCTCTAAGATTCTGTCCACCCCGAAAGGGATTAGAGGACGTGGAAGTATATGCATTTAAAAGAAATTATCGGAAACGTATCTAGACATTACACTTTCAAAATATTATATAAGTATATTCTAAATATTCCTTATACACCAGGTGATGTGGATCAAATGGGGTGAAAATGACAACTTTGAGTTGCTCACAGTCGACTGGAGTACTCACACGGCTGATTCCAGGTAAGTCTTTAAGATAACGTATTTATGTATTACGTATTTATGCCGAGTTTGTATGAGGAGGTGTATGAGTACCAATGAAGCGAAAGTGGTTTGTCAGGATCCGGACAGATGGGGATCCGTGATCTCTGCCTTTCTACAGGGATTCAGGCGTGATGTGTATGTATAAATGAAAACGTATTTATTTGCTTAAAATTAATGTTCGTTTATATGCTTAATCTTTAGAAGGAAAGGACTTTATTTGTTTAATGTTTAAAATTACGCTTGGATGTGTTCTACGGAATCATATTAATTTGTTTAAGCTTTGAATGAAAGTTATGTTTCTTATCCAAGAATAAAACGAGATTTATATTTTAATTTCTCATGTATCTGATAATATCTGATAGTATCTTTAAGCAGGCATGGCTATTAGTATTATCGTTTAGTAATAGCCATATCTGCTTAAAGTTAAAACTAAGTCTCACAACGTCACAAGGACTCCAATATTTTGTTATAAAATAAACCTTATAATAAGCAGAATTTAGTAAAGTTGATACTTCTTATAACATCGCCTCAATAGACTATTACTTAGTGGACATAATCTAAATGACATAATATCTCCTTTTACATGTATTATTAATATGGGTGTTGTGACAGCATTTATTTGAAATAGATATCTTAACTATTTTACTTACTCGTGGTAGTAGTTTATCCGATAGTAAGCAGTTTTCTTTCAAACACCAACAAAGCTTCAAGTAATAACTGTTGGTGACACTTGGAAAATTGTTGCTCAACTTTGGTTCTAAGCCGATATCTTGAACGACACTATTAAGTGAAAAAGAATCAATTTCTGCGAAAAATTGTGTCTTTTAATATAAAATTTACTCTGAGTAATTATTTAAAAAATAGAAACGTACAGGATTAAACGTAGTAAAGTATTACGAGTATAGTCAATTTAGATGAATGTCATTTAATACACTAATATTATAACTATTAATTAATTTACATAGAAGTATACTGGTATATCCATAATCCCAAAACACAGTACAGAGTTTAAAAGTTTTTAAGTTTTTTTTTTACACTTTAGTTGTGGATGATGTTCGTAAATTAAATATAGAATATAGAAAGGTTGATAACATTTCCAGAACATTATGATACCCATCCATTTTCATAGAAGAAGTGACTAGGATTGAAAAGGACATGTTTTGGTATTTAGGACATGTTATGCGGATGAATGATAGAAGATTGCCAAAAGGGATATATTATGTGGGTGAAGTGATACGGCGGTTACGTAGGAGGCGACCCAATAAGGTATTAGACAGTAAGATTGATGAAGAATTGAATTGAAGAAAATATAAAATCCGAGTGTGCGTAAAAAGATGTAAGATTTAGATAGATAGGGATCCCTGATCATTGCTTACTTTTCAAAGGGAAACGGATGTGTACGTATGTATGGTACACACACAAAACTAAATCTAGACCAAATCATTAATTCCTTATTGTCCTACAGGTTCCGAGTGGATCTGTTCGGAGATAATTGGAGGCTGGAGTTGACAGATGCCAGAGTACAGGACTCTGGAGATTACAGATGTCACGTGTCTACCCACCCCCCGTTGCTAAGGACCGTGAAGTTGGTTGTGCACCGTAAGTGTATGGTGATAAATACTAATTTTGATTATGTGTGCTAGGCAAATCGTTAATTTGGACATTAATATTTGGACATTATTACACCAATTGAACTAGCCCCTTGCAAAGTACATTTAAGACTTGTGTTAAGGGTACTAGTCAACGTATATTTAAGGAATATATAGTTATTATATATAGATAAATACATATATAGCATATATAATCAACG
Organism: Leucoptera coffeella; assembly: GCA_030578115.1. Lineage (NCBI taxonomy): Eukaryota > Metazoa > Arthropoda > Insecta > Lepidoptera > Lyonetiidae > Leucoptera > Leucoptera coffeella. The sequence goes on from JAMBLF010000728.1 coordinate 62,158, forward strand.
ACCAGACTGGAAAGTAGAAGACTATTTATTTGAAAAGCGTAGTTCTTAACTCTGCCTCCACCGGAAATTTAACCCTCACGATTAACATTCAGGAGGCTTACCGATCGTGCCACAGAGGTAGTCACTCGTTAATTATTGTCATGTTGAGTGCTCTTTGTGTCAATTGATACGATAACCTCTGGTTATCCCATGAGTGATTAGACATGATATATATACATATACGTTAACGTTCTTTAATTCCTATTGTGGTGGATAGCTTCTAAGGCATAGAATATTATCTCTTCTGTCGCTTATTAGCATGAATATTGGGGTTGTGATGTCATATGGAATATTAATTACAGGTTGCTAGCCCATAATAAAGTAATAATAAATTATAATAAAATATTTGTACAAGGCCAAATGGCTATCTAATTGTCAGGTTGAGTAATTATACTACTGTAATTATATGTTTGAAGTAGTAATTAACTTACACTATTACACAATAGGAATACGGAAACCTAAGGCTACCCCACAAGGGATAAGAGACAATTTATTAATTTTAGTCAGTTACGAGTAATAAGTGTAGAATTTTATATTAAAAGACAACCAGTCCGACAAATGTTTTGACTCTCAATGAGTGTATTGTACTTGTACTTATATTGAATAAAAACATTAGAATTTGAATATAAAAACAAAATGTATGTCATAACATATTAAATGAAACTTTATCCCTTCCTGTATATTTAAATAATATAATATTTCGTAATATAGTTTCCGTAAATACACAGAAGTGGTATCTCATTACATTGAATTCAATTCGCAGTAATATTTCATTAACTGATTATTTTAAAATTCACTTCATTCAGGTATTGTTAACAGATATTGTTACACATTCAATTGTATTTTTAATTAGTACTTTATCAGCAAAGGAATATATTGTGACGTAATTCTCGGAATCTATAAACAATGCACACATTGGTAGCTATTATCTTACTATTGAAACGTTAGGCGGTCATTAGTTTAATGCGATTTGTCAATGAAATGTCTGACTACTGTGAAAAGGACATAAATCGTTCTATATACGAGTACTTTCATTCTAATGAACATTACAGCCAAAAATAGGTCACCACCTCTAATTTCTCTCACCTTTCATTCCAACCACTAGAAAATTACCTGTAAATTTCTACAAATACCACTTAACAGAACAACAAAGTAGGGTTGCTAAGCACCCTTTTATGTGGAAGCAAAGACGATGGGGCACAAGAACCTCTATTAAAAAGTCACAAAAACGGGGAAACGCTAAAAGCTTAGCCTTTTATATACTTCGGCTGTTTATGTACTTTTAGGACTTTCGCACGCAAACTTAGACATTGGTCGGAGATAAACCGCTAATGAACTGTTTAGGGAGGTTTCCCTTGTTTTTAATAGATTAACTAGGCTTTTAATACAAAGATCAATGGCGTATTAAAAGTTACGTGTTGCATTTAATTATAACTAAACTTAACTTATTACTTAAGAGTAAATTTATTTTTTACATGATAATTTAATGATTTCGGTAGCGAATGCAGAAGGTTGCGTTTCTTCCCGGAATATCGAAGAGAGTGATATAATGTTAATTAGATCCATAATGCAGCAGTGCTATCAACTTGTCACCGACCATTATATATATATACGGTACGGCAGAGTCATAGTTGTAAGACCACCAGTGCCACTCAATATATTTCGACGTTCAATGAATTTACTATTACTGTGCTATTGAATAAAAATCTTTTGACTTTGACTTTATATGCCATCAGAAGCCTAACATTTATGCCTAAATTACCGAGGAAATAATTAGTTTTCTAGATTTTATCCATTCTTTATATACTGTACATTGCATGCTTTATAATGTACTGCCTTGGCCTAAAGTATTAGGCACCCCAGCAAAACACTTATATTTTCAAAACTCGTGCAAACTGCCGCAAGGGTTTTTTGGATGCAAGTAAGTATACTCTTATAACCCTTTTGTTGCAGCCCCACAAATAACGATAACGAAGGAGACTTTCCTAGAAACGGGTGAAACTCTGTTCCTCAAATGTTCAGTACTGCACTTGCACTCCGGAGAAAATGGTCCTTTGATACATTGGCTGAGAGGAAACGGGTCCAGGCCGCTAGATGAAATAAGGGGCGGAGTGCTCATTGAGACGGATCACGTGAATATGACTAGTTATTTGCAGGTTTGTTACTAGATAAAGTTATACTATAATATTATGATTAGATTATTCGAGTCGACTATATTGTTAAAAGGAAGGATTAAATTTACTAACAATATAATTTATATTTTATATAAGAACATTTATTATATAACTTATTTAATATTGAAATGAACGAACAAATCAAAAATATATGTCTAAATAAGAAAAAATAATAAACATAAATCTATAATAATAAAATATATGTCTAAATTAATGTTTAGTTAATGATTGATACTGTATTTGCAATAAGAATATTTCTTAAAATTTTCCAATAATGGTCTGACCATATCACCATATGAAGTTCCTTTCGTTCAATCATCGATTAATTGACGATTATTCCAAATGTGACAATTAATTATTTATTTATTATATTAGTTACTAAATCCCTGTTTTATTATTCCTCGTATAAAGTATGTAAATACATGTATAACTAAATTGAAATACTTTACTTTACCACAGGTAGCGAATTTGAAAATAGAAGACGCCGGTAACTATTCCTGTGTCTTACAGCATCCAATCAAGATGAAAGCGACTACCAGAGTTCATGTGTTGCAAGGTAATAAATGTTATTACTAAGATTACAATGGAACATTCCTTATGCAATTATTGTATAAGTTCATGTGTTACAAAGTAACGTTACTAAGATAACAATACAACATTTCTATATATGTATGTACTATTATATACTATAATATTCTATATATGAATGTAATATTACTGTGCTTATATTGTAAAAAAATTTTTTGACTTTGACTCACTCATAATTTTAGCAAGTGGTAGTCAGAGTTTCGCTTGCACCATTTTGTATTTTTTCACAATCCACTTATCTTGAAATAGTCAGTACCAAATTTCATAGGTGATGTTCTAGATAGCCAAAACACGTGAGGGAAATGATTAACACATATCACAAAGACTAATTTTGTTTGAAAGAATTCCTTCTATTTGACAAGTGAAATAATGATTTTATATATATATTAATTGGATAATAGATTTTTCCCCGTTTAAATATTATAAAATTAGTGATACAAATTATCCATGATTAACAACATACGCGATAAGTCCCGTTAGTTATTAATCATGAGTATAAATAGCGAATCTCTTAAAACTATAGATACAAATTAGCTGTGTACAATCAAATTTATTCATTATTCATATAAATTCAAAACTACCGTTCGGTAACATAGTATTCCGATGTTATTAAGAAACTTTTTCACTGTATCTTCACAACTAAACTTACAGTCTCATTTGCATGCAGGTTCCAGTTTAGCGGAGCTCCAAAGCGGCGTGAAAACTTCGTCTCAGTGCAAGCTTTTGAGTGTAACCACCCTGTTTCTCCTTTTGAGAATCATGTACGATATAGAGCTGAACGTCAGATGATTTTCAGTTTCATAATTTATGTTTACGTAATAAAAAATTGGTCCATTTGTGTAAGTGAAAGGAATATAATAAAGAGATTTGTATTAATCTATTTATTTCTAGCAATGTTAAGTTGAAAATGTTTCTCTGTATGACAAGGATTCAGAATGAAATGCTGGTGACTAATACATACGCGTAATTACTATTACAACTTTAATACCCACCTGATAAGTCACTGTAAAGATCTTTGGAAACTCAGATACCATATCTCAATAAGTTGCATAAAATCAAAGCTCTAAGATAATCTTGAGGCTTTTATTCATATTTATACACAGGCCAAATAAAATGTTTTTTTTAATACACTCATTACATCTGTTGTTTCTAAAAGGTAATTAATATGAACCAAATAAGAATTTGTCCAGAATAAATTTGTTAATATGGCTTGTGAAAATCTGATGGAAGAAAAAGAAAATTATTTATTTTATTAAATATTACGTTAAATGTAATTAAAATGGCCATAAACATTTATAATGTACATACAGCACAAAATTTTTGGTGCTAATTATTATGTTGCATAATACTATAGTTTAAATAGTAAAGAAAAAGTGTTATTTGTTTATAAAGAATATATCAAATCACAATTTCCATATCTACGTCATATCTGAAAGTAAAATTACATTTTGTAAATACAAACATATCAAGGGAAATCATTCTATTGTATAATAATATGATAGATAGAAAAATAATCTTCAATCTTTATCAATGCACTTTTCGATATCTTGTAGGTAAATGAAATTTGTTTACGTGCACCAAATAATTCCTAAGTGTAGTTATAATATGTTAAGGTAATATGAAGGAGAAAAATGATTATATAAACTAAATATATTATTATTTATTTCTATAATCATATGCATCAAGAATTGTGGATACTGTTATAAATATTTATAAGTATAAGGTTATTTCGATACTTAATCATATTACACTGTTGTTTTATTTTATATTATTTCTAAGTTTATAAAAGATGCATTTGATATCGTCCCATGCTAATTCGGGATGAAAAAAAAAAGTTAACTAGTTTCCTTTATTCAAGTTAGAATCTGTCATAAAAGATATGTTATTATGATTATTAAACATGAAAATAAATTATAAAGAACAGTTATATATTGTAATTAAGAATAGTGTTTGCATATCTGGTACGAATCAATGTGATATATGTAGTGTTTTTTATTAAAATAATGACATTGAATACTCGTGTTTGTTTATTTTTCATCTTTTTCACATAATAACTTGATTACACGAACGTTAAGAAATTGCTGACTAAACGAAAAATAGTTCAGACCACCCGAACCAAATTAAAAGACGTGTATGTATAAGTATGTATCCTTTTTCTAATACGGATATAATATGACAGAAGGTTTTGTTAAGTCTTGTTAAATCATACATACATCATACACATCACACCTGATTCCATGTAGAGGGGTAGGTAGAAATCACAGATCCCCATCTCTCCCGAACCTGACAGACCACTTCGTTGACACTCATTCACACTCGGCGTTTATAAGAACTTCTAACGTAACCCTTTTTCAAAATGGCATCTATCTGACAGTCATAAGTCCTATTGGACTGAACCCTACGTTACCAACAATCCATTTCACCCACATATATTCCTTTTGTCAATCTACTATCATTCATCCGCATAACATGTTAAATCAATCCTTTATAAAACAGTAATTAGAAGCGTACTTCAATAATATGTATGTTTATAAGACAAGTACCTTACCCTTATTAAGCAAAGGTTAATTTATCACGTAGAACCTTATAAGAAAACTGTTCTACGTAGCTGAGAATTCTTATCACGATCGCTATTAGATTGCGTTAGATTGAAGGAGACATGCTCAGGCCCTGATAGGCGACTAAGTGCTGTTGGGAGTTGTTTACACTAAGGTGATGGGCTAGTAACTCTTGGAATTAGTAAAATGCTAGGTATTTTTCAGGTAATGTAAATTTTGTATAAATTAATTATGTTTTTATACACCATATAGAGCTGATACGTTGTCCTAGATTCTATTTATATACGGTTAAAAAGATCATTCATTTTGATGGAGGAGATATTATAATATCTACGAGATTAACGTGATGGGTTCACACTCCAAAGAAACGTGAATGTATATATGTTGATATAGTTCATACTTGTTCATTACTCAGTCTTCAAATATTTCCTTCACTTTTAATTAATATAGCTACAAAACTAAACTGTATTATTAAATTGCTTAAATAGTAATGTCCTATACATAACATATAATTGTATATCGTATAAAAATAGACTTTTCTATTTTTAGCTTCCGATTACCTTTACCATTTTCTTTTAAAACCAAAACAAAGAAGATCTATTTTCTCTCATACACAAATAGCTCCACTGTTTGCATAAACAGTTACCGCAACCTTAGAGGACCCTATTCGATAACATGGCAAGTTAATCACAAAGAAAAATACCTCTCAAACTTGGTCAAGTGTGAGAAGAGCACTCGAGATAAACTGGTGAGAGAAAAACCTCACAAAGAGGAGTGGAGGGGCAAAAAATTGGGTCGGTCTAATGTGAAGGCGGTAAGAACTGTACGAACTAACGGTAAGAACTAAGGTTGCAATAAAGTTAAGCAATATACGGTATAAGGGTTTGGGGGTTAAAAAATGTAAGTACGTATGTTATTATGCATGTTTTTTACGTAGAGAGGACTAAGAAATTGCCCTTTTAACTCACTTTACTGTATATGTCATGCATATTTTGTTATAAGGGGAGGAGCTTAAGAAAATGTTTTTTTTAGGTAGAACTTCTTTGTTTCAGTGGTATGTACTTGTCTTTCTTATGAGATGTATGAAACACAAACGTGTGATATTCTTAACAATGTTGAAAGCATATCCAGTATGTATGTATAAGTATGTATGTAAAACCAATGGAGTCAATGATGTGTGGTTATCCGGGAAAACTAAATAAATAAAACTGTGTTATCTGTCTAAAACATGATAGAGACACGGGCGTTAATAGTGTGTTTATATATGGTGATACAGTCAGGTTCGGCGACAATTAATACAAGAATTTTCTATGTCCAAAAGTCAGTGTGATTTATGATTATACCAAAAGAAAGGGTACCAGGCCATCAATGTGAAAATCAAACCTCTTTACTTGAAATATTGCTCTACTAAGTACCTTGTACACTAAAAGCTTGTACAAAATAAAATCCTTCAAGAACTTGGCAATTAGCAGTGTTAGTAATTAAGTTATCGGCTCGCAGCAGCTTGAATTACAAGTCACGTTTACACCGGACGGAATTGCTCGCAAGATTTTCAGCATTCCATTTAAAATAAAAGCTCACATAATAACTCGAATAACTCTGCTGGTTTGTAACCTGAATAGAATGTAATCAACTGTCTTAAACTTAATACTACGGTGAGGGAAAACATCGTGAGGAACCTATCTGTTCCCCGAACAGGTTATAGTTAGTGCTTGTAAATGGCGACATGTCTTACCACATGTCTCATTGAGTACTGAGTATCGCGTAATACGTGGGTTCAAGGTGACCATAGAGTTACTACCTTCCCAATTGCAGAGATGGACACCTAAACCTCTGACTACCCCGCAAGGTAATGGTTGTGAACGCGTTTGTCTTTTTGTCTTAAACTTGACATATCTTAAGATAGAACTGATTCATCATTATTATAAATTCTTTTTTTAATTTGACTTCTTGTCTAACCAAAATTTTCTTAAGAGATGATGGGTAGATGTAATTGTGGGTAGACTAGCATCATAGTATAACATATGCTTCACGATTTGTGTATACACACTCCGTTTATTTATCTCGGCGGAATAGGAGAGTCTTAAACTGTAAGACATACGAAGATTTATTCTTAGGAACCATGTCACCGATTTTGATAAAAAGAAAAACTGCATTCATACTTTATTTGAAAAAAAACCGAATAGATCCCGGTTACTTTGGAAAAATAAACTTGCTAGGACTACCATCTGTGCCGATTTGTCATTATCGTCCAAGATGGACATCGTGACTCTCTACACGACAACAGGAAGTATAAGCGTGCAAATATATATATATATATATATACAGGGTGGCGCATTCAAAACGGTCAGTATGGGAAAGTCTGAAACGATAAGAGATACGAAGATTTGTTCTTAGGAACCATGTCACCGATTTTGATAAAAAGCAAAACTGGATTCATACTTTCTTTGAAAAAACAACTGTATCCAGTACAGGGATCGAACCCGGTTGCTTTCAAAAAATAAATTGGCCCTTTTCACTTTTTCTTTTTAAATATCGATTGTGTAGGTCTTAAGCTGTAAATGTCTCTATGAAACATGGTGTCGAAAATGAATAAAATGCATTGTTTTGGCATACTTAAGTTTATCATAGTAGGTTTTCTAAGTGACCACCGTTGTTTTCAATACAATATTCAACACGTTTAGGTAACGATCTTAGTATTGAATTTTGTATTTTCATATGGTGAATTTGCGTTAGAATTGACTTTATTGCTACTTTTAGGTCTTCAATGGTGTCATAGCTTGTTTTGTAAAAGTCATCCTTAACGTAATCCTACAAGAAATTTCCTAATATGGTTTTTTTTTCTTTAAACTTTACTTTAAACTTTAAACTTTCTTTAACTTTTCAATAGATTGTTAGTTTTTGATTACTGTAACAGAATCTATCATCATTATCATTATCTATCAGATAACAGAACCTCCTTAAAGGATTAATGCAATGCTAATGGCACATGATATGGTGTATGTAACAAGTATGGAAGTATAACTACAAACAGCCATAGAGACAATTATACATGTCTGTTGAATATTGTTACGGTGTATGTAAACTATTATGATAAACTAAAGTATGCCAAAATAATGCATTTTATTCATTTTCGACACCATGTTTTATAGAGACATTTACAGCTTAAGATCTACACAATCGATATTTAAAAAGAAAAAATGTAAAGGGTCAATTTATTTTTTCTAAGCAACCGGGTTCGATTCCCGTACTGGATACAGTTGTTTTTTCAAAGAAAGTATGAATGCAGATTTTCTTTTTATCAAAATCGGTGACATGGTTCCTAAGAACAAATCTTCGTATCTCTTATAGTTTCAGACTTTCCCATACTGACCGTTTTGAATGCGCCACCCTGTATATATATAATACAGTAGTAATATCATAATATATGTAATAAGGTATATTGAATATAGACATAATCAAAGGGGTTAGTTTAGAGGGACTAACTGCCGAGTGTATATAAGGAGGTGTATAAGTGTCAATGCAACGAAAGTGGATTGTCAGCATCGGGACAAATGGGGACTCGTGATGTCTGCCTTCGCCTCTACAGGGAAACAGGCGTGATTTGTATGTATAATAAGTAGGTAAAATATTTCTCGAACATCCAAACTTCCAAGTTAACAAACAAAGACCCTCTCGAAATAGTATCTTGTTATTATATCTTCAAGATCATGTTACCTTTGCTCTAAGTTTAAGGTTACAATATTACTAAGTTGCTTACAAGTTATAAAAAGTATCCAGACTTACTAATTAGAGTATACAACTTAAGCTAAAGTGATTAATATTTTACGTGACCGTATTTGGTGCTAGTTTGGGATGTAATTAGAATACAAACTAGCTGTTGTTCTTGCCGGTATGTGTGGCGATTGACAGACTAGTGGACATTTGAGTGTGTTGGGTGATGAGGTAGCAATCTGGCGAATATTCTATATCAGTGGCATAACAACCCCGATAGTTTTGCTAAAAGTTACCAAGGTGATATATATATATATATATATACTTATATATTTTTAAATTCTGTCTTCCCCAAAAGGATGTGAATGTTAATTGTTGCTAATAAAAACGAGGACAAATTGTATCAAGGAACACAAAAACATTTTTATATAAAAAGAATTATTACACATTCAATTATTATTTATTAAATCAATATCGCAATGTATCAATCGTTATATAAAAAGCCCATAAGTATTGTAATAGTATTTATATGAAATGTCACGGTTAGTTGGCTAGCCCAACACCAAGAATATACAACTTAACCTCTTTCACACAGTAAAGGTAAAAAACTAGTACCATTCCAAATCCCAATTTCACCTTAGTTTTTTAAAGAAAGAAATATGACGATACACAATCCCATTGAATTGTTTGGTCAAACATCTGCCTGTATTTCAGTTTGTTAACTGTGTTTGTTTTCCATCGAAGCTCAGGTCGAGATCTTTACAAACAATACTGAGAGACAGAATTGGGTCCTAGATATCAAACTAGGAAAACGAAAACTATATTTTCGTGACACGTTATAACAGAGAATATTGCGAAGATACGTAAGTATCTTTTTGGTTGGTTATAAATAGATGTGTGTGATAAAGTGCCAACATCTTATGTATATGCATATATAATACATTATTTTATAATTATCAGTTTATTTTCAACTTTATTTATCTAGATATTATTTTGATTTATTACCTCATGTAAATATTGTTTAATAATTTAATAAAGCCAAGAAATGATAAAAAATATTATATATTATATATATCGTCATTAAAAATCATACACATGTGTCATTATAGACTTCGAATCGAATGATAATATCTAATTAAGCGTATCAACGTTATACATTATCAATATAATACAGTATGGTTATTCTGTAAAATTGAGTCACCCCAAGCAGGAATACAGTCGCAAAGTTTATGCGATGTAACATAATATTTTGCTAAAATGAATCCTTTCAACTAATTTTCTTTCTTTAAATCTAGGTTTGGAATTGTTTCTTTGTTATATTAATTAGGCGAGACTTTTGTAATTAATATCGCTTTTTACATCAAAAGCTTTGTTACAATAAATACTTTGTAAAAGTTAAGAATAGCCAAGTTTTTATCAATTACGTACTTTGTTTATTTATTTAACAAAACATAAAAGTGTGTAAGTCAAGTCAGTCGTGTAAACATTACGTCAGATAAAAAATATTATTGTTCATTAAAATAGGAGGCCGTAGGTGGATTAGTAAAACATAACCACCCTTTAAATACATACTGTGACAAGAAGCAAACAGAGCATTAAAGTATATTTTTTTTACACTTTTGGTATGGTAAATTAGATAAAGTTAGCGATTTCTATTGTCAGATTTTATAATTGCAATACGTAAATTTTCTGATTACCTGTTGTCTGAAATTTAAGTCATAAATATATTATACATATTCTGATACACTTCTGAAACATATTGATATCTTCATATACTTTTCGGCAGTACATCACACCCGTTTTACAAGGGTAAGCACACTGTACAAGGGTGAGCAGAGATCATGGATCCCCATCCATCTCGAACCTAACAAACCGCTACCGCTTCATTGACATAATTTCCGATGTTCTGTTATAATATACTTGTACAGTTTTAATTACGTAGTGCCTAGTATTGTTAGGTTAAAGTCCTTCCGTTTCCATCAAAAGCCATTTTTATAATGAAAAAAGATTTTCTCAAAGTATCTCGTCATTGTATCATTTAGCAGGGCCACTGCCTGTGAAATTTAATACCGTCTTTTAGATCCCTTTGTAACCTTACCTTAAGGGAACAATTACTTGGATGGGTCGTTAGATTACAACGTTTATTATAATGTATTTTATGTATTATTTTATATTTTAATACTAAATTTAAAAAAATCTATAACACACTCATGAGTACTCGAAAATAAATACATGCAAATTCTTAATACTCAAAGGGCTACACAGGTTATATCCTGTATTTACCTACCTGAGTATAATATGAGGATATGAGGTAGCGAACAGGACTTTGAACAGTATGAAAATTAAAAAAAAAAAAAAATAGTGGTTAGCTAATATTTATCCAAAATGCATAGGAAGAACGTGCCCTTTTTTCATCTATTTTTAAGAAGCAGCTATGGCATAATTGGTCACTTAGCTATTTTACACTCTTAGATTCGTAAATCGAAGTACAAAATCCTAGATTGTATTTATAAATAAGCATTACTCCTTTTTCACTTCTTTTTCTAGAATACACTACGTACAAGTATCTATTTTTGTACAGGCTTGTTTTTCTTACAGTCATTTTACGTCAATAGAAAAGGCTCGGACACAAAACATAAAAAGGGGAGAATTTACTGAGCATACTTAATGGCTACTTCAATTTCACGAATCGGTTGCTTTCTGCTAGCCAATTTTCTTTTTCTCCGAGACTATAACTAGACATCTGCTCTCTAGTTTTGTCTTAGGGCTTGACATATAATGTTTGTGTTTTAAAGAAATACTCATTTATGATATAAATATGAGTACTATGTTTTGTACGTTGCAGACTAAATACACACTTAGCATATACCAGTAACAATTTCGTTATTCGTCATCATAAATTACAATAAGGAAAAGATAAGTTTATACTTTTTCTTAAATAGTCTCCAATGAGAAAGTTGGCTAATCGTAGTCGTCAGTCGTAATCATGGGAAGTATGAAAATTTTAATCAAACTTTAAATACTCTCTCTTAGCGACAGCCCACTTAAGAACCGAAAAACATTTTGATTTACAACACACAATTAAAGACAACGTTAGAGATCTTGCCCACAAGCTGCAAGAGTCCAGCGGGGATCGCAGGCTGGTAGCTTCATATGCCAGAGGGTTAGTCTGGCTATTCAGAGAGGCAACGCTGCCAGCATATTGGGTAGTCTGCGTTCCAATGACAGCGACACATTTTTACTTTTATACATACATACACATCACGCCTGATTCCCTGTACAGGGCTAGGCACAGATCAATGTTCATCTGCCCTGTTCCTGACAAACCACTTTCACACCTCATGAACACTCGTCGGTTATTGGTAGTTCTAACGTCACCTTTTTTCAATATGGCGTGTATCTGACTGTCATATTTTGTAATTTAATTATTATAAGTAGTTCTAATTTTGAAAATACAACTTCAATTTCTGCTTATAAATAAACTAATACCTGATCGTGATAAAAAAACACCACACTATATTCAAACTGTAACCAATGAAAAGAAAAAATTCTTAAGAAAAGTAGAAAAACGTCGTAATCCAGATTAGTGTCCCACTCAGTCAAAGGCTCTGGGACAATCTAGGAAATATATTAGTCAGGGACCTAGTATTTATGGGGGACTCGCCTCGTGTCCCGACTTAATTAGTCCCCTGTGCTTTTGTAGAGTTACCAGGACTAATAGACAAACGTGACAATGATATGTAAATAGCCACACGTTGATTTAGGGTTTAAAACTAACTAAGAAGGTAACTACTGACTAAAGTAATATATACATGTCGTGTTTGTTTCTCTTAAGGGGTAAGTTACCAGTCCATCGCCTAAAAGACTTAATTTACCCTTAGCCTATATGTCAAGCTAACTTCGATTGTGCATGTGTAATTATAACTATACCAAATATATTAAATGTCAAAGTCAAATGTTGTCATTCAATAGAAGTACAAATATAGTACATTCATTAAAAGTCAAAATAGTTATGGTTTGTCTATATTTATAACTAACTTAATCTCTCTACTAACATAATCTAATATCCCTGTGATATAACGTATTTATATCTTAAACTTCTCTTATCTTTTATCATTATATTATATATCTCTAAACAATACATGTTTTAACTTTCCATATCAATACTATTATTATTATTCCAAATACGTTCCATATTTGGCTGCAGGCTTTTGGAACCGTACACTCTGCCACTCCCCTGAGAGTTCACGTGATGGAATTAAACTTCGTCCACTGCGGAACCGGAAATGTACTTTGCTAATGAACTTTTGACAGATAGTTTGAATAAGTCAGGTTTGTTAGTCCTTCTATTGGATAGAATTGTTAAGTGGAATGCCAGGATTGGGAATAATTTCGTAACAATCGTAGAATACTGACGCGTGTTTCTTTTAACAAAAAACAAATCATTATAGTATTCAAAATTTCATGTAGCTTTGATTTACCATTTTGAAATATGTTCAATAAACCGACTTGAACGACCGACATTTAACTTCAATGCCTCCTGTAAAGTATGGAAAATGAAGATCCATCTCTGTTCGCCGATTCTGACGATTTGGTTTCTTGATCTCTTTACTATTTGTAAGGATACAGTAGATCCGTATCTTTACAAATAGTAAAAAGATCAAGAAACCAAACAGTTAGAATCGGGGAACAGAAATGAATCTTCATATATGTAAGCAGAGTTAAGAATCATGAAGCTTTATGATTCCAATAATTTTTAATATGACATAAGACCATTTGATTGCTAAGCTTATGAGCAATATCTGGCTACCCGAAATCAGAATATAGTAATAATTATATGTAAAAACACTCAGAATCAACGTTGTACTTAGACGATTAATTGAACTAAAATAGAACTGTCCTACAACTTTGTATTTATTATAAGCTAATTAAAGTTTCAACGAAAGTTCTTTGCTTACTTGATGCTTACTATAACTTAAATACGGGTGGTGGAATTACTGAAGTATAAACGTACTTATAACTATACTGTTATGCAGGATATAAAACAGTTTTATTAAAGCCCAATTCTACATTAAAATATCCTTACGTAGGTACCCTTGCAACATAGTATAAACTTATAACGAACGTGTCTCAACCCCTCAGAACGTCACTTCTCTCGGGAATATTAACACTGTGTCACAGTGTCCTAGGTACTACATCGATTAAAGCCCACGAGAGTTTCCGTCATATAGACTTTAGGGGAAAATATCTTTGTAATAATATTAGTATACCACTTTGTAGTTTTTGTAGTCAAAGTCAAATGATCTAATTCAACATAAGTACAAGTGCAAAACATTTATTGAAAGATAAAACATTTGCTCGACACTAAATGTCTCTTAGGTTTAAAATTCTACTGTTGGTTCGGAAGCCCTGACTCGGAGAAGAGCCAACAAGAAACTCTGGCTTTCAGGATTTTTTTCCCAGTGCCAGTTACAAAAGCAAATTAAAACAGAAACGTAATAATTTCTGATTATTTTTTGCACAAATAGCTTAGATGCACTCATGGCCAGCCCTGAACTTCGGCAAGATTGTCTCCAACTGCGTAGTAAGCGCCCTGATCACCACTTTGTAATTTCCCCATCGTAGGATAAAATATCGTAAAGGAAGAAGGACGTAAAAAGATGAATAACTTACAAGGACCACCGGCTTCCCAGCATGTCGCAGTAAGCAACTGAAAGACTTGGGGTGATAATGAAATCTGTTGGGCGATGGGCTAGCAGCTTGTCACCAATATTCCACATGACATAACAATCTCAAGGACCTATGAGATATTATTGTCTCTCAATGGCTCGGTCCATTTTAGAAGCGATTAAGACACGTGATTGTATGTGCCACTTAATAAGTTATTAACGCTCATACTTAGTACAAGGGCAAAAACTTTGGAATGCAACCTATATCTTTGTTTATTTTAAAATTAAACGTAATCATAAATATTTTTGAGAGCCTCTAGCTATTTTGAGGTAGACCTCCTTGGTTACTGTTAGCATTATTACTCATATTCAACAGCGGAAAACTTTGTGAGGAAACCTGTCTATCTCTCGGGATAGCTAATAGTCAGTGCCTATATACGGCAATACAGTTCACTACCCCACGTTGGGTGCTATCTATCTCGTGAAACACGGGCTTCGAGTGACCCATACCTAACAAGCCTTCGAAATTTCGGAATAAAAAAGGGACTGTATACACAAGTCGTGAAGCGTATGTTGTATATATTACTCATATTTACTTTGATGATCTTATGACTGTTTAACCCTTTAAAAGTAAAACTAGTAGTTCGAGAATTTAATAGTTTTTAGGTAGATTTTACTACTTTTATGTTTATCATGGCTATAATACGAAATATGACTGAGATTTTCTCAATTTTCTCGATTTCTCATATTACTACTAAGCAGCTATCATTTAACTTGTTGCGAGGCAATTTCATTCTTTAACTATACATAAAGCATATGCTAAAGCGTATTGTATTGTGTACTGAGCCATTCCTGAAATATAATTTCTTCTAAACAAGCAGAATCTTAGATTCTAAACTGCCAAAAGTTTATAAATACGTATATACAGATGTATATCTACTATAAATAGTTTTCTCCTATACTCTATAATATTCTGAATAAATTACAAGTAATAGAGGAAATATTCTATCTACTACTAAAGGATACTCTCAAAGACGTGTATAACAAGGAATACAAGTTAGAAATATCATATCTAAAAGCTAAATACAAATGTCTACAGCACATAATAAATACTTCCTTTTTATAATAAGCTTGACGTAATCATCAATATTTCTTGTCATATACCGTGTAAAAGAATCATCTTCGCCTAAGTATCAACCCTTTTTGATGCCATTGTATACCGGGTGTAGGTGTACCGTAGCTGGAACTCTCTGCGAAAGTCTCTGCCTATCTAGTTAAGGAAGTCGAGGCGTGACTAAATGCACGTATTTATTGACCCTTTTTTGTATAATTAGTCCCTCTAATTAATCACACACAACAAATAAAAAAACAACTTTCATTATTACCCTTAAACTACTAAACAACTGATAAACACACTCGCTTCCCAGCCCTCCCTACTCGCCGATAGTAAACGCAGCATCTCTATCTTGGGACATTAATATCTCAGGGAAACAGACATATGTGACATCTTACACGATCGGCCTGCCTAAACTTGGGCGGTGTTACAAGAGCTATCAGGACATATATAGGGGCCTTTAATCGGTTTGAAGGTGGATAGAATGTTGGAAACATGAGTTTTATTAGTGTAGTTTTTGCTGTCAGGTTAGTGATAGTTTAAGGGGAAAATTAGTGATAGCTTACTATATAAATATTATCACATCGAGTATTGACTATATGAGGGTTCGAGATGGTCATAGAAGTTATACCTCCGCGTTGCTATATGACACCGGAACTTCTTACTATCTCGTAAAGATTTGTGCTTCTTATTATCTCGTAAAGATTTGTGGTCGTGAAATGTTAATAAACAATCATCAAATAGATTCCGTTGACTCCTAGTACTTAAGCGCCTCTGATGACATGTAAGGAACAAATGCAGGTATTTTTATCTATTCTATTACTTTTACGGGATAAAAAAGATTTAAGAAATTAAATAATTCTATTTTTAATACATTTTTACAAGCTGCAGTCGAAAAACAATTTGTTTCCACTTTCAGGTATCTGTTTTCAATTATGATTGTCCAATCATATTTTTAGCACGTAAATGTGTTTATTAAACCAGTAAATGTGTCTTAGACTAAATAAATTTCTACAGGGAATCAGGCGTGATGTGTATGTATGTATGTACTCAATAAATAATACACACGTAAATACGCACTTTCATCATTTTGTTAAGAAAATCTAATTGTGTCTTGTTTGAAACCCCGTTCCAACGTTAGAACAATATTGATACTGTACACCAGTCGCACTCCAGTCCATATGGAAACCAGAATAAACAGATCAAGATCACAAAGATGTTTGAGCTAGCAAGCTTTCAATGAAATATGCTACGGTCTCAGCCACGTCTGCTCCGCAAAGTTTATGCTGTACAGTTCATGTGAGTTGGAATGATGTGCCCGAAAATAAACTTGCAAAATTTACAGTGACACATCGATAAGAAGAAATATTAAGACCATTCATATTCCTAGTAACTTAACTAAAAAGCACACTTTTATTTAATGTATAAAAAGAGGCAGATATTACCAGTTTGAATAGTTTTTTACATCATAATATTTTAACAAATACACGTTAAATACGTGTAAATCCAGTTTCTTAAAAGTATGAATTCTATTAATTTTAAGGTATGCAAAAAGATCTTATAGGATTTCCTGAGGATCTCGTTTCATTACCAAGGATCTAAGATGCATTCTGTATTCCTGTTATTATGCAACGCAACACCTATATTGCAAAGGAAATTTTTCACAGTCCGAGCGACGATAAATCTCTTTTGAGTTTGTAAATGGAAGCCTGACTGTTCTATGCAAAACTAAGTACGAGTTGAGAAGTAAATATGAAAACAATTGCATACAAGGAAATATGGGGAATACTCTGTGCAGTCTTGCAGTATTTGTTAAGACATATATTTTCTGATATTATTACAACGGGTGAAGCACGAGATATACCCATATTCACATTATACCGCTTCATGCTAGGTCACCAAAGTGATTACTGATAATGTAACGTGGTGAAACGCATTGTCAAGAATTTATATTCAGGATTTGAACTTTGAACCCACTCAACAACTGTGCTACATTAAGCTTACCTACTTATTAATTTAATTTAATTAATTTTCTTGGAAAAGGCAATAGTTTCCTTACTAACAATGCATCTGACTATTCCACTGCAAGCTTAATAAGTAAGGGGTTGAAACCCCTTACTTATTAAGCTTGCAGTGTTTGATTTTATTTTAAATCACTTTCACTAAATACAATAAATACCCTTTTACTGCATCAAGATTTCCATTTTATTTGAATGACAGGTTTTATATATATGCAATGAATAAACTGTTTTCTTTCTTTATTTAAATAACACAATCACTTTATCAAACACGATAAACGCACAGATTCTAAAGTCGATAACCCGTGCAGTTGCAATCAAAGCGTCGTACCGCATAATAGTGTTTCACGAAATGACAATTTACACGGACAGGTTGGCACCCGATTTATGCAAACAAGTGGCGGCTGCCTATGGCATGAGCAGATAGCAATAGGGACTATACTATTCATGTTACATGATATAGGATTGTAGGCAAGTGTATGTGATACTAGTTTGTGTTGAGTTAGTGGTTGTCTTAAGTTAGTATAGGAAGTGTACATTGGTGGTTGAGACAAATCATTTGTAATTTGTTGGTTATGGGCAGGTTACGGTCGGTAGATTTATCGTTTAGCCATGCTTTTTGATTTACTGTCCACTGCTGGACGTAGGCCTCCCAGAGAGTACACCATCTAACACGATCACTCGTGGCCCTGAGCCAATCACTACCAGCGACCTTTTTCAGGTCATCGGTCCACCTAGCAGTCCTACACTACGTTTACATTCTTAAATATTTTTATTGAATTTTGTTTTGTGTCTTTGATTTTATGAACTGTCATACACTTGAACGAATCTCTAGCTTCGATTCCTGGTAGATACAAATGAAGATGAACGTAACATATGGTTGGCATAATTATACAACTAATTTAGATTCTATGTACGAAAGTGTACTCATCGATATTTCTAAACAAGAGCAGTTTAAATACATACATTTAAATAGTCACAGTGTTTAGTGAAACAAAACGACTTTTGAAATGCGAACTCTAAACAATTAGAACTTCATGCGGTTTTCCCTATCAAAGCGCTGGCAAACAAGCAACACTATGTTTTAAAACTAGGAAAGAGAACAAACGGCACAAAATACTGCGAATCAATGTGGGAAATGCATCAACTACTATAGTGAGAGAAAACATTATGAAAAACCTAACTTTTCCTCGGAACAGGTAGTAGTCAGAGCTTCTAAATAGTGATTAGTAACGGATTATCTGGTGTTATATGACAGTTCAATGTAGTCACGGGATTACTTCTTAGAATAGAATAGAATAATACTTAGAATAAAAAAAAACTGCACAGGTACAAAAACATTTACAATTACATTTATTACAATTTACAAGATACTGCGCTGTCACTGTGAAATGGCCCAGGCTCAGCATATGTTGCAGGCCAAAGCCCACAACGCCAATCCTCCGTCCTTCCAAAATCACGAGTATGGCAAGTGAGTCTACTAACATGCGAGGGTTAAAAATATTGTGAAAATTGAATAACAACGATCTGGTTACCACGTAGGTTCGAGGTCCCAATAGATTGACTGCTTTTAAAATTGCAGATACGTCAAATCTCTCATGGTTAAAAAGATCGTGGAATTATCAGTTTCAAAACAAAGGTACAAAATATTACAAATCGATCTGGTATGAGGAACAAAGCTTGTCAGGCACATGTTAGTACAAACGAGCGGGTGAATTAATGCGGATACAGCCTTTTATTTGATGGAAGCCTATTGATCACGATACGCGGCAAACAAAACGAAACAAGAGAATGTAATCATTGTTTTTTAAACCAATATGGACGTTTCTGTTGGATTAAATCATACGACTACATGAATACTCATGATTAATAATTAACGGGACTTATCGCGTAAGTTGGTCACCATGGCTACTGCAACGTAGCCGAAACGTCGGGTTAATAAAGGTAAATTTATTATATATAAACTTACGCGATAAGTCCCGTTAATTATTAATCATGAGTATTAATCGCGAATCTCTTAAAACTATACATGAACATTGTTGTACTACTGTTCTTTTATCCATAATAATCTTTAGGATCTTTAGCAAGGTCGCTGGTAGTGGTTGGCTGAGGGTCACGAATGAACGTGTTTTGTGGCGTACTCTTGGAGAGGCCTACGTCCAGCAGTATACTGACATAGACTGATTGATTGAATCTTAAGCATAACATACACATTTTCCTACAGAAGGCTAAGCAGATTCCATATAGACTTTAGCATAACTAAAGATATTATTAGATAGGTACATAAATATAGCTTTCTACTTGTTCTTCTGTTAGGCACCGTGAACGATGCTGACAAATCTTCTCTTGCCTCACTCACACTTCACACGAAGTTGTGATTTCATCAATATGGAAGTGACACGTTGCTATATCATCGTTCAATATACATGCTCGGGACAAACTTGTCATTAACGCATAACCCATGCCATATTTCATTCATTATACTCGTATTAACTCGCTTTACGGAGTTTATATCTCGTATAATTGGTTAGCATTCAATAACTAACTGAGAATTACTTCTATAGTTGTGTAACTGCTTTACTAATACATACACACACATCACGCCTGATTCCCTGTAGAGGAGTAGGCAGAGATCTCAAATCTCCATCTGTCCCAATCCTGACAAATAACTTTCGCTCATATACACTCGGCGTTTAAGGTACTTCTAACGTCAACCTTTTTCAATATTACAAACAATCATTTCTAAGAAGTAATTTAATCAGGGTAAAATGTAAGATGTACATATGTTTTCACTAATAAACATCCTATTTAGTCACGTCAAGGTAGCGAAAAATTCTTAACAATAACAAATTTGAAAGCAAAATATTCCACTTTCCACACACGATTATTACAAAGCTATTCAGTAAGCTATTTAGCCGAAGTAATTTCTCGTGCAGCTAACTATTAGCGGCGACTATTAGTCTCAAGTGTTTGACGGTATACTGTAATTGGGCTAATTTTCATTCCGAATCGAGCTAGGCCGAAAATGGATTCAACAACGTAATTCCATACATATTGGGTTGGCTTGGAACTTTAAGAATGTTTTCATTCTTATTTCTTTTCATAATATTATACGGAATGAAAGAGGTACATTGTACGAGAAAGCTTCATTAATAAAGTATGAAAATTGTTCTTTGAAATCCTTGCACTGACATGCATAATTTACATCTCTGCATACATGCTCGGATGTTATAGGTATATTACGCCTTTATTTATAATTCAATTCTCATATTGCAACACAGTTATAATCATAAGTAACCAAGGTAACCATGAGTTGGTTAATATGTCAGCGACGCATTATGAACATCACATCTCTTCAACTTTGGTACACTAAGTATGATATATACATATATGATACGTATCACCATGTTGTGTATTTGTGTGTATATATGTGTTTATGTTTAAGTGTATAATGTTATGCGGATGAATGATAGCAGTTTGACAAAAGGATTATATGTGAGTGAAGTGGAAGGGCGCTTACCGGCCGGCCCAATAAGACATATGACAGTCAGAAAGACGCTATATTGAAAAAAGGTGACGTTAGGAGTACCTATAACCCCCGAGTGTGTATGAGAAGATGTATGAGTGTCAATGAAGCGAAAGTGTTCTGTCAGGATCGGGACAAATGGGAATCCGTGATCTCTGCCTACCCCTCTACAGGGAATCAGGCGTGATGTGTGTGTATGTATAATGGCCTATTTTCTGTAAGAGTGTAAGTACACGCGTGTATTTGGTAGGTCGAGGAAAGATTCCCTTTTAGGGTGCCGTACGTTGAAGATAATTAAATAAATATATGTTTTAGATACTAAATATTAGCAAATCCGATAAAATGAACAGATTTCCACACAATGTTTTCCCTGTTTGTTAAAACTTACAAACAAACGCTTACATAGTTTTCAATCACAAACTTTACATTAATATTACATCCCTAATACGTTTATTAATCCTTTTAACATGTTAATTTAGTAATCAAACTAATTGATACGAAACACTCATCCCAAACTGATTAACTTCATTAATTGATAGACATTAGTTTAATTAATGCTTCCTCTAATGTAATTAACTAATTATTGCAAAGGTATAAAGTGATAGCAGAGTTGTGGACATTAATTTATATAATGCAGTATACAAGTATCGTCTCATAGGATTGAGAGTGCATGTTAGTGATATCTTATGACATATAATGAAGAAAGGTAGGTGGCTATAATATATTATTATAAGTGAACCACTTTTGTAGGTAAGCTACATCATAGACCAAATGTATAATATATAAATATGTTAATTGTAGCGAGTTAATGTATGAAATACAAATACTATCTAATTACGTTTCTTTTGGTTAAAAGTCTATGTCTTAAGTTATTTATTAATCAATATATAAAAAATTCAAGTGGCTAAAAAGGGTCAGGTTATTCCTAATTAGCTATATACATATATTAATATAATGTAATTTGACGTAGCTCAGTTGTTTCTGGCTGGTCTCTTTATCAGTGGGTACAGGGTTCAAATCGGGCTTGGGCATGTACCAACAGAAATAAAGTTTAATGAATTTCTATGTACATTTTAAAAATTAAAATACATTTACGAAATGTATCGAAGGTAAGGGAAAACATTGTGAGAAAATCTATCCGTTCTCCGAACAGGTAAGAGTCAGTGCTTGTAAATGAGCACTGACTATCAGATCAACACATGGGTTCAAAGTGCCCATTGAATTACTAACTTCACAATTGCGGAGATGGAAACTTGAACCTTTGACTAATCCCGCAATGATAAATGATCTTGAACGCGTTTGTCTTTGTCTATATTCGTATACAATCTATCGTTAATTTAAACCAAGGAGGTATAATTCCAAATTTCTTTATACCAAAAAGGCCAATTGTAGGCAAATACATATCCATTTGTTATCTGTACTTTTCTTGCAAGTCATCGTATCTTAAACCATAAACTTATCCTACCTTCCAAGTACTCATAAAGCGATTAGTTTTCTTTATGTTATTGGGAGGATAAGCTGGGAGGTCGTTAAATATCGCTTTAATGCAGTTGAGCAGAGCAGTTTAGCCTGTGTACTTGGCGTGTGGAATATCAACTATATTATCTTATGATCTACTCTGTGTGCTCTATTATTACTTAAGTAATCGTAGATACTTGTAAATGGCGACATGGCTGACCACCTGTCATTGAGTATCGACTATCTGGTTAACACGTGGGCTCGAGGTGTCCATAGAATTACTATTTTCGCAATTGCGGAGATGGAAACCTGAACCTCTGACTACCCCGCAAGGGTTAATGGTCCGAATACGTTTGTTTTTGTTTTGTAATCGTAGATATCCACAATGTCTACGTTCTACTTAGACATTGCAGTAAGCATTAGTCAATCAGTTTAAATAGAACATACGCTTCACGATCTGTGTGTACACACTCCCGTTTTTATTATTCAGGTCAAGTAATCAGAGGCTTGAGTGCCTATCTCTGAAATTTCGAAGGCATGTTAGGTATGGGTCACTCGAAGCCCGCTTTTTACTAAATTGACAGCACCGGACGTGATTGGTAGTGAACCTTATCGCCGTATAGGCACTGTGTATTCCGAGGGATATGCAGGTTTCCTCACGTTGTGTTTGCGGACAGTTAAATTATGTGCGTAAATGAAAAACACATATTTAAATTTCATTCATTGGTACATGCCAGAGCCTGGATTCGAACCTAGAACCTTTCTCATAAGAAGTTAGAGGTCTTACCCATTGGGCTACAGCCGCTACAATACAGACGAAATGGAATACCAAAGTTTATATAAATAGCTGACTATCTAGGGTCACAACAGACATTCCGCAATTGCGGATATGGACTTGGAAACTTCTAACTACCAAACGAAAAATAACGGTCGTGGAGAGCATAATGTTGCAAATATAAATAAACCTTGTTGATAACACACTCCACGTGAGAAGCAGTGAAAGAAATTTGAAAGCGTCATTGCCCTCACATTTACTTAAAGCATTTAATGAATGTCTATGATAACTTATTGCCTATGATAATTATAAATTTTATTTCCCGTTCTATAACTGAGTGAAAATAGTAGTTTCTAATTTAGCCATTAATTCAGATAATTTAATTGTCTGTGCCACATTATCTGCATTTAATAATAATTTAGTGATGGGCTACGTAAACCATACTGGAATAACTTAATAAAATCGGCAATTCTAAAGATATTTACATTTCTTAATTTTTCTTAATGGACTTTAGTGTTTTTGTGTTAGCCGTATAACTTGGCTTTATGAATTGGGTATAGCGAAAAATCTGCTAAAATCGTGTAGCCACGTTTCCATACTCCTACTTTTATAACATAAGGCACTACTCCACGTGTATACTCCTAATGACGTCACGCGTTGTCTGTGTCTCCTTTTTCCATTAGCAAAAGTGATAGTCATTCGTCCTAGGCCACAAATTAATAGGTTCTCATTGTTCTGAAGCGAAATGCTCCTGCTGGTCGTTGATAATTCTAATGAATGGAGATGTTGTCACTTTAGTACTATGAAACTAGCTGTGTGTATTTTCGATGTAATTTGTTGTTGAGAAATGTGGTATAACAATCCACGCCATATAAGAAACACGTTAATTAATTAATAAAGTTATAAAAGTAAATTTCGTTTACCTATTTACCCTCTGATATAAGTAAATATAAACAATAAGCATTGACGTATCCTAATAGTATTAAACATACATACTGACATGATACTCATGCCCGATAACAATAATATTATGGATACTAATATATCAAGTAAACTAACCCCTTGATGAGTTCGTCTGAGACTCTTGTTAAGAGTACCAGAGTAAACGTATATTTAAGAAATATAATATACTTCATTTGGATAGATAAATACATATATACACAAAAGGCAAACGCGTTCACGACTATCAACACATGCGGGGTAGTCAAAAGTTCAGATATCCATCTCCGCAATCGCGGAGGTAGTAATTCTATGGCTACCTCGAACCCACATGTTAACCAAACCAGATAGTTAGAACTCAATGTGACAGATGACAAGCCATGTTGCCATATATAGCATATATAATCAACAAACACACTAGAAAGCAGAAGAAAAGGGTATTTATTAACTCTTATAATAACTTCTTATAATGTTTGAGGAGTCTATTTTAGTCTCAAACCAGCCCGAGGCTTATATGTAGATGCACTATCCCTTTTCATATACAAACACCTTTTAGTGGACAAAGACGGGTGTTTGTAAAACGGGTTTGCAATGGATACGTGACCTTTTTATTACGAGAAAACGGTGGACTAAATATAGAACGTTTGACACATAATTTGAAGTGAAATGGCGGACTACAGAAAGCCACTTTGGATTTTATAACAACTGTACTAGTAAAATTCGATGTAGCTCAGTTGTTTGAGGTTTGACTCTGTATCAGTGGGTACAGGGTAAAAATCCCGCTTGAGTATGTACGAATGGAAATGAAGTTTAATGAATTTCTATGTACATTTTCGTAATAAAAATACGTTTACGAAATGCGTCGAATACTACGGTGAGGGAAAACATCGTGAGGAAGCCTACCAGTTCTCCAAACAGGTTAAAGTTAGTAAATGGCGACATGGCTTACCACCTGTCACATTGAGTACTGACTATCTGGTCAACACGTGGGTTCGAAGTGGCATATAATTAATACCTTCGCAATTGCGGTGATGGACACCTGAACCTCTGACTACCCCGCAAAGGTTAATAGTCGTTAATGCGTTTGTCTTTTTTTGTGTACTATTTGGTTGAATGGTAACCAATAAGGCTGCTGTAAAATAGAGAGCTGTTTTAGATTCAAATATAGCATTTATTAAGTGACTAAGGGACTAGGGGTCAATTAATCAATTAAGTGATAGAATAGATTAGAAAAACATTTATCAATAGATACAATCTGTCTATGGGTTCTAACCCAGCGCTAAGTCTATACTATTATTTAACATATAGGCTAGCAACCTGTCACCAATGTTATATAGTTACTCAACCCCAATCTTCGTGTTTCCTACGAGTTCTTTATTATGTCTCCAAGCTTCTATCTACTCCGAAAGGGATTAAAGGACGTGAATGTATACGTAAAGAATGTCAGTAAAGCGGTGAGTAAGTCGTCAAAGGTTCCGAGTTCGATCCCCCTTTCATCACTTTTACTTTGAAACAAAATGTCTAAACCTGCTTGCTCTTTGCAATAAGGAATAGCCGACACCTATATATATAATGACATGTAAAGACATGTAAATTATCACGTAAGGTGCTGGCTATAAGTTCATAAATAGATTTAAATAATTTACAACGCACCTCATCTATTCACTTACAAACATACATAAACATCACGCCTGATTCCCTGTAGATCACGGATCCCCATTTGTCCCGATCCTGACAATGATCCTAATCTATTTATGCTTATATAGTCCCATAGACATGGCTACGCAACAGGATATACTCATAACACGTATACATAGTCACTAAATCAATACCTTAGCAACTAAAACCTCCTTAAGCTTCCTTCTTGAAGCGATATTGAATCTGGCTGAAAAACTAGTTTATTCCCGTTGCCATGGCGACGTCTTTTTACCGCGATCTACAAAGGGACAACTTGGCTCAACTTCTCAGTTGTTAACGATCCAACAGCACAAGACTTGTAACTGTGGAACTCGTATTCATTAGGTTTTGTCTTTGTACAGACGCAGTTTTAGTGTTACGTATTGTTTTATTGGCTCTGTAAGTAGGGTCTACGAATATATGTATGCTTGTAAGATTAGTAAGCCCTTGGCTAGGGGATTCTTATTTTTTATTGGTAGATAAAGTAGTTAAAAATTAGTAAATTATATTCAGCATTATTATGTTGTTCTTGAACTTCAATAAAATAAAACCTGCTGTCGTCGAAAATGCGCATACTTTTATAGTTTCCATTAAGTGTTTTATTCTATAAGGTACTCTTGGGGAAGGATATACATACACACACATATATATATATATATATATATATATATATATATATATATATATTAAGACTGCTATAGGCTGATTGATGACAGTTTAGTTCAGTATAAAACCAGAACCCTTAACAAACTAGGGCCAAACTATAGAACTCCAAACAAACAACAAAAGAGTTCTTATTTCAATCCCGTATAGTTTTATTGTGCGTAAAAGTTTATTGACTCTAAACCGTGGAACCTCTCCTTACCATATTTTCATGTGAAAAGATACGAAAGAGGTTTTATAAGATCAACCCTTCCTTACATTTCCCTTGGGGTAGAGTTACGAGATTCTACGGCCTTCCCGATTTTGGTACCTTTTGCGTAAAAAACGTGGCTTCAGTATATACCTACTATACAACTATTACATTCAGCTATACATAATTATGTACATATCAAAAATATTTTGGTTAGATTGTGTGCGTATAATTTTAGATTGTCAAGAAAGATTATTAATTAATCAAATCGTATTTTATTCTAGATTTTTGTTGTATCTTACAATGCATTAAAGTTCAGATTATCTCTTAGAAACCCTACAATAAGACCAAAACTATTAAATATCTTAACTGCAATCTCTTAAAATGAGACTAATGAAAAGTAGGTACAAAGAAATTAAAAGCAACTGTTCAACAAAAAACTATTTTTAACTTGACCATTCCTATTTGCCACTCATTTTAAAACAGTAAAATAAATTATGGCATCACTATCTTTCAGTCAACAATAAATAGAATGATAACTATTGTCATTGGGCTATGCTTATTGGCTAGCAACCTAAAACTAAACATTGTTATTAATGTCATATGGACCCTAGCCCCGATAGAAAGACAAAGACAAACGCATTCACGACCATTAACCCTTGCGAAGTAGTCAGAGGATCAGGTGTACATCTCCGTAATTGCATAGGTAGTAATTCTATGGCCACCTCGAACCCACGTGATGACCAGATAGTCAGTACTCAATGTAATGTATAGGTGGTAGGCCATGTCGCCATTCACAAGCACTATTACCTGTTCGGGGAACAGGTAGGTTTCCTCACGATATTATCCCTAACCGTAAGAAATTGAGGCATATAGCGACTTTAAGGTTCTATAAACCTAATAGGGTTTGGTGATGTATAATGTACGTCTGCACTAGCCGGTAGTAGTGCTTAAGGTACCCAACATCTTAAACAGATACGCCAAAACAAAAGCTTGACAAACATCTTCGAGTATCTACACGCCATCGACGGGAAGAAAACAAGAAGTGTTCTCCGAAACACGTCGTGGCTCGGTTCTAACGAACTGACGAAGAGAGACGTCCCAAACGCGACGGGAATGTGTCCTATGAAATTTCACGAGACATTCCTATTTCGACGGGGGGACTTGATCGTGTCTTTATTGATTTACTGTACCTCCGCTGTACGGTTGGGAACGGACGATAAATAAGTTGAGATGTTTTTGTTTGTGCTCAAAATTTGTTCAGGTTTCTTAGATGATATTTTTATCTTGATATAAGTAATTTGATTGCTAGGATATATATATATATATATATATATATAGTATTTGAAATAGCTACCTTTCTTTCCAGGTATTCTAAAAGATGACTTAGATAATATAAAAAAGAGAACTGTCACCTATATTCTATACCAATGTCATCACAATCTCATATTATGATCTTGTTATAGCTAATAATAGAAAAGTTCACATATCCCACCACAGTCTACCTCTTAAAGAACTTAAGTAAGTCTATATATGTGAAAGTACGAATCAGTGTATATGAAAATATCGTTTTACTCGGGCAAAATAAAGGTAGTAATTATTTGTTCCACCAAACATTTGTTTCCAACTCATAACAATAAAATGCCTCTAACTCTATGCCGGCCTCAAACCACGAAATGATCCGCTAACTTCTGAAGTATTTCAAAGCCAACGAATAATTTTGACTGGAGGCCGTTGATCGTATATTTACGAACAATTGTAAAATAAAACAACAAAAGTATCTGAATTTTATCTTTTTTGGCGTAGGCAGACAGTTGAGTTGGTCAACGTGTTAGGCAAGTTAACTTAATGCGTAAGAAGAACGATCAGCGATATCTATCTAGATATATAAATCTGTCAGTTTTGATACCATAGCATCTTATGCTATGACATTAGTTAAGTCACTATCACTTTATATCGTATAGTATAGACGATTGAATAGTTACGAAACTCTTAGATACATAATCATGGTTCGGCTTTATAATACTTAAGAGTATCATTACAGAAAAGATTAGAAACGGTCTGTACTTACGTATTTAGTAAGATGAATACAATTAAACTGTTGACATTTTTTTCAAGGCGGCCGTACATAGCGCGAAGAACAAAAGAGCATGTAAGAGAAGGTTAATGGGTGTGAATGAAGCAAGAGAGATATCTCAGGATCGTTTTATATGGCAATAGATAGTTTCCTATATAGTCGGAGAAGTAGAGGCGTGTATACAATCCTAACACTTTTGTATATACAGGTCATATGAGGTCACCTTTTGTATGCCTGGATAGGCAGGTCACTGCTGAACAAAATGTATGGACTCTAGGGAAATAACCTAAATGTTTTTTCCATTATAACTGTCACGACAACTTAATCACCAATGTTAGGTTAGGGACTTGTATAGAATGTTATCAGCATGTTTTGATCATTATGTGACCCAAAAAAAATCGTGTAAAATTCAGCCTAATAAACTCAACATGTCGGAGTTTGGACGCCATATGTATCAGTGATGAAACTTAGCTGCATCGAATACTCAAGCAGCACCTTTTCATCGCATTGAATGTACGATTATAGCTTACAGTATGAGTTATACGTTTTATAATAATAATAACCATAATATTTATAATTATAATATTTGGACATTATTACACAAATTGAACTTGGTAAGTACATTTAAGACTTATGTTAAGGGTACTAGTCAACGTATATTTAAGAAATGTATACGTATCATATATAGATAAATACCTATATATCATATATAATCAACGACCAGACTGGAAAGCAGTAGGAAAGCGTAGTTCGTAACCCTGCCTCCACCGGGAATCGAACCCGGGACCTCACGATTAGCGTTCAGGTGTCTAACCGATCGCGCCACGGAGGTGGTCATATTAAAAGTCATGAGTTAATATTTTCAAGTGTAAATAAAAGTTTTCGATGTTTTGTACCGTAAAAGGTTTTTCTTTCTTTAGATGAAAGTTTTGTACAGTAAAAACATTTTTCTCTCTTCTGATGAAACTTACTTTAATTCGGTTTCTTTAAATCAAATCAAGAGTACAACGTTAAGTCAGTAAATTTAGCAACATTAAATAAATCTTATTTTGGATATCTTCTGCTTGCAGACACGTAAAGAGAAATAGCTGATTTTTCTACTATGTACGTGTATATCAGTAAGACTACGGTACGGTAACAGTTAATAAAATCTAGTACATAATTGTGCAGTCTCCAGACGATTGAAGAGTGACTTGGTGCAATCTATTAGGCATTGCTAATATGTCTTTTGCTAAGATTGGCAAAAGATACTAAGTAATACTACCCTAACTAGTACCTCCCTTTTATAACATTAATACGACATATTAATGATGATGAATGATCACCAACAATATAATATAATACGAAGTACTTACTTAATACTTTTACTTATATACTTTTAATTTTTATAAGTATATAAGTAAGTACTAGTACCATCTTTTTATCACTTCTTACCCCTTAAACCCACACGCAACCAAGTCATTACCATGGTATTTACGTCCCAGAGTCTGGCTACATAGTCTGACTATCTACCTATTAACTTATAACCAATCATCCATTAACCATACATACAAACGTTGCGAACCTATCTTGATTATGCAGATCACGATTCGTTAAATTCCAACCTCGGTTCTTAATCCAAGGAGCGGTTCCATTGGCATTTGGCCAAGCGAAGATTGCTCAGGCCAATTTCACTTGCGGTTACGGAAACATGCCGCTAAAACCTAGCCTTGTCGGCTTTTCATTCCGCTCCTGGTTTGGGACTAAATATGTAGCTGTAGAACTCGTAGGTGTATTTGTTAAGTGAGTACAAGGTGACGATTTAAAAAGCTAGTAACAGTCGATAAATTCACCGTTTTGACTTTAGCTGTCTCTCAAAAACTGCAAACGATTATTTAGTTTAAATATAAAACAAAGCTTAGAAACAGTTGTAAGTCTAACCAATAAATTTATTTAATTTTGAAACATCAAAGTCGCTTTCTCTGTCCCTATGTCCCTTTGTATGCTTAAATCTTTGAAACTCCGCAACAGATTTTCATGCGGTTTTTTTTAATAGATAGAGTGATTCAAGAGGATGGTTTATATGTATAATAACATCCATTAAATAGACAGAAGTGCGAAGCCGGAGCGGGAAGCTAGTATTATTATATATACCTATTAGATTTAGTATATTTTTCCACTATGAACAACGCACAACGTCAATCATGCACCAGTCCTTGCCTCGCCTATCTCTCCCTAGGGTCTGCTGAAGGTAATCCCTAAACGGGACAAGTAGGCCTGTTGTACCATTTCTATGTGTCTGTTAATGTCTAAATATACTGTGTGTGTACCTCGTAAATGGTGACATGGCTTACCACCTGTCACATTGAGTACTGACTATCTGGTCAACTCGTGGGTTCGTGGCCACAAAATTACTACCTTCACAATTGCGGAGATGGACACCTGAACCTCTGACTACCACGCAAGGGGTCGTGAACGTCTTTTACTATAATAATAAGAATGTAAGAGTATAATAACATTGTAATTAGAAATAGTTAATAGCGATAATTTAATACTTATGTTAAGTGATAATTTAAGTTATTTTGGTTTCAAAAGAAATATTATATTATACGCTAGAAGAGGCAGCCCAAGCTGAGACTAATTGTAAGAATTGTCAAAAATACAGATTCTTCATTTTTTTTAATGTCTAAATATACTGTGTGTGCAATAAAGAATAAATAAAGTAAGAGACAAAGGAATAGATGATCAATTCTCTCTAGCAGCCAGGATTAGGTTGTTCGGGTCAAGAGAGTTATAAATCAGTGAAGGGTCGACATCTGGAAGCTCCGGGGAGGAGACTATAACGACGAATTAACTGCCTTTCAACATTACCTTCACTTAGCTTAACGGGGTGTCCAGAAGGAATGGGTTCAAAGAGCTTTGTTTGTTTTTAGTTTGTTAATGTTACGGTAATTGTACGAGTAAATTGTGATAGTACCTAGCCGCATAAGAAGTGGTTCTTTTATAAAAAACAAAAAAAATTTAAAATTCAGATAATTACAAACACTGCTAAGATAATGTTAAGGACCTGAAGACATTAACACTAACCATTATCTTCAAAGAAATAAATAGGTTTCCATGCACTGTTTTTCCACAACGTGTAATGTATTTATAAGTATATGTACGTGCAAATTGTAACAAATGATCAACATGGCATTGATTTAGAGGTTACGAAAGTTAAAAGAGAACACACAACAAAGAGAAAGAACATTTTATTCACTTCTCTCTCGACATTTTAAAGATTACATTGACAATTGTAACATTGACACTTATTCACCCCTGTACACTCGGCGGTTATAAGTACTTCTAACGTCAATTTTTTCAGTATAGTACGTAAATATACCTACATATCTTCGTATAAGAGTATGTATATGAAATAAGCAACTCCCTTTTACTGTTATGTGCATTGTGTTAAACAGCAGAGTGCATTATATGAAAAATTTAATTAGTTCCGCCCATTCAGTTTCATTAGAATCCAGTGTCTAACGTTACCCCAGCTCTAATTTAATCTTAGCTAAAAGGATTATATTCAGTGGGTAGAAAAGTCCATTTTCGTGTTTTCACATTATAGAAACATGCGACTAATAGACAGTGCCTGTATACGGCGATAGGGGTCACTACTATCACGTTGGGTGCTATATATCTAGTGAAACGCAGGCCTAACATTTCTCGCAGTTTTGGAGATGGGCACTCAGGCCTCTGACTACAGTGCCAGTGCCATAATAAAAAGGTAGTTTGTATGCACAAGTTATGAAACGTATGTATGATGCATGTAATTGTATTAAAACATATGACAATGAAGAGAAACTGGGATCATAAAAAATAGGATCCCTACCTACTCTATGTAGGGAGACAGGCATTATGTGTCTGTAGAGCATTTGTATGTGTACGCCACCAACAGCAAAGAAAGTGGTTTATGGCTACATATGACAAATTGGGTTCCATGTACAATGTGTTTACATGTAATGTAATGCAACGAGAAATAATACGTACTCCCGACATTGTTTATTATTTGAAGTGATTTTATATTAATATGGAATATACTCGTAGGATATTTGCTGGCCATTTGCGCAATAAAATGAATAAACCTAGTTCCTTATCTACCTCGATATACAGTCAGCTACATTTCATAGAATACCAAACTATCCCAGAAGCATCAATGTAAACGTTATGGCATATGTATTGAGAATCAACACAATAACATTTGATACAAGGGAAGTGTTTCAGGCATCTGCATTGCAGTTGGACCAATGCGAGACTTCATTGCGAATATTAACTCTAAAGGAGCGGTTCATTAAGCCAGTTAGTTGCATGCAAGTATGTATATAGATTTGACAAGTATATAAATGACACTTTACAACTTTCAGGTGAACCGTTGACCTGAAGAAGATCGCTGGTATTGGCTGGAAGAGGGCCACGAAAGATCGTGTTTTATGACGTCACTTGGGGAGGCCTACGTCCAGCAGTGGACTAGTATAGGGCACTTGATGGAATTAGAAGTACCAACTTGTATTACTGATAATTTCATGCAAGCTGAAAGTTGAACGAATACATGTTACTAATACAAGTCACTTGCATACATTTGTGAACATTTACTTCATTCAATAATATAAATACTTACATTCAAGCACTGACATAATGGAAACGCGGATAAATAAAGATTCACGCAGAACGTAATCTTGGAAGTAAAGTTTTAACCCTGACATGACCCTGAAATAGGAGATGGCTAAAGTACTAGATTAAATAGGAATTAATTTATTAAGTTACGAACTGGAAGCTCAACATTAATATTTTCCTAAAGGTGAAAAAGAAAAAAATATAATGACCTTACTACCAAAGATAGACAATAGTAGTAATACGTTAGTCAGTATGTGAGTGTTGTATAGCACACCGCATTGCTTTTACACTGTTGCTGTTACCAGTTACGTTTTACCCATCTTAATCTGCAATAAAAATAAGAGGCTAATGGTTCTTATCCGATATTTTTGCCTGAAAGACAGACAATCATTACTAAATCTTTGTAAATTACTTAATTCCATGAAATTTCCCTTCAATTCGTTTTCTTCGAACATAATTCACCTATATTTATGCGTCCAAAGGTTACAAAACCACGAAAATACATACAAAAGCAGCCACCGATGCTCCCGTTTATCAAAAAGCAACAATAATAACCGCACTCAGGGCCTTTCCATGCATAACCAAAGAGCGCATTAACATAACATCTCCCATTCAGCCACGTGATCAAAATAAAAGAAGAATGCCTCCTCCAACAGCCTTTTGTTTAAAAAGGAAAGTGTGGGAGCTGTGTATATTAGCTATTGGATTCTACTTATTGGTTATCTACTAAACTCGCTGACTAGCACTGGATTTTATATTTCCTATCAAATTACCTTTTACCTTTACAACAACCTATGGAAAACAATCTGCTACTAGTTACTAAGCCACATCGGATATACGGAAGTGAGTATATACTCACAGGTATATACCCACAATCAATTACGTCGCGAAATGTAAAATATGTGTTATTTGCATGCTATGATTATTAAAATTAGTACCTAAGAAATCGTCCGGGAACCTTGGAACATGGTCACAGTCTGTATGTGTCTGTAATTTGTGTAGGTTAATAAGACATAGTTCAGTCACGCATTTTTATTATAATATATAAGTGTTAAGGTTAAGAAGGAAATACTTTAATGGTTATAACAAGTTTATGTTGATGTTAGTAAAAAACACCCCTTGTCTCTCAGTCGTCTCTTACAACATGGTTTAAAAATTTCGACTGGGTGTGACAATTAGTGTTTAATGAAATTCGTGATGGGTCAAAAGTTAAGTACAAATAACATAAGCAATCTTGTTTTACTGTCTACGGAAAATATTTAACTCCAATATTTCACCTGTTTAATTCCTGTTCAAATAAAGCCTATCTTTCCGGTTTAAACAAGGCTTTCCTTCCGGAAAATAACAGGCCTTTGTTGATTCAATAATACAATATTGTTAAATTACCCGTACGTCGACGAAGACAAACAAGGAAAGACAAATTACTTGTAGCAAAACAAGAGAAAAAATGATATTTTACTACAGGAATAAAGTTCAGTGCCCGTGCTGACCTATAAATTGAATATAATTTTTACCAGTTTCTTTCTCTGTATGTTTTTAGGTATTTGAGGTATTGTTTGTCAGGATTGGGATATATCCGTTATCTCTTCCTACCCCTCCATAGGAAAACGGGTGATATGTATATAATACATAATGTTAAATATTTGTGGCCTACAGTTGCTACAGTTACTACGCTACAAGCGTATTCGTAGAATTATAAATACTTAAAATATACAAAAATAAACTAAGGAAGTAACCTAGCATCTTTAAACGGAATATATCAGCTATCATTATGTATATTCAACTTTCACGACAACTCGGTATAACCAAACTATAGTATTACATAAATAAATAAATGAAAATATCACCTACATATAATGTTTTCTCAAAAATTTCTCTGCCCCTATTTTCTCAAACTACTAACCTCCATTCGCCTGCAACGTGTCCATTTCTTAAAAACTTTGACATTTGAAAAGTCAAACACTTTTAAAAGGCTTCTCGGGTGGTAGTCACGTTTCAGTTTAATAGTTCTGAGCGGTCACAGCGCTCTAAAATTAGCCTCATTGAGCCTGCACTTGCCTCGGTAGAACTATGAGCATTCGGAAGTGTATCTATCGATATTATTATCATTACTTAATGAATTTATATGTTATATCTAGTATAATATTTGCAGCTGTGGTTATTTGAAACAGAGAAAAAACTACATGAGTAGTTGTTAATGTTAATTAAGTCTTTTGTATAATTTGTTTTAAAAATATTATGTGACGTATCTTGTCAATTATTTTTCTGCAGGTTTACTTTACGAAATGCCAGTAGTGGAATTACTTATATTTTAAAAAGTATTTTGTCTCATTTTATATTATAATGAATACTTTACTTTTCAATGAACTGATAGAAACATTCAATAGGATCCTTATATTGAATAAATAATATTGATCTGGATTTTAAACGACCA
Organism: Leucoptera coffeella; assembly: GCA_030578115.1. Taxonomy (NCBI): domain Eukaryota; kingdom Metazoa; phylum Arthropoda; class Insecta; order Lepidoptera; family Lyonetiidae; genus Leucoptera; species Leucoptera coffeella. Next base: position 98,406 of record JAMBLF010000728.1, read on the forward strand.
GTTAAGATACGGTCTGCAAAAGTCGATAGTATGCGGGCATATCCAAGCATCGTTTAGGAAAAAATAATAAATAAATTCTATAAATATGTTATCATACGTAAATTGTCCTATGAGACCTAAACATTCTATCGCAAACATGACATAAAAAGTTCGCCCACGACATTTCGTATGCAAGCAAAAACCCCACAAAACTTTTTCGTATTCACATTTTTCCCATATAGCTTGAAACCCTTCAATTTAGTTCCCATTCAATTCAACCAGTACCGTTCAATAATATTATTATGTAAAAATGGTTCTAGTTACATATGAGTACAATCAAGACCCATGTATCCCTTACGAAGTACACAGTTAGATATTGGTGTATGGTCAAAGAAATTCGTTTTTTTTGTAAAATTTTGATTTTTTCAGGATTTAAAAAACGATTTTAATCAATGTTTTAAAATTAATTTCTAGTACATATTTAAAATTATACATATTAGGATACATACAGAACACAGAGTAATACGTGTTAATAATGTTAAAATGAAATAAAATATTAACAATACAATATGAGTCGAAAAGAATGGCAGCTAGATACCATTCTATACTAATGCTATCACTATCTCAACACTAAGACCAAAAAGAACTGAATATAATAATCTCCGAAGTCTTAGCTACCTCGAATTGAAATAAAATACGTAAATGTACATTCATACACATCACGCCTTCTCTCGACACTCATATACGATAATGAAATAAAATGATTCATTCTATCACCCCCTATCACCATCTATCACGGCCAGATGCCAGGTCACGTGACTATTTGCCAGGGTGTTAATGGCCCAATTAAGAGGCCCGACCATTACGATAGCCCCTGTCATCAATAAATTAACAATAAAGTGTCCCTGGGTTCAAGTTGCTCAACATTGCCCTTCGTTAGGTATAATACTCATTATCGGACTTAGGTGATGATGGCGTGATTGGGAAGTATTGAGATCTGGGTCGAGTAAGGAATTGAAATATAATATATTACATAATATCGAGTGTATGAGAACATGTATGAGTGTGAATGAAGCGAAAGTGGTTAGTCAGTATCGAGACAAATAGGGATTCGTAATCTCTGCCTACCCATCTCCAGGGAATCAGGCGTGATGTGTATGTATGTATGTATAATATCAAGTAGGTAAAAATTAATTAAAGTTGATAGTTTTCGGTAAGTTGTAGTATCATGATTAATAATTAACGGGACTTATCGCGTAAGTTTATATATAATAAAATTACCTTTATGAATTATTAATCATGAGTATAAATCGCGAATCTCTTAAAACTATAGTTGTAGTGTCTATTGAAATGTATGATTGAATCTAAAGTAAGTATTAGTTTTGTGTAAACTGTGACTATGAATCTGAAGTATTTTGGGAGCTTATTTCACTTTGCAGGTATATTTATTTCAATAACATAGAAAAAAAAACATATTCAGAGCGCTGCAGTGCTTTAAAATTTAATAATAATAGTAGCAATAACGTGACGCTGTGTATTTGTATTATAAATCCCATAATCACCCTAGTAAAAATCAAATTATGACACCTATAGATAGTTCTCATTCACTAATTATCACTCCAAACATTACAAGCTGCTTCCTATTTCCTTCGAAATTCGATAAAGGCCCACAACAATGGTTCTATCAAGCACTGTATTTCGAACACGCTGTGAGACATTCTGTCAGAACAGACTACAGAATAAGCTTGACAAAGAAGGCTCTAGGCAAATTGCGGTATCTTGCCACGAACTATTTGTCTTTCCTTGGGAATCGTGAAAATTCAGAACAGTGGAAACGATCCGTAAGGCTTTGGATAAATTTATATTTAAGTCCTTTAAGGCTATGGTAATCCGTCGATCGGAAAGAGGCGTATAAAATTATGGTCAACGATTTGTGATGGCTGGATTATATTTTTTTATATGAATATATTGGAATAAATGAGTATCAGAGTTGAATAATGTGTAAACGAGTAATAATACCTACTACATCGCTATTTTATATCGCTATTTAATTCTGTAAGGATTGTTGTAAAAAAGGGTAATTAAATAATATATTGCAATAGAAATACACATGGTTTACCAAATAGTTAGTAGCCGAACAATTCTGATAGGCAAACGAACAAATTAATTCAGATAAATACTGCATCACAATGGTTAACGTAATGACGCCATTATCGAAAAGTGCTTAGCGGGGATTGAAGGAAAATCCTTGAATTCTAACCACTGAACTAAATTTAACCATTCCCATTATCAATGTAATAAAAATAATAACGAAATAATAATATTATTATAACAAGCTTTTATTAACTTAATGTGCTATTTTTAAACTCAAATCTACAAATGATGACGCCGTATTGACGTTACCAAATTGCGTGGAAAAAGATAATCTTGTAATAATTTTCCTGTTCCTTTGCGGAATTATTTATGGGGATCAATAATAAAATCCCCTTGTCTCAGAGATAATAATAACAGAATTGACAATATTGACCTATTTTAAGAGTTTATTTAAAAAACCATCCTTATTTCTAACTGTTCATCAGTAAGTAATGCTTCTTAGCTGTGTCAAAAACTGAGGTTCGATATTTAAGATGTTAAAAGTCAATAAACATTTTTGAATACAGATTATATTTACATCTATATAAAACATTGAGCATTCATGACATTATTTTACGGTTACATGGGTTCTAGTATATATTTTCGAAACTGGAGTTAGTGATGCTATGATCACCTCAAACCCACGTGTTAAACAATTACTATCTAACTTGACAGGTGGTAAGCCGTGTCTCAATTTACAAGCACTGAACAATCAATTTTCGTCACCGTCAATCAATCAATCAGCCTATGTCAGTCCACTGCTGGACGTAGGCCTCCCCAAGAGTACGCCACGGAACACAATCACTCGTGACCCTCAGCCAACCACTACCATTTCAGTTTGTATTTTTTACTAATTTTAGTAAGAAAAACGACATAACTGCCATCTGTAATAAAAATTGAAGACGTAATACTTATGAGCACCGATCAAAGGGTTGTCATAGGAGCTAACCTATAAACATGGTATTACTAAGAGCTTATGTTTTCATTATTCCGGGCACGTTTGGGGAATTGAACAACATTATGTTAATGCGCTGCTTGGCTATGCATGGATTGGGCTACGAGTGCCTGATGTTTTATTATTGTTGCCAGTTGATAAACGATGGATTTTGTACCTTCATAACTTATGAATAATATTAAAAGCGTATACGGAGATAATAATGGTGTGCAAGGAGAATGAAGAATTAGATAATATTGATGAGGAAAAATAACGTAAGGAATCTATGTATTCTTTTTAGTAGCTTTTATATTTTCGTGATAGATTGTTGAATAACAGTCTTAAAATACATTGCATTAACGATAAAAGTAACCTTAACCTCTTATGAATGAGTAAAAAGAGTGAAATTTATATATCAGTATTGTGTTCTACAATCCAATTACGAGTTAAAATTTTAGTCCAACTTTCTTCAAATGCATTAATAAAATCTCGTAATAATAACGGAGAAAATGTTTTTTTTTCTTTAATAAGCCAGTCACAGCTAAGGTTATGTCGGCTCAAGTACAAACACTGATGCCACGGCGTTTGCACTTGTCATTCAGTCGCCATGGTTACACCAACGCCGCCAGCCGCTACAACCGAAGAAAAACGAAGTCGAAGCTGCAATTCTGCTCTTTCTTGTTGTTGTTGTTCCGGTCGTTCCAGTTGAGGATCCAAATATAATACCAAAGCAAACATATTTAGTCAGCTTGGCATCACAATTGACTAAATATTCTAACGAAAATAATTATTTGTATTTTCAACTTTCACTGGTAGACGAATCATAGATGACTGGAGAAAATGTTAGTTGTAAGAGACTTAAATAATATAAATAAAATACCCATTAAAATACTATAGGTCAATCCTGATCCTCACATCAAAGGGAACAGGATAAGTTACCTTAAAAAATATTTATGAAATAAGCATATAAATAGTCAATATTTCCCCTGCCTACTTCCTTATAAAAGAGAATCCCGAAAATCATTTTTCCTGTTCGTGATAATAATATTTCGTATGGTTCACCATGCTCTCAAAAGAGAGCTCTTTATATTCTAACTATACCTTAACTATACGTTGGAAGGTTACATACACATAACAAAAACAGTCACGACCATTAACTCTTTTAGCGTAGTCAGAGGTTAAAGTGTCCAACACCGTAATAGCGAATTGGTCTGTCAGTGATTTGCCAGTAATATCGTATATGTAAATATATTTAGCTTAGAGATTTTATTTCATAATTATTAGTTTATTTTAATCTTATATATATATAGTCTTATGATTAATTATTTCATGTAAATATTGATTAAATAAAATAGCTTAAACTGAAAAAATGTCATCTCGAACTCACATATTAACCAGATGGAGAGGACCTTATGTGACAGGTGATTCACCGTTCCGGCATCGAAAAGCACTATTCAAGGAACAAGTTAAAAGTAACTGTTCTAAAGAATATGATTAGGATGGTTTGCTCACGATGTTTCCCTTGCCTTAGAAACTTTCATACATACTCGTATATACAAATCATACCCAATTCCCTAAAGAGTGGCAAGCAGATATCACGGATCCCCATTTGTCACGATCCTGATAAACCATTTTTGTTAGAATATTTATGTTTTGATGTACAAAATTTTATTTGTACTATGGCTCTCGAGATTGAAACCGGATCACTACGTTGTTTAACACTTTGTGGATACTTAACAACGCTACCTCCTCTAAGATTACACGTACTTCATACTAACATAAACCTAACATCACGTAGACACAGTCGTTATGATACTACGTTATGACATACTGTATACAAAGTACTGGTATCACGTCAAGTAATTATACAGAATCATAAAGGTGAAGCTTATGTTGTGCTAAGCAGAACTTCGGCTTAACATGTTGTTGGCGTGGCTTAAAACTTCGTATCTGTTCTATGTTTCAAACTTTTAATTATGCAGTTAGAAATGTTTCATCCTTTATGTACTAGGTTTTGTATTTTTCAATTTCCGACGCAAGTTTACTGCACTGCAGGCTGTCAGTACTTGCGTTACTCAATTTATGAAAAGCCCTGTCATTTCATATTTCTTCTTTGTGTTTTGTCTACGGTACAACTCTTTGAATGATAATCTTTGTCTTTTTGTGCTAACACATTACTTACATAATTCACATTCCTTTAATTGTTTTCGAGTTAGACAGAAACTTGAAGAGACGATAAAATGCTTAGGCTACTTAGTATAAATGTTAGGTTCGCAACGTTATGTAGAACGTTAGCGCTACTAGCTTATTGCCCAATAGATTTCATTGACCTCTAATCCCTTAGTCGCTTTTTACGACACACTGGCAGAACAGCAACTACTTAGCATTCTATATACGTCCCAGACTAGCACGAAAAAGAGTATATGTACAATTAAACCTTGATGCAGTGAAAATAACCTTCCTTAGTATACTTTATCCTATCCTATTTTCTAAAGGTCCCACGATTAGTACGACGATGAATTGGTAAAAAGTTGCTAACCCATCGCCCAAAAGAGTCTTTGAGCCTTAATATATTCAATGCCATCACGACCCCAATACTAAGAAGGACTGACGATCTCTGAAGTTTTATCTAACTCGGCAAGGAATAAAGTACGTAAATGTACATACATACTTATATACATACATAACAAGTCCGTTTCCCTGTAGAAGGGTAGGCAGAGATCACATGAGCACGACACTCATCTCATCTATGTAGATAAATAGCAATTAACTTGGGTAGCAAGATTATAATACAGTGACGGTTAACTTGTGTCCGTTGAGATTTATAGGTAAACGCTGTCGTAGATTAACTCATTAGGAATGTTCTAGAGAACCACGTGTTATTTAAATAACTATGTTATATGTTGGGCAAACAACATTAATTAGATTAACTCGTGCATACGTGAAACGTGTGTATTATAGACTGGTACTGGTTTATTCAGAGTCAAGAATGCTTTCAGTTGTAAATAGACTTCAATCTGTTAGCTAAAACCGTAACATACTTATATATTTCATTCATAATTGGGTAGGTATTATAAATATTAAAAACACAAAACAAAGAATGCAAAAGCAGAGATAAAATTTTTGTGTTAGAAATAATTCCTCCATTTTTACGTATAATACAAATATTTTATAAGTTCCTACCAGTATTTTGTGATACATTAACATAATGTCATAAGTACATATTTAAGACGACTCGTTAAAGAATTACGGATATGCATTTATTATTATCATGTATGATGTATGACATTTGCAAGGGAAAACATCGTGAGGAAACCTACCTGTTCCCCGAACGGGTAATAGTCAGAGCTTGTAAATAATAATAATAATAAAAGCATTTATTTACAGCAACAAAAACATACACATTACAAATATTTTACAAATCAAACTTACAAACTAGGAGGTATAGCTTGTGCATGTTATTGTCGCAGCAAAAGGGTTCTAACTCAGCTTGGTATGTTACGTTTGGTGGCAAACGCAACGCTGATATTATGTTAGAACCAACAAGAGGGCAAAATTAACTATAAGAGCTTAGTAAACATACATATTAATAAGTGTAAACTATAAATAAATTATTGTGTTACGTATTGTAATAACATTGAAATTATACCGTATATGAATGTTTTTAATGCTTATATTATGTGTACGATATATATATATATATATATTTACAAATACATATAATAAAAAGATATACAACGTAAAATATGAAAAATATGAAAAAAAAAAAAATGATGACTTGGCTTACCACCTGCCACATTGAATACTGACTATCTGGTCAAAACGTGGGTTCAAGGCCATAGAATCACTACCTTCGCAATTGTGTAGATGAACACTTGAACCTCTAACTACTCCGTAAGGGTTAAATGTCGTGAACGTGACGAACACTGTTGATGTTGTTTTTTCACTCCACATTTAACTCATCCTATTATAATCCGAACTACAATATATGCACAAGTATATATATTTATGTACAGAGGTTATATAAACAGTAATTTTGAGTGCTAACGAATTATACGGTGAGGGAAAAGGATCATGAGGAAACCTATCTGTTCGTCGAGCAGGTAATAATTAGTACTTGTAAATGCCGACATGACTGACCACCTGTCAAATTGAGTACTGACTATCTGGTCAACACGTGAGTTCTAGGAAGAATTACTACCTTTGCAGTTGCGGAGATGGACACCTGAATCTCTGACTACCCGTAAGGGTTAATAATCGTGAACGCGTTTGTTTGTTTTTATGTATGACGAACACTGTTGATGTTGTTTTTTCACTCCACATTAACTCATCCTATTATAATCCTAACTACAATAAATGCACAAGTATATTTTATCACGTCAAAGTTAAAATAACACTACATCACACTCAGTTTTAAGTGTCCACTTATATAGTATTGTTCTATTTATATACAAAGGTTATATAAACAGTAATTTTGAGTGCTAACCAAACAATAGTTAAGCATGACTAAGTTAATATGAATATATAAACGTATGACAAACTATATATAGATTTTATTGACACTATGCTAAATATATCTACGATTATTACATAATTTCTCGATCATCAATCTAAATGAATGAACCGCTGAGATGGAAACCTAAACCTCTATCAACCCCGCAAGGGTTAATGGTCGCGAACTCGTTTGTCTTTTGTTTTTGTTCATCTAAATTAAACTAGGCATAATAAATAGATGAAATTGTGTGAAGTAAACTAAAGTGGACTAGATGTGTTACCTATTCATTAGATTAAGTAATAGTTAGTATCTCTCAACGATGACAGATACATATATCACTTCGAGTATGGGTTATCAGTCGACAAACCTTTGTAGTTACGAATACAGAAACTCTAGTCTCTGACTACCTGACTGCCTAGAAACAATTAACGATCGTGAATTTCACATGATTTTGTTTACTAAAAATATAATAACATTCACGATTGAAAAGGGAAGGAAGATGGTTGCATTGTATCAAGTCCCGAATCAGCACAAGGACTGTTATTATATCCATGCATGTATCCGGGATAAACTTTCGGCTTGGAAGTTTTTTTACAAATGATAAGATAATGTTTTTATAATACACGTTACGTTGTTATTCCTGTCAATATTTATATAGTTATTATTTTACTGCGATTCCTCTCATTTTTGTTAGTGATTGAACGTCCCGCCTTGACGACATTTTACGTAGAATTTAATGGGTAAATTGCTGTAAATATCTTCAGATGTCAATCTTAACCATATACGAAATAAGGATGGAATATAAAATTGAGGGATATAGAACGAGATCACACATTATGTTAATTGCTAGCTAAAAATCTCGGGTTCGCTTATCTATCGGAGAATAGTTATTGAGGTTGGACGAAATACAAAAAATACTATACCAGGTATTAAGTTTTAGCTAGTTTAAATGGAAACGTGTTCACCTTGTTGTACTTACATTACTGTTTAATTAATCTAATGCAGTATCTACGAAAATGTGCTAGTTAATCACAGAATCATTCAAACCTGGTACAAAAATTGCTCTACTCGCTCATAATCCAGTGTGTAGTAAGGATAAATTACCAATATAAAAAATCCAATAAATGTAATACAAAATTGTTCTCTGCAAAAATATACGATAGTTAGTATGAAGTAAGTAACTATGTTACGAAATCAATTAAAATATTTTTGAATTCTATTATTTAGGATTACAGTCCTTTAAAATAAATTTGTACGTTTGTGACGTAAATTATAATTCGCAACTAAAATACAAACACACTTTAACCAAATCTTTACAGTTTAATAATACGCTCATTGAAGCGACAATCATTGTTATCTAACTCTCAATAACATAATGAATACATGTAAATATTATTATTGTTAATGGTTGCCGATAACTTGTTATAAACAAATAGACTTGCCCATGTGTATCATTATATTCTTTTAGTTGAAGAAGAGCAGTGAGATTTACATCTGGTAAGTTTCATTTTTCATACTGAATTTAATATGAATAGATAATGTACGAGTATACATAGGTCCTCAAACTAGTACTTCTTAACTATAGTTTCTTGTCAATGAATTAGAAATCCGTGTTAGCTTTGCTCAGTGTTTGGAGATTTTAATATAGAAACGGTAACTCAAAATGATGTGGACATTAGTAAAGATTTAGGAAATGACTTTAGGTTGTAGTAATTAATAATAGTAGTTAGTAAAAAATTCTGAAGTCTTAAGATACTAGTGGCGAGAACGGTTAATCAGCTTAACGTTCCACGTGAGTTCACGTTCTTTGATTCCCGTGGAGGCAAAGTTAAGAAACAAACTCTTCTCATTATATATCTAAAATGAGTGTATAATTGTTAAATAGACGATGTATTACCCTTAACACAATTCATAATTTAACTATCCTAGGCTAGTTTAGTTGGGGCAATAGCATCCCAAACATTTTTAATGTTAAAGTATAAGAGAGATAGTGTAGATAGTCCACTTTTAGTTAAGATAATTACTAGCGACTCTTAGTAATGGTATATTGCTTATAAACTTAGCCACGGCCTGGTAAAAGTGGCTTGCGATTGACCTTAATTATCGCATTTCCTTTAGAAACAGTCTTGCATAAAGTATTTAAGAATCTATTTTGTACTTAAGTTTCACAGCATTAGCAAAATTATATAGGTATACTCTTAATATCAAGTATAACTAAGCAGATATGTATCGATACTATATAGAAAGTGTTTTCTTGTCTAGAAATCATGGAAGCCGTGTTATTTGATGGAAAGAACCTGACGTTGCAGCATGTCACAGACTACCCCATGCCCAAGATTATAAAGGACACAGATGTCATCGTCAAAGTAGCCTATTCTGGAGTCTGTGGCACTGATCTTCATATTATACAGGTATGTATAACCACTCATTACCTTTACATACATGCTCTTACTCGTATGTTCTTTTTACGCTGCGTATACCCGCCTTGAGTATGTCTCTAATTTAATCTGCATATGTTCTATGCAACCAACTTGGTCCAACTCTACTTTCCATTCTGGCTTCATAAAATCCTTTCAACCATCTGCTCTAATAAGAAGGATAATGGGTGTGAGTGAAGCAAAGGCGACTCGTCAGGATCGTTCCAGGTGGCGATTGATAGTCTCTGCCTATACCGTTGAGGACGTACAGGCGTTAATATACATATGTATAACCAGTGCTTTAGGGAGTGTATACATGTCTCGTAAGAGGTGATGAAAGAACTATATGATGCATTCGGGATATATGAGCAATAGATTAGTCACCATCTACAATATAAACATCTAAGTTTCCTTGATTCCTGTAGGAAGTTGACTAATACAACAGTTGCTTCGATTGGCCAAAGACAAAACTAAGCTACCGGCTTTCTAATAACCTCTTGATTACCATACAACATTTATAAGTGCCACTAGATTTGCAACGGCATGTTTTATACCCCACCCGGCAATCGAACCCACATTACCCAAACTAGAGTCAAAGACCCAACCACTGTACCACCGCGCCCCTATTTACGTAACAGTGATAAACATTACATTAGTACAGTGTGCACTTTTATAAACATAAGCTGAGGTTATCGTTATCAACTTTATTATTGTTTGGAAAGAGTAAACAACAATATACAGGATGGAAGTGATTTGCCTTTACTACCAAAATATTAATGTCCATTTTACTTTTTTGTTACTAAATTTGTTTTACTTTTGCTCTAATTAGGCAAGTAATAACATAGGGGTACGCCAGCATAACGTACACAAATATAAGTTATCTTGGACTAATCTGATGATAATATGAAGATTTCTGTGTTGTAAGTTATTGATAATTAAAACGTTAATCGTAAGGTTCTGAGTTCGATTACCGGTGTAGAGTAAAGAATTGTATATATACAATCTATATAAAGGTTATCTATTTTTCCTCGAACTCTACTACTAATAATAAAGAAACCGTATCCCATTAGTACAAATTTAATTCAATTTATTTTTAAATTTATACGACTTTAAACCATCTACAGCTTTGATCACATTGAATTGTTAATAACATTCTAATAAACAAACTATAAACTATAAATTAATTTTATCGTAATGAGCTAGAAATAAATAAGAATGTTACCATACCTGAAGATTTGTCCAAGATTTTCATAATCCAACTTACAAAATCTTTATGTTTCACACATTCTTTATTCATACATTTAATTTCATTTTTAAATGACCATATAAAATGTATGACTATATTAAACTTTTTACCAAATTCTAGGTACAATCCAATCATAATAAGTATATATGCCAGATAAAGAGTAAATCCTGAAATGAAAATATATTGCATCAAAATAAACATATGTTAGTTATTTCCTTTAATTTTCAGGGAGAATTCCCAGCGTCAAAAGAACGCCTTTTCCCCTTAGGTCACGAATTCAGTGGTACTGTCTACGACTGTGGGAAGAACAGCTTCTTTAAAAAGGGACAGAAGGTCGTAGTTGACCCGAACTGGTAAGTATATACTCGAGTCTTTTATTACTTTCGGGTGAACAAAATATCGGAGACACAACTATCCTTCAGTCAGTCTTAATGAAACTAAAAGTATAGTGATGTCCATAATATAATTTAATGGCAAGTTGCAACCCTAGAATATTTTTGTCACCTATAACATACCAATACATTCACGTCCATTAATCCCTTTCGGGGTGGATAGAACCGTGGAGATGAAATATTTCCTACGTCACTTTTTCCTAAATATTGAGGTTGTGATTCCATATGGCACCTTATATGGATTATATGGATTTCATATGGCACCAATGGTTACCCAGAAAGATACCATTCACCTCTAGTCCCTTAGTCGCCTCCTACGACATGCCGGGATCAATAGCGGCTAGTTAGCATTCTTCTTAAGTCCCAGCTACCACGGGACAACTGGGTTAAAGGCAGCTATTTAACATTCAATTTACTGAATACAGATAATCTTTAGTATCACTATTATATATATATATATATATATTATAACAACCTCTGCCTATTCCCTTAGGAACGTGGAGGCGTGAATATATGCATGTATACATTTACATATTACATATATTTATTCGGAATGCCAATAAATAAATTAAATGTAATTATTATGTTGAAATCCTATTATTGTATATTAATTTTAATAATGTCAGTGTCTCAATAAAGATGATTGTATTTATTTATTTGTTTAATATCTTTTATTTATTTATTTCAGTGCCTGCAACGCGTGTAATTTCTGCCACTCGGGTAATTACCAGTACTGTTTGACAGAGGGCATTAATGGTACCGTAGGGATATTCAAGGACGGTGGCTGGGCCCAGTATGTCAGAGTGCCACAGGGTCAAGTCCATGCTTTGCCTGCTAATGTCACTTTGGAACAAGGTGAGGATAATAATAGGCTTAATAGTCTTGCTAACATAGGAGTAATAGTCTTGATATAATTATGACGGCTGAATTAAATTGTAGTAACGACAGTGGATAGCAAATGATTTGTAGTGAAAGTAAAAACGAAAGTTTATGTGATAGGCACTGATTTGATGTAGATAAAATATCATTTTAAGGTTAATAGTCAATATCAGATCTACAAACAAATAATACCAATTCTATTAATCTCGAAACTAGTCATAGGACTTCTTGTTCATTTTGTATTTACCATAATATCTTGGAGAAAAATAATTATGATTTGCACTGAAACGTATGTTATTAATTTTATTTTATTTACCAATAATAAAATAAACATTTGTTATTTTCAGCGGGATTATGCGAACCGTACTCTTGTGTCGCGCAAGGTTTCAAAAGAGCGGGAACACTTACTATTGGATCGAAAATATTAGTTGTTGGGTCCGGAATTATTGGTAAGTGAAATAATTTCACGTTACAACCAATTTTTTTATTAAAGAAAAGCGCGTTCACGACTATTAACCCTTCCAGGTAGTTAGAGATTCAGGTTTCCATCTCTGCATGACGAAAGTAGTAATTCTATGTCCACCTCGAACCCACGTGTTGACCAGATAGTCAGTACTCAATGTGACAGGTGGTAAGCCATGCCGTTATTTACAAGCACTAACTATTACCTGTTAGGAGAACAGGTAGGTTTCCTCACGATGTTTTCCCTCACTGAAATATATTTTTTTGCTTAGGGAAAATTGACATAATCAGAGTTTAATACATATACATGTAAATCAGGACCGTTTTGCTGTAGAGAAGTAGGCAGAGATCACGGATCCCCATCTGCCCCGATCCTGAAAAAAAACTTTCACTTTAGAGACATAATCGGCGGTTATAGATACTTCTTCTTATTTACAATGCTTTGTAAATTGTTAGGATGTGTTTACTTCAAATGTAACTAAGAGTGACCTGTATATAGGAGTAAATAATGATCTTATTGATTTTTTGTTGATCGCAGGTAATTTATGGGTAACAAGCTTACATCACCAGGGTCACAGGAATGTCACCGTATCAGAAATGAACAAAACCAGACTGGACATCGTCAAAAGACTAGGTAAGGAATACATCTTAAACAACGGATTGTATTTTACTATAATTTACGTGACAATTGACCGTAGATATTACATATATATTCACGCCTCTACGTTCTCAAAGGTATAGGCAGAGACTATCGATGGCCACCAGGAACGATCCTCACAATCTCCCTTGCTTCACTCACACCTTTTCATACATGCTTTTCTATTATATATGTACCATAGAGGTTATCTTTGTGTAGGTACTCGAAGATTTTGGTATGCCTACTCTTATTTTAAACATAACATACGCTTCACATCTTGTGTATATACACTCCCTTTTCCATTGTGGCGAAGTAGTCAAAAGCTTAAATGCTCATCTCTGATATTTCAAAGGCATGTTGCGTATTAGACACTCCAAACCCGCATTTCACTAAATATACAGCATCCAACGTTATAGGTAGTAAATCCTGTCACCGTATGCAGGCACTAATTTGACTTTATATGTTATGTGTTATAATCTGCATTTATAATAATATATTTGTTTACAGATACTGGCTTCCGGTTAGTATCACCTGACGTCTTGCAAGACTTAGGAGAGCTTTTTGACGTCATCATTGACTGCACCGGTAGGTATCCCTATGTAACCTCTAAAGTCTATTCTTATTCATAAAAATAAGGGTCTCAATATAAACTTTTTTCTTCATAGATAATGGTTTAATAGAATACCGAGAAAACTTTATTTTTATACATTGACATACGAATTGATATGTGTCACATTTGGTACATTAATATTTGATTAGTCATATCAACTTTGAAGGTATCTGAAAATTGCCTAACAAGACTTTTTCGATCACTTATTTTCATATTTCTAGGAATGTGCCAAATTACCCTAAATATACATCAAGTTTACGCAGCCATGTAACTTGTTAACGATTTGATATCATCTCTAACATATTTCATATAGAAAGCTGCTGATATTAAGTTTCTTTAATAATTGCTTTCGTACATAAATTGGTTGAAACTTTTCTCTAGTTGATGTACTTTGTAATTTACTGAGAAATGTATATAATAATAAGACATTTACTAGTACTCTATAACAAAGAAAGCTTTCATACATTGGATTAAACAAATATAATTTGATAAGGCGTTATATAATGAGAGCAAAAATAAAAACAAAACAAAAATGAAATTGCTGTTCCTATCTTTAACAATAATTTATAGTTTCTTTAACCTAGAACTACCGTTTTTAAAACCAATGCTATGATATTAAATATATGTATATATTTAACACAAATTAGACTTCCAAATGATACAAGCAGTTCCTTTTTTATACAGGTGTGGGCAAAGTAATGGAAATAAACTTCAATTATTTGCGCCAAGGCGGTAGATACGTCTTATTCGGATGCTGTCCTCCAACGCATAAGGCTTGGTAAGTAACGTTTTACTTATACATACATGTTATACGACTACAGTAATTATGTAACATATAGTAGTAAAAGCAAACCAAATAGAGTATCTAGTATATATGAGTTACTGCTGAGTTATATTAAATGTAAGAGCTTTAATTTTCAAACCAATAACTTCCAAAGCAAGTCTTTTAGAAATGTACGTATGTTTATTAAATGTACGTATGTAATTTGAATGTATGTTATGTTTAAATAACTGGCAGTTTTAATGTTAAATGTTTGTCGAATGTACCTATTCAGATTCATAATTTTATATATGTATATCTAAAGAAATGTATTTTAAGATCAGAGTCTGGTAACTCTGAATGGGATAAACAACGTGAGTATGTATGTAATGCACTTCATTTTAATTTTCTGTTCAACGAGTTTAAAGTTGATCAATGTAAGCACATCTACAATCTACACTCGTATTTTATTGATTTGCTAGTACACCAGTATATCAATAGGTACCAGTAATATCAATAGATGTCGCTAAAGCTTTTCTTCAACACGTCCTAAATATTATGATATATTCATTTATATAATTCACAGGGTGGTTCCCTACACAATATACGACAAAGAGCTGACGATCATTGGAGTGAAAATCAACCCATTCACGGTACCTACAGCCATAGGTTGGCTCAGTGCCATGGGAGACAGGTGAGATATAACAACTCTTCCCTTTGTCACTTTTAGCATAACTTACAGGACTCTTTACAAAGTATCTTAACGCTAAAGCAATAGAATACAAAATTAATTGGATTGACAAATTCATACGCCTGATTGACAGAATGCATTGTGCTTTTGATATTTACTGACACATCGTTTTAATTTTATTGCTATAGAGTTAAGTCATATGACTAGAGTCTCGGAAGTTGTGACACATACATGTATGTAGAATATTTATGTCACTAACATTCCTTAGCAAAGCAATCGCAGACGCAAATATATATATTATGTTTCTGAGGTCCTGTCGACCCCACAAGAGATTAAAGTGCGCTAATATAGAAATAGAAATAGAAAAACGTTGATTCACAAAGACAACAATACAACACACATTACAAATACACATACAAATTGGTACAAACACATACAAATATACAAATACAAATATACAAATATGTATATTGGTTAATTCCTACCGATCATGGTACCAGACAACGTTATTATAAATTGGTTAAGGCACCATAACCTATTATACTAACACCGTTTTTCCTAAAGTAAATTTTTTAAACTTACTGAGAAAAGAGGCAGATAGTCATTTTCTGTGTACGTCCCAGATTAACACAGAACCTTTTTCCGAGAAATAATCATAATGCTTTGTTTGTTAAATTAAATACTTCCTGTAACTTAGTAATTTACACGTCATTTTATTTTAATCAAAACAAGATAGTCATCATAATAATGATCACAAAACATAATTCCCGAAATCATCCTTTATGTGGCAAGATAATTACATACATACATACTCGTATATTCACGTCCTTCAATCCCTTTCGGGGTGGGCAGAACCTCAGAGAAATGAAAACATCTCCTTGGTCATATTTAACATAAATATTGTATATAATATAAACAGGCTGTAAGCTCAAGGCCCAGAAGATTCCATTTAGCTCTTTTCCCTTAGTCGCTTCCTACAAGACGCCCAAAAGAATTGCAGCTAGTTAGTATTCATTTTACGTCACAGACTTATAAATGAATACGGTATATATGGTCATTCAAGCATCTGCCTTAACAGATACTTTTTTGAATTTTCTGTTTGAATAATGACTGTATATGAATTTCTGAAAGGATTGTCACCAACTAAATGATTCGACGAAATTCCATCAAAAGTCTATTCATTCGTATAGCGTGTATAACTTGCCATTAATCCCTTTCGGAAAATCCAAATTCAGTGCTGAAACAACTAGAGACAAAATGAATTACACTCTATTTTTACTACAAAATATTTAAATTCGGACCACCACCGTCGAACTAAGGCTGGCTAACATGCAACTGTTCCCGTGATGGTCTGGAATATTAAAGAATGCTAACTAGCTGCCTTTCTTCCCGGCATGTTGTCGGGGGTGAAAAATATACTAGGGTAAAATGGAAACTAATGGGTGATGGGCTATCCTGTCAACATTATTCTATTATTACATCACAACCCAAATATTAATGAGAAAAAGTGACCTAGGAGATATAAAATCTTCATGGTTTTGTACTCCCTGAAAGGGATGAAAGGACGTTAATATATTAAATAACGTTAAAAGCAACGTTAAGTGTTAACCTGCTGAATACCTGTTATTCTTAGTAAATATTATTTTTATTATATATTTGTATATCTACTGGTGCAATAATATTTATATTAACTTTCAGATACGTAAATTACACGAACTTAGGGGTGCAAACCTTCAAGCTATCAGAATACCTGCAAGCCATAGAAGCCTTGAAGAAGGGTCAAATATCCAAAGCAGTGTTCAAAGTTGAATAGTAAAATAAATCGTTGTATGTTGTAATTTATTATTTACGTTTTTCATTTACAAACATACTTTACAGTCGCTAACTGTGAGGGAAAACATCGTGAGGAAACCTGCATATCCCTTGGGATAAGTAATACCTGTATATGGTAATACTGTATAGTATTATATTATCTGTGGTAATACGGTCCACAACCCTTCACATTTGCAGCTGCCTAACAAGTGAAACGCGGGCTTTGAATGACTCATACCCAACTTGCCTTCGAAGTTTCGAATATGAGCACGCAAGCTTCTAACTACCTTGCCACATTGAAAAAGGGAGTGTGTAAACACACGTAAAGAGAATGTCCATGTCATATTATTAATCCTAAATTAAGGAAATCAGATATTGATATTATAATCATTATTTATTTCAAGTCATCCTTACTAAAGGAAAATTCTAGCACTAAACATAAGCGTCGTTATACGTTTTAAAAACAAAGAATCACTATTACTCACGGTTACGTAGGGGCCAGCCCAATAAGATATATGACTGTCAGATAGACGCAGTATTGAAAAAAAGTTACGTTACGTTAGAAGTACCTATAACCAAAAGTGTGTATGAGGAGGTGTATGAGTGTCAATAAAGCTAAAGTGGTTTGTCAGGATCCCGACAGATGGGGATCCGTGATCTGTGCTTACCCCTCTACTGGGAATCAGGCGTGATGTGTGTACATATATCACTCAATCTGTCATTTTATAGATAGCGGGTCTGTTGTCGTTCAAACAGGCTGACTATTGTCTATCCAAAAGGCAATGTTTGTATGGCCTCGATGTTTTCCTTAACTGATACAAATCATATATATCAACACATCGTTGGACCAAGACTTTTTTACTACTATATCCTTTGAGTTGAGGTACTCAAAGATACCGGTGTCAATCACAACAATCGTAATTCTATCGCCACCGCGATATTTATTCTGTACGAATATTACGAACTAGCAAAACAGATTACAAAAATCATATTGACACATACACTGAACAACTGACAGAAAAACTAACCATTATACAAAGCAAAAACAAAAGTTTATATTTAATCTTTATTGCACAAACTACATTTATACATGAATAGAGACAGACAAATTGCACAATAGGCCTACTTGTCCCGTTTAGGGAACTTTATACTTAAGCACCATTTTACAGCAAATGCACAACATAAGAAGTGCTATTTCATTTTACAATTGCAAGTCCACTTTCAGAATCGTCCATTGCAGCGTTGCCTTAGCTTGGTGAATAAATTGTCTGATAGTAAAACGTTTCTTTGCTTTAAATTTTAAATGCACCACCCATCACTGGAACTAGATTTATGCGGCAGCCATAAAAAAGATATCGTCGTTTTTGTACCTAGTGTAGTTGAATTTGCACTACTTGTTCTAGTATCATATCTTACTTGGACTATATAGTATAGAATTTGCCGTAATAGTGACTAGTAAAGACTGATGTTCTTTAAGAAGATTTACAGTTTTCTAAATGCCTATAATGGAGATTAAAAATATGACTTACAATTAGGCCGTACGGAACTACACATTCTTAAATGATAAAAAATGAGTACTATTTATTATGTACTGTACATGTTATAGGCAATGTGTATAAGCATTCATTTTATACAATACCCAGTAATTGTATACAATGCCTAAGACGTACAGGCATTAAGTAAAATTGTATTTATTGCATGCATTGCGTAAGTATTATATTGAATACCGGGAGCTCATCAAACTATGATTAAAATATTATGATAGCTGATACTAGTGCCTAAATACACGCTCTGTGATAAGTAGTTTTCAAGAAGTTTTTAAAAATTATTATAATAAAGCAGCAACACGTTAGTATTCTAAATACGACCATATAATTAGTGACGACGTTGTTTGGACCCTGCATCCTGCATATTGATACTCGCTTTAATTTGCGTGAGTTACATCGTAATACTAGTTCATCGAGTAGTAGTATCAACTCAAGAGTAAATGAATGTCAACTAGCTATTATTAGGCATCAAGTGTGTTGTTTGATTGGTGGCCAAAATTGGGAAGATATTCCGCAAAGTTTTCATTCAGAACTGGTGTCAGTTTATAAACAGTGAATGTTTGGGTAAAGCAAACGAGGTGACTACAGGACAATAAGGTCAAGTTATAGAAGAGTAATCAACTTTAATTTTCTAATTGGTTTAATTAATGGTAACTTTTGAGAGTGTGTTTTTCGATTATTATACATACTTGCACAATATTACGTTGACATAACGCACCGGTTCTTTAAATACAAAGTTGTGAAAACCTTAAGTGTAGACAAGGTACGTAACTTACTAAATAATTGGTTTGATTCAGTCATTTTGAATTATCATTATGTTTCTTATTAAAGTTAAGGATAAGGATAAAATAAGTCATAGCATGATCATCTACTTAATAAATATGCGTAAGTAAGTAGATTGCGCAAATATTTATTTTCCTAGTTTTATCAAAATCCTTATTTCTAAATAACAATCTTTATACTAGCAAATACTCTTTAATTGATAGATAACTAGCAATTTACTACGTAAAAGTATACTTGTTTAATTCATTGGTGTTCTGATATCTATGTAAATTTATCTTTTATCAACCTCATATAGCTATAAAATTATGATAAGTGTTTAAAATTTAGAGAAAATTTAATTGATAAGGTTTTCCATTGAATTTCAAACATCTTAAGGAAATCATTTACCATTAAAGTATTCAGTCCGCTCGGGAGGGATTTGAATATATTGCATTGTGCTGCATTATTATTGTAACTTTGTTCAGTACTGAATAACGTTGGCCAGACTTAACATATGAAAATACATTGTACCTGCCTTAAGTGTTAACTCAAAAAAAATCTAAGAATTGACATTCCCATTTTTTTTTGTCTTCGAAAGTCAAGTTTTATCAGAAGGCTATTAATGCTGTAGTTAATTTCTAGCGTCATTTACAAACACAGTAGGAATTATTCGCTTACATTCCAAATATGACTCTAAAATGTAATACATTGATATTCTGTCTCAGTCTTAAGATATTTTCTTTCTTCTATAGCTTTTAGAATTCTAGATATTCTAAGTCATATTTTTCCCATCATCATATTTCCATATAAAACCTCCTTCCATGTTACAAATTCCAATTTCTCACGATTCTTACACAGGTTATTTATAGGTTATACTACTTTCGCTTCGCTTACATCCATACTACACATACATGCTTGGCAGCCATTAAAGTCATGCTAGGTGGCATTGAGCGATAGGATTAAAATCGTGTGATAAATCTGGAATGCAAATCTAGAATGATATCAAAAGGTGACGAGTACGTTTGTTTGATTATCGAAGAAGTATTGGATTGAACATTTATTTATTTTTGAACAACCTTTTAGAATGCTCTGGGTATTTAAATTATGGTTTACAATTAACATTTACCAAATAACCATTTAAAGAAATTAAATTTAAACTATCAAAAAAGAATTAGTCAGAAGCTTGAGGCACCTCCAATGTAGAGTATATAGAAATTTCATAATTCAAAAGTCACCCATGTTTTAAACACAGTTTCTAAGTGATAAACGGGTACATAACATACATACTTCTAAGTCTGGTTGTATAGTTCATTATAAAACCAGACTTAAAAGGTTTTACCTTTACTGAAACTACTAGGTACCCTTCTTTTCATAACGTTAATAGAAGGGATTAAATGTTACGTAGTTACCCCCGTAGTACTCACAATTGTTTACCGTTATCATTTTTATGGATAAATATTATTCAATTGGATTGTATTTTTCCACTCTGATAAGATTGTTTTTATCAAGCAACACGCGAAGCACCACGCCGAGTCTCTGACTAGCAGAAAAGACGGAACCAGACGACAAAACTAATCTTGTTACTATCATCAAGATCACAAATAAAGTATATTAGTATCATTTTTTTCACCAGAAAGTCATCATCATCAGACTGTCTGAATCCACTGTTGGACATAGGCCTACCCCATATGACGCCACTTCTCCCTGTCAGTTGCCGTTCGTATCCATTCGACGACGGCCAACCTACGCAGGTCGTCTTCCCACCTTGCCCTAGAGTCATCATCAAAAAACCTAAACTTTAAGACATTGGTTCAGATAATGGAAGTAAAGAGATTGATTATTTGATTCCAAACCGGAAACCGGGAAGTATTCAAAACAAAATTCATTGCGAGAGAGAGAACCAGTCCTGTGCTATCTGGGATCTAAAAAGAATGCTAACTAACTGCCATTCATGTCTTATTAAGAGTATAGAGAACGAGAGATAGATGAATCTATTGGGCTATAGACTGGCACCAATGTTCCATACGACATCATGCAAAAAACAGATCTAGAAGATATAATCGTGTCTCCAACTGGTCAATCCAGAAAGAGATTAAAGGTCGTGAATGTATTAATACAATTACCATAAAAACTCTTCAATTGAGAACTTGTATGTACCTGTACTTTGACAAATACATACATAACTTCTAAGACCAAAAACACATCGTAAAATCTGTCTTCGAAATGATCAGCGCATTTATGTAGCAGAATAGAACATCTCTTTTAAAGTTAGATGTCTAATAAATGACAAAGTGTGGCCATCATGAATTACTTCACCATCAGGCGTTGGAGACGCAAACCTCTGATTACACCACATAGGATATTTGTTATAATTCGATCTATGTAATATAATTGCTTCTTTTATGTATTTAATTCTTCGTATAACAATGTTATAAATATCTACTTAAATAACTCAACCTTTAAAATACACGTGTCAACGAAATAAGTTTTTAATCGATTTTTTCGCTAGTGATTATAAAAGGTTAATTGTGTTGCCCAGGCGATAATATTTAAACCGATTTTTATCAATGAGAATCCGGTGTTGCTTTTTATAAACAACCATAATTATCGGAGACTCGTGCTGTCTGGAATACACAATTATCTGACTTTCCACTTGTCGTTGGGTGGAAGGTAGTCATAATTTCCCACACTTTTGCTTACTAAGAGTCATAAGGTCCTCAATTCCCTTTTATATATATTCACGCATCTATGTACGTCAATAACAGGAAAGGCATAAACTATCGATCGCCACTGGGTCGATTCTGACAAATCTCTCTTGCTTCACTACATCTACACACCCATTAACCTTATCATACATGCTCTTTTGTTTGTTTCTACTACGTACTATTGATTCATTAAAATGTAATTTCAAACAAATAATAAATGCTTACCTGTACTTTTAATGCCTTTTCTTACATACATACAGAACATATTTTAAGTACATTTACCTGTAGTATTTACTCGTAGTTATAATTCTTTTTGTGTTCCTATGAATTTATGGATGTAAATAATAATGTTTATTTACATTTAAATACACAATTTTTTGCGGCGTTTGTTTCATTTTAATGGAAAGTTGTTAAGGGAAATACTATGAAACATACACATACAGTATACATATAACAAATACATATATTGGTTTGAGTTATTAACAGAAATTCCTTATTATAATTATAAACTTAAAGATACGAAAGAGTTATAAGAAAATGAATAAATTAACTGGAAAAGTAACTAAATGAGAGAGTAATTTTCCCCTCCTACGCAAAACAGATCATTTATGAATCAAGAGAATATCTCCCACATAACAAACACACAATTTCCCTTTATTGCTTTACGATTATGTTGGTCTCGCAATAGTCCTAAACCGATTATCGCATTTATCTCGTTAAACAGTGATTAGGCTTCGCGACGCGGAAATATTATTGTTCATTTACCACTGATAAATTGTTGTTAAACAACATTTTAGCTTGCTCACGATCATTGTGGTCTTGAATTTGAAACGAAGCAGTCATGAAATCGGGTGAGATTATTTACTGTTTATTTTTTTAAATGTAGATAATTTCGATATATAAATATATTTTTGAACATCTGGAACACGAAAAACGTAGTAATAAGAAAATGCAATATACTGTAAGAGGGTGATATAAGAAGTTCCTATAACCGTCTAGTGTGTATGTAGAGGTGAATGGATATCGATGCAATGTAGCTATAGCTGTAGATTTTCCGTTGGCGGGATTTGGCGACTCACGATCACGTAATGGCTATGATGTGTATGTATGTATATCTGAAATATCTAAGTCTTTCTCAGTATTTTTGATGAAAATATCGTCATAGTTAAGTACTTTGTAATTGGCAACAACGTAGTTTCATTTTCTAATTATTTGGGCTGTCTAATTTGTGTTTTACTGAAATAGAATGATTAAAATTTCGTGGAAACTCGGTAATTATAAAATTCTATTTAGACAGTTGCTAGTGTATTTGTTATCACTAACCAATGACGTAAATAGAAAAGAAATACTTGGCAATCGCGTAGACATTTTTGCGCTATTACGAAAAGATACGTAATACGGGTTCAATATACGTAATTACTGTTATCCAATTCCAGGTGTTGTCGGTTCTGGTCTCATTTTTATCATTGAACGTAATCATAGAGTACCACTAGTAATATGTCGTATAAAATATACAATTCAATTTATTA
Source organism: Leucoptera coffeella (assembly GCA_030578115.1). Classification (NCBI taxonomy): domain Eukaryota; kingdom Metazoa; phylum Arthropoda; class Insecta; order Lepidoptera; family Lyonetiidae; genus Leucoptera; species Leucoptera coffeella. Next base: position 122,396 of record JAMBLF010000728.1, read on the forward strand.
TTATTTATCCCCGATATTTAGTATTAATGGTGATGCTGATGTGAGCTTTTAAGTTAAGATTGACTTTTTTAGAGAAAGACTACCACAATGTTTATTCACGACTAATGGAATGTGAGTTTCTAGATTCCTACAAAAAGGGTTAAGTAATAGTTCTTTAATTAAAATGAAAAATAGTAACCTTTACGTCTAGCCTACCTTTTATTCATTTCAAGTTTTTTATGTAGTTATATAAATTTAAGTCTTATGTACTTGGCTTATTATGCAGATAAGTAATATTGTAGTGGCGTAACGTACAGTAAAGACGCTTGAGGACTGTTGTTAAATAGGCCATCATATAGCATCCTGCAATCTGTATCTGATATCAATATGACTGAGAATCTACGCACACTGAAAGGGATTAAAAGGCTATAAATTTACGTAAAAATCACCAACCCTTTTGGTACTATATTATATGTGACTTCTCATTATCTCGCATCTTATCAAGGTTATTAAGTACATTGTATTTGCCTTGTGTAATCTTGGATTGGTACACGCGTGTGGCGAGGTATTTACGATAGACAGTACACATTCCACGGGGTCCTCTTAATCTTTTACTTTCGTATGTATATTTGAAATCTTTACATATACATACACCAATTGAACTAGCCGTTTGCTAAGTACATTTAAGTCTTGTGTTAAGAGTACTAGTTAACGAATATTTAAGAAATATATACTTATTTTATAAATACAAATGCATGTATAGTACATGTATTCCACAACCACACTGAAAAGCAGAAGAAAAGCGTAGTTCTTAACTCTGCCTCCACCGGGAATCGGGACCTCACAATTAGCGTTCAGGTGGTTAACCAATCGCGCCACGGAAGTTATCATATAAACAAAGACATATAACATGAAGTAGAGTAGATGCATGAGATCCCTTATTAGCTGCTGACATATAAAAATTGTCTTGTATTTGAATTTTTCTTACGTCTCAGACCAGTACAGAATATCCATTAATTCCTGTTGTTATTTGCAGATATGATGGAAGCCGTCGTTTTCGACGCAGTGAACCTGAAGTTGCAATATGTCACAAACTACCCGAAGCCCAAGATTCAAGACGACACGGACGTCATCATTAAAGTAGCCTATTCTGGTCTGTGCGGTACTGATCTACATATCATACAGGTGTGTATGAAAATTGGTTCAGAATACATAGATAATTATAATAATACTATTGCAATAGATGTTCTACCGGTTTTAATAAAATACCGAAAATGTCGTTAGTAGATACTTTCATTAGATTAAAAAGCCTATAGAAATACTATGAGAATACGTGAATATATGTGACAGATACGATACGACAACAAAAAGTTGTTCAAACAAATAATACGCTTTATAAAACCAAAATATTCTTAATGTATCCACTTAACACTTACGCTTTCAACTTTACTCCAATTTATATTTTAAAAGTGATAACTAGGAACCTAGCCTCATTTCCCGCTCATTCCTTTGGACATTATAATTGTGATGTTTATGTAGGTAAATAATATTTATTTAGTTATTGATCTAAATGACGCGAGCTATGCACTTCACATATTAATGTAATCTTATTCCGACTTACGTCCGCGTAGTGCCGTGCGCAATCTAATAAATAATTTATTTATGTTAGCTTCAATTTGTTTACAAACACAATCACACCCATATAATCCGAAGAGTTAGACAGGACCTGATTGCGGATTTACTAAGTAGTTTTGAATATTATATTAAGTTCCTAATGTAAGGTAATAGTCAGTGCTTGTAAATGGCGACATGGCTTACCACCTGTCACATTGAGTACTCACTATCTGGTCAACACGTGGGTTCGAGGTGGCCATAGAATTACTACTTTCGCAATTGCGGTGATGGAGACCTGATCGTCTGACTACCCCGCCTAGAGTTAATGGTCGTGTACGCGTTTGTCTTTGTCTTTTTTCCTAACATAAGGAATCATATTAAACATTAATTAATATGTGGCTTAATTCAATTATTAGTTTAAGCAATTAAACAAAACCAAATTATTTACAAATTATGTGCTTAAATCTAATATCTAAACTAAAAACTAAAATATATTTGAAAAATGCGCGATTTAGTCTATCCAAAGAAATAAGTGGCTTCAATAACCAGCCTTTGCTTGCTTTCTAAATAGTTTTTGTTCTCACTCCTCATATACTCTCAATTCCTAATTAAAGAATCTCTAAGGAAAATTATACGGTAAATCAATGTTATCATTATGTACGTATAATTAAACACTTCATTATTGATAATACATACCGGTGCTTCAACGTAATGAATTATCTTCGAATAATATTATAATAATCACGAAAACGTGTAAAAATTCTTATTTTATTCTTACTTTAAATGTCATCTGCCTGTTTGTTAATATAAACATCTTGATTTATGTTATATTCAAATGAATACTTTTTATATTTACGTATGTCTATCCATTTCTATCGACACTCATGCCTTTTCTTAAACAGTATTTCAGTACAATTAACAGTGCATAATACATAAACAACTATTACAAAATAATCACCAATACAAACCAGTTATTCACTAGCCATATGTTTTACACTATTTATAGAACCTATAAAACATTATCTACTTTATAGCATTTATTATTAAAATATAAACAGTGTCATAGACTATTTGGAATAAGGGCAGGGAAATAAAAGATGATTTACATTGTCATCAGAGACTTATTCCATCCATCTATAAAAATTCCATATTAATCAGGAGCCTTAGTCGACTAATACTTTTGGCATAATAATAGTTCAATATCAGATTAGTAATATAGTGAAGATGATAGTGAATTTGCAAAAATGGCCAATTTCACAATTTTTTAAGCCAAATTTAACATTTTCTCCCATTTCAATGGTGAAATTAGACAATTTTGGTAATTCACTACTAACTTTACACTATTACTGATCTGATATTGAACTGCGTTTGTGTTAAAACGCATTAGTGGACTAAGGTTACAACTTATATTACAATTACAAATTTAATGTTACGTATTATCATGGATGAATTATGTTTCCGTGCACAATTGCAGACTATTTTTGTAGTAGCAAAATACATATCGAACTTTTATCCAATATATGACAAAAATCATTTATTACTTTTACTTCCTGATGCATAAATTACGATCAATCAGATCAGTAGATTGCTATCTTCACATCTAAATCATTTACAAAAGCATATCTCAATAGATCTAACGACGACATATTATATCTATCATGACATTGATGTTTGTATTGATTTATCAGATCTAAATAACACTTAGTGTATGTAACATGTGTTCTTATATAAAACGTTACGTATGTTTATTTGTTCAAATGATTTGATTTTGAAACATACTACTACCATTTTCATATTATTATAATCATACATACTTTCGTCAAATTATTTATCTTTTTCAAATGTTAGATACTTATGGGTGTTGTGAAGCAATAAACCATCATGCTAAAAGATTACTAGTTCATCATCCAACTTATAATAATCTCTTATATCTCAATACCTAAATAAATACTATTTACGTTCATACACTTCAAATCCATAATACCCAATAGAATGAACGGGAAACGTAGCAAGGTACCTAGTTATCACTTTTCAAATATCTATAGGAGTACTTAAATATTAATCATTTTTGTCATCATAACTGTTGAAAAAATGAATAGAGTTTAGTATCAAAGTTGGGGTAGACGACACATAATGTCAAATTACGAGGTTAATCGTCATGATTAATTAATCATGTGTACAAATCGCGAATTTTTTTAAACTGGACTAATAATTGTATTGGATAACTAAGTAGCAGTAGCAGTTACTAGTATTCTATGTATAAAAAACTCTCATGTTATTTCAAAGGTATTCAATCTGCCGTCACATCGCATTTATATCAATACACTGCTAAGAAAAACGAATACATATTACGCTATCGAAAACAAAGTAAATCCCTGAACAAAACACATTCATAAAACTCGCGCCATATTATATAACAGTGATAGGAAAAATGTGAATGTAATTTTGTAAGAACATAGTTATCTTCACAAGACATAACGTGATAACGTTATCTTTATCAGCTTTGCGGTGGTTGGTAGGTAAACAACATTATTTTATAATGTTTTTACGTATCATGTCATTAATTTGTTAAACTCACCATGAGGCCGAATTTCATAAAATGTTATATACATACACACTCACATTAATGCGATTTAAATTTCAATATAAATAAATAGATACGGTTAAAAGTAAGATTTCCAAGGGTTCACAAACAATTGACTTGGGATATTGGTTGAGTTTCCTAGCTGATCGCTTAACAGAATCCATAGATTGTTAGTTCTTTAGTCGACGTCAACAATATACATACACATCACGCCTGATTCACTGTAGAGGAGTAGGCAGAGATTACGGATCCCCATTTGTCCCGATCCAGACAGAAAACTTCGCTTCATTGGCACTCATACATCTCCTCGTACACACTCGGCGGTTATAAGTACTGCTAACGTCTCCCTTTTTCGTTATATGTCAACAACTTGCCGTAAAAAGAGATAGCTAATTAGCAATCTATTTATACCCAAATATGACTTCATATGTATAATATACCTAAGTTACATACATACATGATAATAATATTTTGGACATTATTACACCAATTGTACTAGCCCCTTGGTAAGTACTCGTACATCTAAGACTTGTGTTAAGGGTACTAGTCAACGTGTATATTTAAGAAATATATACATATTATACATAGATAAATTCACATATAGCATATATAATCAACGACCAGTAAGGAAAGCAATAGAAAAGCGTAGTTCTTAACTTTGCCTCCATCGGGAATCGAACCCGGGACCTCACGGTTAGCGTTCCGGCGGCTAACCGATCGCGCCACGGAGGTCGTCAAATAAAAATATTTTGACATTATTACATCACTTGAACTAGCCCCTTGGTAAGTTCATTTAAGACTTGTGTTAAGGGTACTAGTCAACGTATATTATAGAAATATATACATATTATACATACATAAACACATATATAGCCTATATAATCAACGACCAGACTGGAAAGCAGTAGAAAAGCGTACTTCTTATTTCTGCCTCCACCGGGAATCGCACCCGGGACCTCACGATTAGCGTTCCGGCTAACCGATCGCGCCACGGAGGTCGTGCTTTTTCAATATATGTCAACAACTTGCCGTAAAAAGCGATAGCTAATTAGCAATCTGTTTACACCCAAATACGACTTCGTGTATATAATATACCTAAGTTACATATATTAATGAAGTCATTAATAATTCCCTTTTTTGTTGAACAGGGTGAGTTCCCGTGTTCGAAAGAGCGTCCCTTGCCCCTGGGTCATGAGTCCAGCGGGGTCATTCACGAAGCAGGACCTAAGAGCCACTTCAAGGTCGGACAGAAGGTCGTCATTGATCCTAACTGGTGAGTAATATTTTAATTATAGATAAACGTGTTTACCCTTGCGAGGTAGTCACAGGTTTAGGTGTCCATCTCCGCCATTGCGAAGGTAGTAATTCTATGGCCACCTTGAACCTACGTGTTGACTAGATAGTCAGTACTCAATGTGACAGGTGGTAAGCCATGTCGCCATTTATAAATTCTAAATATTACTTGTTCGGGGAACAAGTAGATTTCCTCACGATGTTTGCCTCAACGTAGTATTCGACGTATTATGAAAATGTACATATAAATTCATTAAACTTCATTTCCATTTGTATATGCTCGAGCGAGATTTGAACCTTGTACCCACTGATACAGATTCAAGCCTCAAACAACTGAGCTACGTCGAATTTTAATTACACTGATACATAAAAGCATTCCTTCCAAGCAGTGATCTTTCTGCCATTTCTCGCTTTTACAACACAGATTCGAATCAATTTAACTACACTACTTCATGTGGCAAATTATTTTAAGCAGTGTCCATACTTTGAATGTACGAGTACAAAGTGTACTTATAAATTAATTCCTTATTCTTCGTGCACTAATCAAGTACCATTGTGTAATTACTACCGTTGACCTTAAGCAAACCAGCCTACTTACTCGTAGTCATAATTTACAAAAAAATGGTCACTCAATGAGTCTGTATTATTAAGAAGACGATTTAATAGTACAAAAATGAAATTCTAGCAACTAAGTGCGGTTTATTTCAGGAATAAAGCACTCTATATTTATCTTATATTTCAAACATTAAATCCGCTAACCTCCTATTGACTATCACTTATACTCATACAACTATTTCTTTATCTATAAGTTGACTAGCGCCCCGCTCCCGCTTCGCACGGGTCTAAAATATATAGCCTACTCCACTTTTTAATGGATGTTTTTTATACATTTAAACCTTCCTCTTGAATCACTCTATCTATTAAAAAAAACCGCATCAAAATCCGTTGCGTAGTTTCAAAGATTTAAGCATACAAAGGGGCAAAGGGACAGAGAAAGCGACTTTGTTTTATACTATGTAGTGAAGAACGTATTTTCTTTCAGTCCCTGCAACGCGTGCGAATACTGCCACGCGGGCAACTACCACTACTGCCTGACCTCAGGCAACCATGGCGTCATCGGCATCTTGAAGGACGGTGGATGGGCCCAGTACGTCAGAGTGCCTCAGGCGCAGGTCCATCTCATGCCGGATAATGTTACTTTGGAACAAGGTATGGGATAGATAGGTGGATATAGGAACAGAATAGGTTTTTTTATTGTGTGTTTACAGTGACTTAAAATTTGTTAGAAAAATGACTGTATCTACAGTTTCGGGAGATTACTTCTCTTCAGGTAGATTCTGAAATGTTTATAGTTTAGTTTAATTTTTAACTCTAAATAATGTTTAACTTATAAGATCCATAAAGCAAGATATTATTTTACTTTTACACTATGCCAAAATTATCGGCGATTCTCTTCGTATTTTCCGTAGATGATTTTCAATTTCTTTTATTGCGCATAGTAAGTTATAAATATTTTATTATTCTAGCTAACACAGTCAAAATGAAAGAAAGGCTAAACAAAGATAAGGAAAACCTCCTATTCGTATACACTACAATATGATTGTCTTTGCAGGGGGTCTATGCGAGCCTTACTCGTGCGTGGCGCAAGGCTTCAAGAGAATCGGGACCTTGCTCATCGGATCCAAGATCCTTATCATCGGCGCTGGTATTATTGGTAAGTATTAAAGTAAATATATACACATCAATATATGCATAGTTTAATAAATCATGCTCTTTTGGTAGTTGAAAACGGGGATAATGAAAGAGAAATAAACAGTTTAATTTGTCTTTTCAGATTGCCTTAGAATATAGGCTTACTTTAAACTACAAACAGTGTATGGATATCAATAAAAGGAACATGGTTTGAATTAATAGTGATAGGACAGATATCATACTCATCTGTAAGGTAATAGGTGTGAAGTCTATGTATAAGCAAATTTTAAGGCTACAGCATATATGTCTTCTACCTTTCTTCCACAAAATGAAGAAGATTAGAAAGATAAAAAAGAAAAAAATAAAGATAAAGATTGTCTTTTAAAAATTATTACTACAATCAGATATGATAAACATCATCAATTTCTTGAAGGATTCATCATATTTTTTCTATCGGATAAGGTCCTTTCACTCTATAAAGATTAATGGTCGTCAATTTTATCGCATTTATAAAAAAGCTAGAAAATAACCTAGGATCTTTAATCTTTTCTTTTGTAAATAATGTTTATTGTATCCATTGCATACATTCCTGTGCTAGTCTGGGACGTAAAAAAATGCTAACTACATGTTGTTCATCCCGCCTGCATCCGGCGCATGCCAGCGGCATCGTAGGAGGCGACTAAAAAGCTAGGGATATATGAAATCTATTGAATGATAAGCTAGCAACATTTAACTAATATTCCATATAACATCAAAATCCCAATACATGGTAATAATTGACCAAGAAGTTGTTAAGTGTGTAAGGGATAAAAGGAGGTGAATTAATATTCTGGTTATAAAAAAGGAGAAAATAATCTTTTATCTTGTGTATCCATTGTATACATCGTGACATTCGCTTCACTGATACACATAACGTATACACATAACTTAAAATTGTATATAATCTGTTCTTAAATTCCAGGTAACCTATGGATCACAAGTTTACACCACCAGGGTCACAGAAACGTCACAGTGACAGAAATGAACAAGAACAGATTGGAGATCGTGAAGAGGATAAGTGAGTGATATCCTTACCGTAATTTTAATCTATACTGACAATAAAGGAGAAACGTTTCTTTTGTTTGGTTAATTGCACTACATTGCAGAAACATCGAAAAACATAATGTTTAATGATTTCAAACTCTACAGTTTTATTTTACGCGATACTACTTGAGCGAGTATCATAAGTATTTAACTGTATGAAAATATTGTTACGAGTACATTGACTTTCCTAAATAATTTTCATTATTATACTTATAATAAGTGATTGTGGAATATGGGGCCCAAGTCTACTAATAAGTTTTAGCTAGATCTTAGGATTTAGGTCCCTCATGATACGATGAATACCTTTAGAGAGATTATAGTTCTGACCCATACATTCATATAGCAACTTAGTCTGATATACTAAATTATGTATGCTTTTTCAGACACCGGATACCGCCTAGTCACACCAGATGTGTTGCAGCAGAACCCTGAAGAATTCGATCTGATCATCGACTGCACAGGTAAGAGCTGACTAATCGACAACCCTGTTGTCATCACTACATAGTATAAAACAAAGTCGCTTTCTCTGTCCCTATATCCCTTTCTATGCTTAAATCTTTGAAACTACGCAACGGATTTTGAGGCTGTTTTTTTAATAGATAGAGTGATTCAAGAGGAAGGTTTATATGTATAATAACATCCATTGAATAGCCAGAAGTACGAAGCCGGAGCGGGTCGGAGTCGGAGTTGATGTAAACTATTAACCACCTTTTTGGAACTATTGAATTTATTTGTCGAGATAGACTCCTGACTAGATTCGAGAAAAATACTGAGAACATCATTTTTGTTTATTATTTAGAGAACCAATCAACGAATACGGAAACTTTTCGAAGCCTAGATATATACACCAATAATTATGTGTGTAATAACGGTGAGGGAAAACATCGTGAGGAAACCTGCCTATCCCTCGGGATAGGCAATAGTCAGTGCCTGTAAACGGCGATATGGTTCACTACCTATCACGTTGGGTGCTGTCTATCAAGTGAAACGCGGGCTTCGAGTGACCCATACCTAAAATGCCTTCGAAATTTCGGAGATGGGTATTCAAGCCTCTGACTACCCCGCCATAATAAAAATGGGTGTGTGTATACACAAGTCGTGAAGCGTATGTATGTAATTATGTGTATGTGTGAAAAAGTTATATGCTCCAACTGAGCTCTCTTTCATACACCTTGCACGATTACCTTTAGTTACTTTATGAAGAACCTCAATATATATAACATACATATATATTTATTTCTTCAAGGTGTGGGCAAAGTGATGGAGATCAACGTGAAATTCTTGCGTAACGGCGGCAGATACGTTCTCTTTGGTTGCTGCCCGCCCACTCATACTGCCACGTAAGTTGTATACTATCTTGTGTAGATATAGTATTAGTATAGAATGTTGCGTACTGCTTTTCTGTACAACACATGATCAGAAGAGAAACTTATAAATAGTGAAGTCAACAAGCAACGTGATTCGGTAGTTAACGTTTTGAAATTCGTGATTTGAATACTGAGTTCATAAATATTTGGTTTTGCAATATCATTATTTTCAAATCGATATAAAAGCATAATGTTAGTAATTATGTGTTATTGAGTAGGTACGTAACAAATATGGTTTCTGAGGAATTTAAATAACAAACGTGTTCAAGACCTTTAACCCTTGCGGGGTAGTCTGAGGTTCAGGTGTCTATCCCCGCAATCGCGGAGGTAGAAATTCTATGCCCAACTCGAACCCACGTTCTCACAAGATAGTCAGTACTCAATATGACGGATGGTAAGGCATGTCGCCATTTACAAGCAATGAATATTACCTATAACTAACTGGTAGTTTTTCACACGATTTTTCCCTCACCGCAGTAAAAGTAAATGATGCCCTAATTTCACATTGTTTTTTTTAAATCATTCCTTATTTATTTCAGCGTCAACCCCTTCAACATTTACTTGAAGGAGCTCTCCATCATTGGAGTGAAGATCAATCCTTTCACATTCCCAACTGCCTTGGGATGGCTTAGTGCTATGGGAGATAGGTGAGATACGACTCTTTACAATACACAAGCTATTCTAATAGTGCATTTACACGTCACCAGTTGGATGGTTAGTTGGTTTAAAGACTTTTTCTTAAAGGAACGAGGTGAAAAGTCTATGGGTATTTTGTATTAGTGCAGAGTTATTTACTAGTTACTCAATGGGGATTTTGTATACCTATTTATCGAGTTCTCTATTTTACAAGTTAGTCTCGAGTCTATTTGAGTGTGAAAACGTAAAGTCAAATTTTTTTTTTGGTATGGATTAAATCGGGTAGACTTGTGTATTTGTAAATCATTATTATAGACCATTAATCAAAACTCAATCATGAAAGTTAATTCAAAATATTTTCATAGATTTCCTACCTTCATAAAAGACTATAGCTCAATATATTGGTTTACATTATTCTCGTGTTTAACAAGAGTATTGTTTTTACAGATACATCAACTACGAGAACCTTGGCATCAAAACTTACAAACTGTCAGAATACGAAGAAGCAATTGAATGTTTGAGGAAAGGTGAAATTTCCAAGGCGATCTTCAAAGTTGAATAAAACAACAGGACGCTGTTTAAATATTGGCTTTATTTAATTTATTATATAACTATTGTTATGAAATTATTTATACTACTATTTAGTCTAAGGCGAGAAAGATGTACAATTAAAGTTATTGTGACAATTGAGTGTTGTATTAGTTCAACAATATATAAGACATTTTGGTGAAGGTAAATAAATTTCATTGTGCGTTAGTTGTAATATAAAGAAAGAAAGAAAAGAAAAAGAAAGAAAAACATTTATTCACTGCTATACATAAACATTTTGACAAAAAACTATTTATAGACACTTTGATACAACAACAATACTCGTACATATAAGGAGTAGGCACTTGATGCAGTGAAAAGGTGCTGTCTCAGTATTAAGCAGCTAAGCTGCATCATTGATCCTCCGACAGCACCATATCAATTCATTATTTCAATTAAATTTTTACCTTCAAAATTACCTGCTGCATTAATCAACATTCCAAACATTCGGTATCTTTTTAAAATTTTAGAAGTAAAGCCATTCTAAAGCCTTAGCTTGTAGGATTAAAAATAATAAATTTCTAAGAGGTTTATAATACCATTTCATAAAAAAATTTGGGTATCTTCTAGAGTAACACTTATAATTAACTTAATAAACTACTTCTACACTACTTCACATTTTTTTAATACTTTGTAATTAATGCATACACGCTTTGCGAAATTCATAATCAACCAAATGAGTAGGCAAACGAACGTGTTGATTTCCGTAAAACTGTTGATTAAATCGTTTCGCATCGCATTGGATACTCATAAATAGTGAAGAGGCGGCGATTGCGTTGCTGCGCTACTGCCATACTTTATTGGTTATCGGCGGTTTGACTGCATGCCTCTGATACGGGATTTTTGGTGATTTCATTACCTTTGTACTTGAATTGGAGTAGGGCATTTTTATTTTGTAATGTACGATTTACATGTATATATTCATATATATGACTTTATTCCTTTTTTAAAATATGTTTTACATATATACTTTATATAGTCTTTTTGTTGATGTAAGTATAGAAATATTTACACACTAACGTCTGTTAACAAGGAATAGGTAAGTAAGTCACATCATTAAGCACCTACCTTTGCTACGAAATAGGTAAAAGTTATCATATCTACATGCTGAAAAGGATAATAAAGGCTGTATTTCTAGGTATCTTATACAAAGATTTTTGAAATTGAAGCTAAGTACATAAGTTAATGATCGTGCCTGTCTTTTGTATTTGTAGTACACTATGCCCTCTTTTCACATAGTAGCAAAGACAAAGAAACTTTATTGTGTCACATGCGTAAATAGGGTGTACAATTATTACTTAGTATCAGCATGGGCTGCCTCTCCTGGCGTACAATATTGTATTTCAGTTAAAACCAAAATAACTGAAATTTTCACTTAACAAAGTATTACATTAACGCTATTAACTATTTATTTCTAATTGCAATATTATTAAACTCTTTCATTCTTATTATTACATAACCTATTATCATTTATTTAGTCTAATTAACATTTTTATAATTTTGTTTCTATTTGTACTTAATCTTATATTTATATAACACATCAATACTATAACTATCACTATTACTCAATATAGTCTTTTACTCTGTAATAACATTTTTCTAATAACAAATTCTTAACTTTAATCTTAAATAACAAGTAGTCTTCACATTTTCTTACATCTATTGGAAGTTTATTATAGAGCAGAGGTCCAACACAAAACAGGCTCTTCGCCATAAGGGCGGTGTTGGCTGCCCTACTGCAAAGCCTAGTCTTATCCCTCTGCTCCCGCCCACTAACACTGGATATAGCAGGAAACATTTCTGGATTCTGTCTGACGAATAACAGCACTTCATATATGTACAAACATGGAACCGTCAGTATCTTATACTCTTTAAAATACTTCACACAAGACTCTCTGTATTGAAGCGAGAACATGGCACGTATGCACTGTTTCTGGGCCATAAGGACTAGGTCCCTATGGGTGCTATCTCCCCCAAAAGATTATGCCGTACCTGAGGATCGGTTCTACCATACCCCTATATGCGGTAATTATTGTCTGTGTATTGACCGTCGGAGCAATTCTATAAAGACCATATGAATATTGACTTATTTTTTTGCATGTGATGTCAATTTGTTGTTTCCAATTTAGTTTGCTGTCTATATTGATGCCTAGAAACTTTAAATTCTCAGCATGTTGTAGCAAAATAAAAAACGTTTATACCGACTGCGAAAGCCTCCGTATAACGCCATTTATAGCCTTTGGGGAAATCCACAATGCGAGTTTACGCAATGCAGTCGAAACTGTGATCATATCGGCACATGACAATGGTTACGTGGTGTGAGGTATAAAGAGGTGCTTTAGAGAAGAAGGGTGATATTGGAATATGTATGGACGATATGTATGTATTATGAGGTGTATGGGAGCCAGTGGGATGAAAGTGGTTAGCACGGAGAGGTTTATATGTTTCACAAGTTTTGGATTCAAGTAATAATATAACATAATGAGACATTTCGCTATCCTGTCACCAAATAAATTCATTTGTATACCGCTACGAGTAATAACTTCTTTCAACTTTCTAGAAAAAATAAGTTCTATTAGCTACAAATTTACTTCACAAGTCAGCTTTAAGTGAGTTAGTTAGAAAAGAAGTTAGAGACATTTGTTTAGCAGTCAATAATTTCACGAGCATTGGTTTAATACGAATATGTTTGAGCCATTTACAGATACGATAATACAGATCATGTGAACACTCAGCCTTAGAAATCCTCTATGAAACTATCCATGCTGGTCACTTGACTTGTAAAAATACAATTATCTACTTTTCTATACTACTAATACTACGGTGAGGGAAAACATTGTGAGGAAACCTACCTGTTCCACGAATAGGTAATAGTTAGTGCTTGTAAATGGCGTCATGGCTTACCACCTGTCACATTGAGTATTAACTATCTGGCCATCACGTAGGTTCGAGGTGGCCATGGAATTACTACCTTTGTAATTGCGGAGATGGACACCTGAACCTCTGACTACCCCGCAAGGGTTACTGATCGTGAACGCGTTTGTTTATCATTTTTATTTTTCTACTTTTCCACGCTTCGATTAAATGAAAATGGTAAGGTTGATAACATTACTCTGAAATATATTCACAAATACTATTTGATTGCATTTTAGACTATAAAAAAGGCAGATATTTATGCCAGCCAGCCAGCATTGCATAGTCCCAGATCAGCACGGTAACATGCTTAAAAACTTGTTCCAAATAATTTAAGATTCCTCTTCAAATATTTCTAAAGATAAATTAAGACCGGAGTGCTCCTTAATTACACTCAGATTTTTCAGCCAATATTAAATATTTATAGAGTTTCAATGTCAAGAAATTATCCTTTTAGACTGAGCCTCTGAAATAAACTGAGGCCTCTATTTATAAGTATTTCAACATTCAAGCATATAAATGAATTTATAATGAGGTTAAAGTGATAAACTCCTTGGTGTAGTGAGGTATCACTTGAAACCTACGACAAAATAAACTTTAAACTTACTCAGAAACTTTTAATTTTATAATATTTTCTGCTGAAAGTTACATGAATTTTATTTATTCTAAATAACCAAAGTATATGAAGATGTATTTTGGTATATTAATCCTTACGATTTCTAAGTATCTGATACTCGATAACCCGACTCTCAAATTTAATCACACTAATTAATCCTTTTCATACTCAATACTCATACCCATACTCACGAGTATCAATAGCTTGACTGACTCAATATGTTTGTGACAGTGTACACATCGTATATTCGAAACTGGAAATGTAATGTCGATCGTCGTTCACTGAATAGGAATACTCAATCATGTTAGTCCCTATATGACAGACCCACTGGAAGCAGATATTAGATATTATGTAACTGAGATACAAACTTCCTTATTCGTTTTAGTGTTAGGTTGTGTGTTTAGATTTGTGTAAATAAAATATTGCAACGCTATCTTCTCTTATCGTATAATATTCGGTTTTTAATTCATAACTTAAAAATTGACATCGACGGATTTGTAAATAAATATAATATTTATAATAAAAGTTTAAGCTCAAAATTCTGTCAAGATCAAAGTAAAATGCTAGCCATGCTTCGTCTGGGAATAGATTCTGTCTTTTTTCTTTATAAATATTGACTTCTTAGTTTTTGTACCGATTAAATCTCACATAAATAGCATCAGAAGTCAGAAAATCTTTTACTCCTAATTGTATTAATTGACCAACCATATTATGAACATAAATTACTATTAATGTATAATTATAATTAATTATAATGTAGATATAGATGTATTCCTTGACCAAAGACCATAATAATAAAGATAGGTATTCACTAGTTTTTACCAAAGTACCAAAATTCTATGATTAAATACGACTTTGGACACTCGTATATGTCGCAAGTTATATGAGTGAATGAATGAACTTTTACGTAGTAAATTATTATAAGAAACCCCTTCAACATATTTATAAACGTCCAAATTCAAGCAAAGTCTAATATTCAAGCTAGGATAATATTGTATTTCCTGTACTTGCACCAATTCCAATATTCAAGCTAGGATAATATAGCATTTTCTATATTTGCACCTACTAGCTGATGAAAAGATCATCTAGTTATAGCGAAGCATCGTTATTTTAAATGAAGAATGTACGGAGTCACTTCAATTTTTCCAGTTGCCAGCGCAAAAGGATTTTCTAGAGAAACGAGTCGCGGCTGTTGCCAACTTAATCTAGAGATAAAAGTTGCTGTCATAACTTAACGCCCTAACTAAGTAGTCTAGTTGAAATTTAGCATTTCATGAAGGAATTTCTGCTACAGCCATGAAATATTCTCTTAGATCTCTCGGCGAATTATAATTTGGAAGGCGCTTACTTATAAAGTACTGAGTGTTATTCTAATTGATGAAATATGGCTGTGGAATCACTATTTTGTTTACGTTGAATACTGGTTATTTAGTGAAATGCAGTCTACGGATCACCATAACTATGAACATGTTTATATACCTATATTAAAGTAGAAACGAAGAAAATAAGTTATAACCATGAAATTGCTGATACGTGAGTTATAAATTATTTATAAGTATGGATTGTGTAGGAGCTTAGTTTCCAATTATTTCACCGTAATGAATTTATGTATTTAAATTTCTGACCAACGATGCATTATTAGTTAGCAGTTTTTATGCTCTAGTTTTGCACACATAAGTATGATATACACCTGAACATTTCCTGAAACTATACAATACATAAATAATTCAACTTTTCCAAAAATCCATTCCTATGTTCGAGATTTACATACATATGAATTACCATATTCCATGAAACTACATTATACATAAATATTCCAACCCTCCCCTCAAGAATCCTTCATATTCACCAAAAAAAGAATCCTAGAAAAGGCCAAATCTAGTCTCTATCCGCAAACAAAACACGTGAGACCTTATTATAAAGACCAGGTGCCTTTGAATCGAGGCTGTTTCCCGAATAACAGGAACTGAACAGCCTTATTCAGGCTTCATTCCCGAACATTTCACACCTGCTTTGTTACAAATCTCTTTGAAAGAGATCTGAGACATGAAGATGAATGAGCTCGTATTCGGAGCCTCCACAGCCTCCGAAAGAGTTCTTTCCTTTGATTTATTTAAACGTCTTTTCGGGTTTTCTCAATATTTGGTGTATTGGTGTAATAAAGAGTTAAATTCAATCTTTATTAGGATACATATGATTATGACTACTTTTATGTTTGTCACGTGCCAGGATCGGTTATAATGGATCCTTTATCCCTGCTTTCCTTTTTGATGGAATACGGACGTTATATGTATGCAGGTTAAATAATGAAGCTGTTAACATTTATATAAATTGAACTTATAGATTGACGGGTCAATGAATGAAATTTAAATGTGTTTTTCATTTACGAACATAATTTACAGTCGCTAACGGTGAGGGATAGGATAGGTAATAGTCAGTGCCTATATACGGCGATACGGTTTACTACCTATCACGTTGGGTGCTGTCTATCTAGTGATACGCGGGCTTCAAATGACCCATACCTAACATGCCTTCGAAATTTCGGAGATGGGCATTCAAGCCTCTGACTACCCCGCCATAATAAAAAAGGGAGTGTGTTTACACAAGTCGTGAAGCGTATATTTATGTTATTTATATAAATTTAACTTATAGATTGACGGGTCATTGAACGAAACAATATATTTTCCTAAATAAGTGTCATAGCTAACTTATAGTTTTTCTTTGTTAGCATGTACAATAAACTTTTAAGTTATATAGAACGTCAGTGTATGTATTGACTATCTGTCTCTTCACTGTACCCCATGCCACTGGATCTCGCAGTTGTGTGCATGCGTGTACATTGTCTTGTATGCCAAAACCTTCCAAGTTAACCGTAAGCTCAACAGAAATAAATTACAGTTCCTCCAACCGTGTTCAGCATGAACCCACAATTTCAGTTTGGGCTGGTGCCAATCGGGAACCTGCTCCGAATCGGAATTAAGACCTCAGCTTATTTTGTGTATACCTTGTTGTGTGTCGGTGATTGAATAACAGCTGATTTTTCGTTTAGTATGTTTTATATAGTTGAGGAAATTCTTGAATCCTACATAGTTAAGTTGGAATAAAAACAAAATATCCAGGCATGAACAATTGATTTCATTACTCTAAGCAATTGCGAATGAAAAGTTATATTAAACATACATACGCTTCACGACTTGTGTATACACTCCCTTTTTTTGTGATAGATAGTGAACCGTGTAAAGGATCCTGAGGGATAGGCAGGTTTCCTCACGATGTTTTCCTCACCGTTAGCGATTGTAAATTATGTACGTAAATGAAAACACTTATTTCAATTTCATTCATTGGTACATGCCAGAGTCATATACGAGTACATATACAGATCAAATTAGAACCTTTTTTTCAAGGCGGGTGTACGCAGTGCAAAGAACAGAAGAGCATGTATAAGAAAGTTAATGGGTGTAAGTGAAGTCAGATAGATTTTTCAGGATCTTTCCAGGTGGCCATCGACAGTCTCTGACTATCCCCTGAGGAATACAAGTATGTATGAAAAATATAGAAATCTTGTATAATCGGAGTTTGCAATCTTAACGCCCAATCACCCATGAAGCGGTATAAAAGTTGAAAGCATGAAGGCTTTTACGATCAATATACTTATTTGACGACCTCGGTGACAAAACTGTAAACTGAGGTTTGAATATTTCGGGTATGGACATGTTTTATGAGCTATTCGTGTATTTGGGTACATGAATACATGATCTGCTGTGTATAATTATGTTTTGTTAAAATTCTCAGATTACGTCAATAAAACTCTGAACAATTGTTACCGTTAATTTGTATTTCTTTAGACATTTAAACAAGAGATAATAAACGCATTTCAAATCGATAAAATGTCTTTACTTTAACTCATCCCAAGATTATCATTAAATAATATACACTATTATTCAAATTTATAATACACTATGACATTACATACAAATTAAACTATTACATATTGTAACTTCAAGAAGTCTTTAAATGTAAAAACAATCTCCGAGCTACTAAAATAACCTTTAAATTTTTATATATCATATCCATTAAATTCAACCATCTATTCCTTATAAACATTTTCCTCTATTCTCCAGTTTCATTTTAAAACCTTTCCTGTTTAAAAATAATAAGCGTCTCGCTGTTACGACCGATGTGGACAGCGTCAAGATAATCCTGAGATAAAGCTAGCTCTTATAACGAGACGCCGAGCTGTCATAACTCAGAAATATCCTCTCGTACTAGTTTAGGACTTATGAGACTTCTAACTAGCTGCCATTTTTTCGTATCGGAGAAAACAAAGGGGCGTTGGTTAAATGAAATCTATTCGACGATAGGCGTTCAACCTGTCACTCATATTCCATATGACAACTTCAATATTAATGCTAACAGTGACCCAGGAGATATTAAAACATACACATCACGCCTGAATCAATGTACAGGGTTAGGCAGAGATCACGGATCCCCATTGATCCTGACAGGCCATTATCGCTTCATTGCACTCATACATCTTCTCATACACAATCGGTGGTTATATGTACTTTTAACGTCACTCTTTTTCATAATAGCGTCTATCTGACTGTCATATGTCTTATTTGGCCATATCCACCGTGAATTATTAAACATACATACACATTCACCTCCTTTAATCTTACCTTTATTAAATTCTCATTATTCTCAGTAAGTTTTCCGTAGTAATGAGTATTCCACAGTGCATTTCTACTGAGTATTTTGGTGTTAGGACAAAAGGCTTACAGTTAGGGACAACTTGTCTAATGACTAGTCGGAACAGAGCATGACTGTGACAAAGTTGTTTGTAAACCTATTGAAATAGTTTGTGTATGTTATGCATATCACACTTCGCTTAAAACGAAATAATTAATATCGTTTACTAGAATCGCCAGCTATAGTACTTAGTTTCACTCTAGTGCTGTCTCATAAACGCATGGTATGGTATCAATAAGGAAATAGTTGTGTGTTTTTGACAAGTTCATAAAAGTAAACATACATACCCGTGATCTTCGTGAGAGGTGTTTTAGATTTTTCACTCCGCCCGTGCTTTTGTAGGGATTGTTGAGATTATATTATTATCTAGTTTCCTTCCCAACGTGTTTGATGATACGATAAAGAAAAGAGTAAGTTGCATTAGATACTTTTAGTAATAGGTGGGCCACCGGTTGATCTTTTGATAATCTGAATGCGTCGGTCAGTTCAACAAAGTCTTCTTCTCTTCAAGGACTGATATATGTAATTCTGAAACATATAACATCGCAACCACCACAAATATGATGGGAGCACAAACTGAAAGGGATTAGATGACATGAATGTATATGTACGTATATGTAAGTGATACGTATATAATTTATCATGTTACTACTTACAAAACTCCAAAATAAGCATTCACACCCTAAACCTGCATTTACAGTCACCTTGACTTCCAATAGCCTGCACAATCAAGCTGCAAAATTGCCTAACAGCTGATTTGGCCCCATTCCTTCACTGACGTGTTATTATGATTGCCCCCCTTGTTCAGTGACGTGAGTCTGCCACCATTTGCATGCCAATCACAGAGGCTCTGCTACTGTCGGCGGAATAAATTGTTGCTATTACGTTTTGACGAAAGTCTTTTGTTTTGCTACGGAATACTCGTGTTCTGCTTCGGGCGAGATGTGGAAGCTTTTTTTCTGTAGGTTATTGGTTTGGTTTGTCGGTTTCGAGGTGTTGGATGTGATGTAACTTTCTTCTGTTTTTTTCAGAGTTTTGGTTTAGGGTAATAACACATGTGAAGTATTTTACTAATAAGGTAAACTTCAATTAATGAGTAAAGTGTATGCATAAATAAATACATGCAAATACAATGAAAGTTAAAACTCATGACACTGGCAAACAATTCCACATAACTAGATAAAGCTTAAAGAGTATTTTATGTCTGTAACAATAAAACTCTTAAAGTAGCATTTTTAACACTGCCTGAGAAACTTAAAACCTGACACAGTAATTATAAAAGCTGCTTCAGAAAGTAAAATTTAATTGTATATTGAGCAGAATTCTCATTGCACAAATTCAATTAAAAGTTTCACCTCACTTTGTGGCATTCTACGTACAAACTGTGCTAAACAGTTTTAATGAAATAAACAATCCACGAGCGATGTTAAAATGTAGTTACTCCTTACCTCTTGTCTACTGTCAAAACTTATGGAGGAACATTCTAAAGTTTTCTACCTACTGTATATAGGGCGTCTCTCAGACGATAGGTTAGCAACTTATCGCTAAAGTTCTATATGACATCAAAACCCTCATATACGTAAGCACTAAGAAATGACTCAGAAGATGTTTTCATATGTCAGAGGTTATGTCCACCCCGAAAGGGATGAAAGGTACGTGAATATATATGTATGTATTCTACCTACACGTCAATTCAAATTAAGTCGTGTTTTCTTCTTGTCTCCAAACTAAGCGTCTTTGGTTCCATACCTTGCCAGAGAATTATTTAATAGTTACCAATTTAACTTAATCCGAACCAATTAATTTCAATTTAATACTCATCTCACAACTAAAACTTTTGGTAAATCAAAATAACAAGTATTCGATATAACGATAAAACGACGAAATTATTTACAAAAATATTCCAATTTTACTCCAAATCTATCACTCAATGTTAGTCCTACCACCTCAGTACTCATCGAAGAATCGAATCTTCTATAAAAGCTTTAATACTCAAGCCTGAAGCTAACACTGAAAAGATCTAGACTTCAAATAGGATTTGATGGGCCCTCATTATCAAGCTTTACATTGGATATTTCAAGAAATTCACTTATGGACAGTATGAATGCAAACTCGATTTCCAGAAGGTTCTACAACGAAGTCTTATAATGGACTTATTCACTGGTATAGGATTTGGAAATTTTATTCACGGTTTAGTCAAAGAAACTAAATGTTCTTTGCAAAGATGAAATCGCCAGAAAATAATTTAATTCATGTATTTATATTTATCATTTCTAAAAATATGAGTTACATAAAGAATAAGATGCTAAAACAAAGTAAAAATAGATTAAAAAAACATAATATTAACGAAGGTTTATGTATGTAGGTAGATTTAACAGTTGTTTAACATACAATTTATTGTACTCATGTTTACGATGCTATGTGCTAATGGTATAAACTGATATTTTACATCCAGTATATATCCGAACCACCTTAACATTACTATCTCTATCTTTTAGTTACATGTTTTTCTTAATAGAAATATTGTCATAGAAAATCTTATGAAAAAAAAACCTTTTTATGTCCTATAGCTCTTGACAAGAACGTAAATCAAAATAAGAACGATTTATTGCCACATCTTGACATTTAGCTAAGCGTTTATTTATGTTATTAACTTAGGAAAATATATTTGTAGACAACTGTCATCTAATGTATGATAATCATAGCTTTTAATCAGTCGGTATTTTAAACTTGATTAATTACTGACTCTGATTAAAGCACTGATTTCCTTGTAAATAAACCTGTTCTGATCATCTTTGTTTTTTTTTGTTATGATTAATTTTATTATAAAATAACATAATAAAGTAATCTTTGGTTCGATTATATCTCATTGATTGTTGATAATATGACAAAAACTAAATATATCGTTAAAGTTCGAGAACTTAATTTTTAACCTACATTTTAATCAATTAAGATGACATTTCGAAAAAGGTAACGTTCGAAACACCTATAACTATATATAAGGAGTAGTATTAAAAACGGATGTGATTTGTATGTTTAATCAAGATAATAAACCAAATTAAACTAACAACAAACCACATAATCAACACAAACTATCCCCACCAATCATGAGCGAACCGGGGATTTTAAACCGGTTAACATAACGGGAACATGCAAAGAATCAGAGAGCGGGGTGCGAATGAGAATTTATACGTGCTTTCGTAATTTACTTTACGAGACATGGCGTCGGAGGCTTCCTTTTTTGCACAGCCTTCGGTGTTATGTGAATGTGCCATGGGATTGGATTTGGATTTACGAGCTTGCACCGACTGAATTTGGCGAAACACTAGTTTTAGTATTGGGGTAGATCTGTGTTTGGAGAAGAAATGAAATTTGGTGTTGATGGAAATTTACATACATGTATCCACATATTGTTTGAATAAGATCTCGTAAAATTAATGGTACGGTTTTTTGTATACCTATCGGGATAAATGGATGTTAGTAACACTAACATTATTTCTTAACTTTTATTTATTTTATTAACTTTTATCCTAAATGTGTGTAATTATTGGGGTTGTGAATTGTGTCTTTTTATTGTAACGAATTGCTAGTTTGTCACCCAATAGATTCCATCTACACCTAGCCCTCTCCTAAACCGCGAAGAATGGCAGCTAGTTATTTGTTATAAGTTCTAAAGTAGCATGGGATGGGAAAACTGAAGGTTAATTATGAAATTACCATATCGTATAACAAATGAAACGTCATTCGATGAGAAAATATTAAACTGGAGGTGTCATGAAACTCCATTCAATTTAATAAGTTCGTAATCAATATTTCACATTGAAAGAACGGTCGGAACTAATTTCAATTAAATCGGTTCGGAATGCTAACGACATTGCAAAAGTTGAACTTTCTCATAAAGGAATTCATTGGGAGCTACGTGGGAAAAAGTACTCAATTGGCATTTAAATTAATTTATTCTTAAATTGACTAACCAAAGAGGTTGAATTAAAAGGTTAGTATTTAAAGAAGGTTTGGGAAAAAGGAGGGCGTATGTAACTGAGTCTGTACTTTATTCCACTCTATTGGTACATAAAATGTGTATTCTAAGATGTGTTATATGAGCTTAATGTGACTAACCTCTTTGCCTATAAATATAATATTATATGAAGATAAATCAATTTTAATGAAAATATTTTTATTATTTTTTTGCGATTAGATGAATTTGATACACGTAAAATCATCGTTTAAAAAAGTATGCAGTTTTATAATAAAATGGCAACTACCTTAATACTCGTTATTAAGTGATTTACGAGAAATTTACATGTTTCTGAGGTTCTTTTCTCTTCTAAAGGAATTAAAGGACGTAAATGTATATTTTAATTCTCGCTCATACTAAATTTACTTGCTAAAGTTGTTCTACGTTATGCTTTTGTATTCTCGTCTCAACGTCGCCTTGACAAAAATGTGTCTTATTTTACATGTATGTACATCGATTATAGGGCCTATTTCTTCCAATTTTTGGTTAAAAATACCTTTCATCTATCCGCTTCATATACCCAAACCAACTCAACATTTCTTCCTCTACTCGTATTTTAGTAATTATATTCCCAAAACAGTCTGAAAGCAAACTAAAGATTCATAGCATTAAATATTCCGGCGGAGACAATTTTCCGGCTCTTGAGTGCATAATTTATGAACTGTTGCCACCGCGGGCACTGGCAGATTGCCCAAAGATAGCACTTTATCAGTTGCCATGGCAACAAAAGCCCTAAGTCACGTGATTTGTTGAGTTTTTTGTCAACAGGAATGAGGGAAGAATATTAAACTTTATGCTGAACTTTATTTATATAAATAAATAAATAAAATTCACTTTATTCACAAAGGCACATTTACAGCATTTCATACTGTTTTGGGAACATGATTACAAAAATATAAAAATAAATATAGCAGATATGTACAGAACAAACATAACAAAAATCTGTTTTAAAAACAACTATATCATTTAGTGGTCTCAATCGCTTGAATATAAAATATATATTATATAAACATAGTGAAAAGTATAATTACTAATATTTACGATATCAATGTGTACTATATCTGAGCCTTAGCCCAGGCGACTAAATGCTACCTTAAAACCTCAGATTACAGGAAATCCGTGACTGCTTTAAAGGCCTTAACCTAGATTCAAGCCTTATAAAGATGTATGAACGTGAATTTACAAGGTAGGTCACAATTATAACAAAGGTGGAAGAGTGATAATTGTATATTTGATTGGAATCATAAAACATGCGTCGTGCAGTTTTAATCACTTTAGATAAGTTATACAACAAATTTTTTACGAGCAAATAAGCAGCATACTGAAAATAAGGAAGAAAAATATTGTAAACAACTATAATAGCAGAGTGTGTATGAGAGGACGTCAATGATTCTATAGTGGTATGTCATGATCGGGAAAAAAAATATTTTTTAATATATGACAACCCCTTTGGAGGGAGATCAGTATTGTATATACCTAATACAATATACTTAACTAAGCGAGTATTTATTCAATATCATAACTAGTCCAAATAGTGACCAATAAGATATTTTCATTTCTGTTCTGTCCACCCCGAAAGTGATTAAAGGACGTGAATGTATATGACTGTATGCATCCAAAACTAGTCCTTGACATTAAAAAACCTGTTCTATCCATTACAAGTTAAACAGGTAGTAGGTTCTATTAGAGTTCGTAGTAATCTCGTAGCACGTAGCACTCGTGACTCCAAATAAAATATACGCTACGTGTTTCATATACTACGACTTTGGAGATCCCTTTGTAGGGAACAAGAGACGTTGTGCTGAAATAAAATTCATTACGCACCTAACTGTGTTACTGTTACAAGTTAGTGCTTTGTAGACTTGCTAGTTTGGGACTTATATAGAAAAGATCTCTTTCCTAATGGGATGAATAACTTTATTGCTTAAATTGTGTTTTTTATTGAGGTAAAATATTTTATTTGTACAATATGCTAGAAGACACATTTCAGTATACAGTATTCATGGGTAAACTAATTAAAACCAAATGGCATGAAATGAGAGGTGAGTAGGTAACTAAAAACTCATAAGTAGGTATGCATAATAAGTATTAAGTTATTAGTTATTTATGGCAGTAAAACCTCAAATCTATGTCAAAGTGAAAAAAGAAAAAAAACATACTCTCTAAAGTTCTATCCACTGTTATCAGAATAAAAGGATTATAAAAACCATATACTATATAAATGTATGTTTACTTTGATAAGTATTTCAATGTAGATTCTGAATTTAAACTTTAGTAATTTTGTATCAATCAAATTACAAATACCTTACACACATATAATTCGTAAAAAGTCTTAATGCAAATAGAACCTTACTTACATATTAGAAACATTTCAACGGAAACCTAATTTCTCTCTATTCACTACTTCGACCAAATGTAGCATTCTATGACTCGAGAGTTTTAGAGAAGGCTTGCATTGCTTTCTAGAAAGTGGTTCTTACGTTTTCACTTCATTTTAAAATAGTGGTTTATTTACTACAAAACGTAATGTACTGTGCCATTCTGAAACGAAAGTTAATGAACTGTATGCAACTAGGACTTTTATTAGGTGATGGACTAGTCACTTATCATTTATTTTGTTTACAAATGTTCTAACAAGCTTGATAGTTCTAAAAACATGAAGTACAATTATAGTTTGAGACATGAGTAAAATATAATAAGACATATGTCAGTCAGATAGACGCTATATTGAAAAAGGGTGACGTTAAGAGTACCTACAATCGCCGAGTGTGTATGAGAAGATGTATGAGTGCCAACAAAGCGTAAGTAGTCTGTCAGGATCGGGACAAATGAGGATCTCTGCCTACCCCTCTACAGGGAATCAGGCGTGATGTGTATGTATGTACATGAGCAAAATTCTATAGACTAAATTCTACGACATCACACATGAAATATATCTGGCATTGGGCTAGTAACTCGTCATCAATATTTTATACGGGTATCTGTTACTAAGGAGAATAGAGATAATGTGTCTTCAAAGTTCAGTCTACCACAAAAAGAATATAACTTGAACATATGAATGTGTGTGAAATAAACGTACTTGGTTGGCGTGCGTTGATGAGGGTTAATTGCCCCTTTATCGTGGAGACATCTCAATCAGTGAATGAAAGAATCAGCCTTATAAAGTTAATTAGAACGTTATACATACAGCCGTTTAGTTGTGATCTTTATATATAATAGGGTAACTTTAATAGAGATGGTATTAGCTTATAGTTATAACACATATATAAACTTATAATGCTTTTTGAGCTGGCATGATATGATACGTAATATCCGTTTGTCTATCAGGATTTTGATAAAAAATATATTTCAATCATCCATAATGTTAGCAAAATATTTAATCTACTCACAATAAAGATCACGAAAGACAGCAACTTAATAAATGAATAAAAGTTTGACCAAACATAAACTGGGATAAAAAGTCATCCTCTTGACTTTCCACGGGGGAATATAAATAAAGAAACAGAAAAGAAAACCAGAAGCTTTCTTAACTCGGTTAAGAAATTCAAATTTGTTTAATGCAAAAACTTGACAATTGCTAAAGTTGAGGAGTCAAACGACGCCCATTTCATTATCAATTCAGAGCTCGTTACACGACTCAACAAATTTTCTCTCATTCAATTTATTTTGTAACCAATTCGCAGCAAACTCCAAAATCCAAGTCCCAAGATAAATGACACTGAAACGTCTACGCTAAACGTCGAAGAGATTAAGAGATGGGAAAATAATGAGCCGCTTTCTGGTCCAAATATCTGGGAATAGTCCTAGACTTTTTTATACGTAAAAGGGTTTTTAGAAAAAGAAGATAAATTAATGCTTTGTACCTCAAAGAAGCCTGCTTTCTGCTTTATTTTAATACATATATTTAAGGCATGTAGTGTAGAACGCCCCCCTGCCAGGTGGACTGATGACCTCAAGAAGGTAGTGGTTGTGGCTTGATGAGGCCCACGAATTATCGTGTTTTGTGGCGTACCCTTGGGGAGGCCTACGTCCAGCAGTATACTAGTATAGGCTGATTGATTGATGTAAGGCATGATAGATGGTGAATACGTTCACTTATTTATCGTAATTTTTTAACCAAAAAGACATTGTTATACCTACAATTAAAACATGAGTAATTCTTACATTAAAATTCTTACATTGACTTTGTAAGACATACAGTAATAAGAAGCGTCAAAACAGCTGAAAACTTAGAAGTATGATAATCAAAATTCTTAGAATCATTAAAATTTACCTACATAACTTATATGTTAATGAGCAGATATCAAAATTCATTTGCATATCAGACGATATAAGGCCTTGAAACAATGATCTTCACCACTAAATCGTCCTAAGCAAATATGAGTTTGATACTCGAGCTATGAAACGTTGTTGAATTTGTATTTAAATGAATAAATGAAATAGTTAAACTTTTTTATTGTAACTAAAACGTATTTTAAACTTAACAAACATACGAGTATTTTAAAAACATACGAAGCCACTGTCGTTTTTGGGGTGAAAAGAGATTTTCTTTGTAGATAATATTTGGCATATTTACGCCAGATATCCAGTATCTCACATGACTTGTATTTGGTACCACCATTTACAAGCACTGATTATAACTACACCTAAATATTAGACAGATGTCATCATCATGTTATCACTTTATTTTTTAATTATAAATAACTTAGATAGACATTTAACCTTGTAAATAACCCAAACATTTTCCTAAAACCTTACATTCAAACATTTTACGTAACTACGTAACTAGACAATTCACGTGCCAATGTTCCACGCATGCCCATATGGCATATAATAACAACCCCCCATAATTAGAGGGGGACGCCCACTTCCCGTAGTGATACAGCGTCAACCCACGTTTACAGTCGACTGAACTCAATCTAGTTAACTGGCTCCGACTCTTCCGCCGCTTTGACACAGTGCAGAGTAATCGGCCCTTAATAAACAGTTTCGTGTGTACACGTGTGCCACTTAGATTAGGCTAACTAACAGCCACTCATGTATGATGGGGGTTAACAGAACGAAGAGGCTTGCAAAATGTTACAATGATAAATAGGGGACCTGTGCCTATCCCTCTACAGAGAATCGGGCGTTATGTGCATGTATGATAAAGAATAAATGAGATACATATACACGCCATTCAATACCTTTCATAGTGGAGAGAACCTCGTAAGTCTAGATTACTTTTTCAGTATAGGTGATGTGATATTAATACTGTAACGGGTTGCTAGCCCATCGCTCAAAAGATCCCATTTCCCTCTAGTTCCCTAGTCCCCTTCTACGACATGCCAGGAAGAGCGGCAGATAGTTATCATTCTTTGTACGTGCCAGACTATGACAATTATTAACGGGCGGGGATGAAATGAGATATAAGTGAATTAACGTGCAATATCCTTTTCGGGAAGGATAAAACTTCACCTACCTACCATTTTTGACACCGTAATAAGGTAGATGCTTTTAATGTGGAATATAAATGATACATTTGAAATCCATCAACCAATAGATTTCATGTATCACTCTGTAGTACCTTAGTTGCCTCCTACGAAACGAGGGAAACAGAGGCAGCATAGTTAGAAAGACAAATTGCCATCACAACCCTTGTGGGTAAATGTTCAGGTGTCCTTCTCCAAAATAGTGGCGGTTTTCTATGGCCAACTCGAGCCTACGTGTTGACCAGATAATCCGCACTCAATGTGACAGGTGATAAGCCGAATCGTCATACTTACTATTACCCATTTGGGGGATTTGTAGGTTCACTATGTTTTTCCTCACCGTAGTATTCGGTAATGGTAAACATAATTAAAAGTAAATAAGTATTCGTGACATCTGTCAATTTTTTAAAACAACATAAACCCTTCTTGAGTTACTAACATCCTTATACATTTTATAGACTAAACTGTAAACCCCACAAACGTTTCTTTGATCTCTTAAGCAAATAACGTCTCACTAAACCAGTGCCCCATATTTTCTTGTTGCTAAACGGAATCCCTTTTTACCGGGAAAATACGGGGAGTGGAGATTGAAAATCGTGGTCGACGACGGGGAGTTGGAATGGCTTATGCAAACTAGTCGGTCCCTTGCGACGGGGCTGGTATCGGCTTTTGATGGAGCGATTTTATTTATGCTACTAGTGGTAGTTTGATTGTGATTGTAAATGTTTTGTGTGTAAGCTACATCTATATACCGTATGGTTAGGTATAGACTATATATCTGATAATTTCAATGGATTATTATGCATGAAATTTTGTGGCCCTTTTACAGATAAATATAAGTAAATTAAATGTAGGAATACTATGGACCCAAAATACTTAGAACAAAAATATTTCTTCATATGTATCACTTGTGTCAATATAGAAAGAAAAGGAGCTGTTTTCTTTCTATTCCAATGCTAGGAAGGGGAATTAAATATATCTTCATAATATAAGCTACTAACAACAGAATCATAATGAATTTGGTCAGTTATTTCGATGTATTAGTTGAATTCTTTTCATATCGCAAAATATCACTGAAGATACCATATAAACAGATGAAACACTCATAACAAATGTCATTCAAACAGACACCATTGAGATGAAACGTATAAAATTTCATAACCGTGCTTTCTGGAAACCGGACCTCAAATTTCTATGTTGAAGGACGTATTATGTCAGTTTACAGCGAAATTCCAAAGTGTCTCTGTTTGATACATTGTTTTGTTGATCCTCGTACAATCTTCGAAGATGAGAACAAATAAAAATTTTGTACTTGTCCTTCAGTTGTCTTTCACGACGATTGGTTAAAAGAAGCTTATTACATTCCATTATAATCATAGAAAGGACATATATAATAAATCCTCTATGGATAAACGGACGTAATGTATACATGTGTACAATTATAGAACAGCAAAAGACTCTTACATAAAATTGAAATGTTAAGTACAATCCCTTATTAAAGCATTATGTGTATTTGTACGCGAGTACTTTAAAATGTCCTAAATTTTATCACTTTCATCTATGACAATCGCCTTTGTGTTGAAAATCGGTCCTCAAATACCACCTTCCGCAATTCAGCAACTGTGTTTTGGAGCCTAGTAGTTATGAGACGCATAACATAACATACTCGTGTGTATATCGGTTCAATTTCCGTCAACGGCGTATCCGTATAGATACAAGTAATCGTTACATTTACCAGCGGGATCCTTTAAGCTAGCTCATCCCCAATCCAAATCAGTATATTGCCTACGCTTCAATTTAATCAAATGTTCCTTTTTGTTTACATATGCAAGTATACTCGAATGTATGTTGGAATAAAAATGAAAGAAAAAGAAGAATAATATTGAAAGAAACAGCTCTCAAGATGAGACTAGTTAGAATGTACCCAGATTGTCAGCACTTTATTACCCGTTAGCTTTAAAGCTTCGTAAAAACTAGCAAATTAGATACCCCTTTTTATGTTTCACAAAATATCCTGCAACTGCCAATAATTTAACAAGAATATATTTGTAATTCAACTAAGCATGACTGTTTTATATCTTTTAAAGAAAGAATGCATATTATTACTGTAATTGGATTAACTACTGAAAATTCACAATTTTATTATCATTATCTATCTTTAATCTCAAAAATTACACCTAATATGTATCAGTAGTTTTGTTAACCTAAACACTACGAACACGAGTCATAGGCTAATAAAACTAACCAGTTGTAAAGCAATGCCCATGGCATGAGTATGGCTTAATCACCTGGCACTCGGCCAGTGGCTAAAGGCCATTTAGAGTAGTTTTAAAAAGATATATTGAACTCGCCCATGCCAAATGCGCTATCTGAACTAAGTGCAGGCCAGTGATTTTTAATAATGCGGGTATTAATTAATTAGGTAATGGCCGTGTATATATTTATTAAATACAATTGACACAATTTTTTCAGGGTGTTTTTAACCTCGAATATACAATATAATGTAAAGATCCTTGTTCAACTTACATTGGATTCGGAGTAATGCTACTTCACCGCCACTATTTGTCGAATATTGATGACAAATTGCAGGTCTATTACCAAAAAGTTACAATAAATACTAGTTTTTATCACCTAAGGAGCAATGACTGCTTAAAGGCATTCTAATGTTGTAGCACCAATACGCCCACCAATAATTTCCTCGAAAATATATACATTTTCCTCGAAATTGATAATCAGAATACCTACTTACTCAAATCCTTAAATCCCTCATCAGGGTCATAGGGCCTTCAACAAAGCACGCCACCTGAGCCTATCCTTCGCGATGTCTTTAATCTCAGCCCATGGTAAGCGAAGACCGAAAGCCACCTTTTTGACGGATCGGCGCTAGGTCTGTTTCGGCCTTCGACCTTTGGAGAACCTTAGAGAAACCATTTCAGCGCTACTTTAGGGGATGATCTTCTGTTGTTCTTAATGTGTGCCCAAGAATTACCTGTAGATAATACTTACTAGTAAATGGCGACACGGTTTATCACTGTCACTTTAGTAACAGACTATCTGGTTAACACATAATTTGAAAGTAGGCCTAAAATCACTATCTCCTAAATTACGAGGATGGACACACAAACCTCCGTTGTATAGTAGTAAAAGTGTTTCTTGCAACAGGATAAGTTAACCAACCTTTGTTTAACAAGCAAGGTCTTAACATAAATCACGTGATGTGTGAGAGTGACATTGGGTACAAAGGGATGGCTAACTGCCACGAGACAGATTTCAAAAGCACTTTTACCCTTTTCGGTGCCCATCATCGAAAAAACAGTGATGTAAGTTTGTTGTATATGTTTGTGACATTGAAGGTCCTATACAAAGGACTGCTTGGAGTTAGGCTTTAGATTTAGCTTATTGTTAGGACCTTTAATACTAAAATTCTCTTTGACAATACTCTATCCTGTAGTTATTTCTGAGTATATAGAACGTAAACGTAGATTATTTTTTTATTACAGAACTTTTAATTACATACATACACATCACGCCTGATTCCCTGTAGAGGGGTTGGCAGAGAATCCCCATTTGTCCCGATCTTGACAGACCACTTTCTCTTCATTGACACTCATACATCTTCTCATACACACTCGGTGGTATAGGTACTCCTAACGTCACTCTTTTTCAATATAGTTTCTATCTGAACTTAAATTTATTCAATCATTAAAATAAATACTTCATCCACAATATTTAGTCAATCAAGGTATATTTTAATGTCAACTTTTTGCCTTACCATACAACGTTTCCTCCATCATTATTCCAATCAATCCATGCAATATCTAATAAAGCCAATCTGAGAATGTCGGAGCAGAAATTAGATTCCAAAATCCAAATCTTGATTAACTTTTTCCCGAAGCAAGACAATCTAAATCCGAAAAGGCATTCCATTTCATTTGATTTCTAGGAACCCCTTGGGATGTTAAAGAATATTGTTTCAGAATTCCAAGGCCTTACTACAGTTATAGGTATAGAGTTGAACACTCTCTATATTAGTTTATTGGTACTTATAACCAAACCTCTCAAAATCCTTGCTTTCTAGAGAATATCGAAATTTTATGAAACATTAAAGAAAATAAGTTTCCTTACATATTGACAAAGGGTGAACTTGTCTTATATTGATATAAAGTAAATACCTTTAACCGCCAAGTGTGTATGAGGAGATTTATTAATCAATGATGATAAAGTTGTTTGTCAGGATTGAGACAAATGGGGATACGTGATCTCTGTTTACATGCAATAATAATATATAATATATCTTGTTATAAAGTGACTAATATTTTATGTGCATATTCACCAAAAGATCCAATTTATTTCTCAAATGGTGTTGGCTGTTTTACTGCATCATTACAGTGTGTTTTGTATAATATTTAAGTTTTACCTTTTACCAAGTGTACTCAATTGATTTAAATAGAAGCACTGATGAAATATGAAGATTCAACAACCTAGAAAATATAAGAATTCTTGACCACTGCATCAGACTTTACAGCAAATCAGTTGTGATTTACACTATCCTGTATATTATTATTGCATTCAGAAGGGTTTAGGTAAGGTCTCCCTAAACGTATTAGATAAGTCATTTATTACAATTCCCAGCGGAGTCCTGATTAAAGCCTGAATCTTAATGAGGCTGGTTCGACGTTAACCAAATTTTAATTACTTGCGGATTGCCCAGAACACTCCGTTATTCATTCTGACTTTGAATTTTTTCTAGGAATACCGCTCATTATTTGAATTTTAAATAAGTGCCGGGCTAATTTTGGAGGCTTGAGTTAGCCGGCATGTAAATGGGATATTCCTTACTCTTACTTCCTTTCGTGTAGAATGTATTTATTTATTAAACTTTAAAGTTTAACTTAAAAAGGTAGCCTTAATGAAATGGCTATAGGCTTATTAAAAGCCTATAGCCATTTCATTAAGGCTACCTTTTCCTATATAATAGAATTATAAATATAGCATCTGCGTAATGTTATCTACACAATATTTTTTTCTGTAGTTGCTAGAATCCTTGCATTTTAAAGCTTTCATCCCTTCTAGGATGTAATTAGAATGGCTTTAGCTGTTTGGCTTTCTGAAA
The DNA here is from genome assembly GCA_030578115.1 of Leucoptera coffeella. Classification (NCBI taxonomy): domain Eukaryota; kingdom Metazoa; phylum Arthropoda; class Insecta; order Lepidoptera; family Lyonetiidae; genus Leucoptera; species Leucoptera coffeella. The sequence continues at coordinate 156,112 of JAMBLF010000728.1, forward strand.
TGTCTTAGTATACAAATTGGGATAAATAGAATGTATTGAATGATGAACTAAGACAAACCAATATCAATATCATTACCAGCATAGCCTTGAGTTATATTTAACATAAAATAAAAAGACATTTAAGGTTCTGCTAACCCAAAACCGAATTATAGAATAAACTAAAATATGAAATATTGATGGATATCCTTAATTCAACCAAAAATATGTTTGAAGTTCTGACTACCCAAAATGATATAAAAGATGAAGTAACATTATCATATGAAAGGTTTTGTTTTATTCAAAGGATCCGTATGTTGCCTATCGAAATGTGAGCTTTATGTTTTGCTTGATGGGTACAACCGCTGGAGTTTGAACTCATAAAGGGAAAGCAAATGTTGTTGTACGATTTGAATACCTAATTGGTGGTTCTTTTTTTCATGTCCAATTTATTTGTATATATATTGAAAGTAATTACTAAAACAGTATGGTTTTCATTGCAATGAGCAGGTAAGTATATCAAATAAATCTAAATAAATAATGAACACGGTCACTGAAAATAACCAATGGATATGTTATCAAAAATTTACGTTACTTTCATTATAATATGTAAACCAGGTACTGATATTTGAATGGGGGAATTAAAAGTGGCACTAAGCCATTGATTCATATGGACTTAGTGCCGAATTTCGACCAGTGGCGATGGCATTTAGGACAAATATAAAATTATTAAATTTATATATAAAAAAACAAATTATTTCATAATATTCTCTTATGGGCTCTATCTACCCAACAGAAAGGAAACGGATATAAAACGGTGTATATGGAAACTCGTACATATATCTGTATTTATAATTCCCATTGATGCACCTAAGATAAAAGTAACAAAGTTATTTCTATTTGCCTATTATACATTTTAAACCCCATTTACGTAAACGTGAATTTCTCTCTAAATGTCCTACACACGTCACGTAAACGACACAGCATCTGTGACGACTACGATACCATTTTGAATGCTACGAGACGAGACGTGACTGACATCCGTAGCATTAGCTTATCCGTAGCATTGGTTGCTGGTAACAATGTTGCAAGCACTAAATTACTACATTCTTGTGTAAATACATACATACATATGTTTACGCACCTATATTAATACCTAAGCATCATATAGTTCCTTAATCACGACTTACGAGACATGAATACACATTCTAAAGCACTTGTCATACATAGATGTGTTCAAAAAACAACGAGAATTTTTTAAATTCGCGGGTTTGGAGAGTTTGTCTGTATAAAATTTTTCTTTATTATGCTGGTACACATGCCCCTGAACTTCTATAAAATTTTCAGCAATATTCAATGATTACTTTTTAAGTGACAGCCTCTAACGTTAGACGTGTTTTTCGAGCTCGGCGATTTTCGTTTGTGCAAAAAAAAATTGATGTGTGTATTCAATTTAGCGTAAAAAGCGTAGTGAAGTTTGTAAAATGTTAACAAAGGCATATGGTGAGTCTGCTGTGAGTAAAGCTAGGATTTACGAGTGGTATAAGCGTTTCCAACATGACCGCGAAAACGTTGAAGATGACGAACGTCTCGGACGCCCAAGCACATCAACAACTGATGAAAACATGAAAAAAGTGAAAGAAATGGTTATGAATTATAATCGTCGAATCACAATCAGAGAAGTCGCTGATGATGTTGGCATATCAGTTGGCTCATGCCATGAAATTTTTTCGGATATTTTGGGTATGAAACGGTGGCAGCAAAATTCGTTTCAAAATTGTTGAATTTCGAACAAAAACAGCAGCGAATGGAAGTTGCTCAGGAGTCGCTAAATGAAGTTAATAACGATGCAGAACTACTAAAACGTTTTATAACAGGTGACGAAACATGGGTTTACGGACACCTTACATATATAACGCCTCTACTGCTCAACGGGATAGGTAGAGACTATCGATCGCCACCTGGAACGATCCTGATAAATCACTGTTGCTTCACTCTTAACATAAATACACATCACGCCTGATTCCCTGTAGAGGGGTAGGCAGAGATCACGGATCCCTATTTGCCCCGGTCCTAACAGACCACATTCGCTTCATTGACATTCATACATACATACGATCAAGTTCTTCTTGCGTCATCGGCGTGTGATCTGCCGGAGATGGTCACTTGGACGAATGAGTCCCTTAAGAGGAAAGGAATGAAAATTAATGTAAATAAAACGAAAGTAATGGTCATGGAGGGACTTAGCAAGACAGAGTGTAAGATTGACATAGATAATGAAAGAGTCGAACAAGTGAATGATTTTGTGTATTTGGGAACACTTTTTATCAATAACGGAAAATGTGAGGGAGATATTGAACGTAGAGTGTGTCGAGGTAATAAGATCAATGGGGCCATGTATAGTGTTATGGGTAGCCAGTTGATTTCTCAATCGGCACGTATGGCTATTCATAGGGCTGTGCTGGTTCCAACATTGACTTATGGTAGTGAAAGTTGGGTATGGCAAAAGAAGCATGAAAGTAGAATCAATTCCGTCGAAATGTCACTTAGCAGCATGTTAGGAGTGACATTGAATGATACAATTAAAAAATGTGTGATAAGGGAAGGTTGCGGTTTGAAAGATGATGTAGTGACTAAGATTGAAAAGAGCATGCTTCGATGGTTTGGACATGTTATGCGGATGAATGATAGCAGATTGACAAAAGGAATATATATGAGTGAAGTGGAAGGGCGGTTACGTAGAGGCCGGCCTAATAAGACATATAACAAGTCAGATAGACGCTATATTGAAAAAAGGTGACGTTAGGAGTACCTATAACCGCCGAGAGTGTATGAGAGGATGTATGAATGTCAATGAAATGAAGCGAAAGTGGTTTGTCAGGATCTGGAGAAATGGGGATCCGTGATCTCTGCCTACCCCTCTACAGGGAATCAGGCGTGATGTGTATGTATGTATGTGTGTCATACATCCTCTCATACACTCTCGGCGGTTATAGGTACTCCTAACGTCACCTTTTTTCAATATAGCGTCTATCTTATTCTACTTAACATGAAAGACACAAATTGGATTAACATATCAGTTATTGTGGAGTACAAGTATGTTGTATATGATTACATAGTTATTTAACATTTCATTCCGATACCAAATACGATTTCGTATCTCAATCTCTCGTGATCCTGACTAACCACTTTCACCCCCACATACACACTCGTTGGCTATAGGTACATCTAACATCAACCTAATAAATGGACGGTAACACATAATTCATAAAAATCGAGTGAGGCTACTGCCAATTTTTGGGCAATTTTGTAGTTAGTTATCTGATAGAATATTCGATACAAAGTGAGCTTTGAGTGACCACAGCTTTGAGACTAGTATGTTCAGTAAAAAGTCTAGTTAAACATCGCTTTTCGTTTAAGATTATGTTAATCAATTTGTGCACCCTTTATTCACTCGTTCAAAGGTTCACTGGGAGCGTCGCTAAGCCTTCTGATTACATTTTTAAAGCCTTTAATGACTCTATTAAGTAGACTGGGCCGTTCCCAGGATTAATTAATCTCGATAGAACGCACTAATCTACCTTCTTAAAAAAGAAATTTTGTATCTAGCGATTTATTTTTACTCCAAGTCGTAAGTAAATATAATGCTAACTAGATGCCTTTCATCTTTACATGTTGTGAAGGTGACTAAGGGAATAGAGGTGAGTTAATGTTTTAGCTGACAGATTACCTGGGGTCTTACTCCACTAATTCTTTTTAGCTTCTATATTACTTCAGAATCGATACTGTAATTTTAATACTTCAGTAGCCGTAATTTGACACTTTTGGCACTCCAGTAACAAATTTTGGCCACTGAGGCGCTATCGAACTACATCTAAAGTACTTCTGCGTCTGAAGTACAAAAAAGCTACTCCACTAACCAAATGTCAGTCAATGTCAGTTCAATAGCCTTATATTTGGTACTCCACTATTGACATTTCTATACTTGAGTGGCCACTGAACTCGCTATTGAGGTACAACTGTGGCTGTCAAAATATTAGCAGAGTGCCACTTTTACAGCCGAGACGCAGAAGTAACGCAGTAGCGACGCAGTTGTGTGGCTGTCAAAGTTAATCAGTGGAGTAAGGGCCCTGTTACCAATGTTCTAATCATCAGTTTTGCTAAGAGTGACGGAGATGATACTATACCTTCAAAATTCAGATAAAAAGGAATGAATGTATGAACTGAACGATTCGTCCCACGGTGAAAAGCATAAGAAATGTCCTGTTCTGGTATGCCATTTTAATCTTGTGTAACTATTTGGCTTGTTACTTATGTTATAAAACGTAACATGTTATTCTATGGTAATTTTATCAAAACTAGAAAACATGATTGAATTTTCCACATCAGATAAATACACGTTACATACCTACTCTATCCGTAGAATGGACAATGATTTCAGACACTAATCTTGACGAACTTTATTTTAGCACAAGAATGTCAATAGTCTAATTCTTACCCTCTCCTCAGTAAGTCTTTCAGTACATTTAAAAGCGACCTAAGAGACAGCGAAAACTACAAAAGAGATCGGAAGACGTATATACAGGGTGGCGCATTCAAAACGGTCAGTATGGGAAAGTCTGAAACTATAAGAGATACGAAGATTTGTTCTTAGGAACCATGTCACCGATTTTGATAAAAAGAAAAACTGCATTCATACTTTCTTTGAAAAAACAATTGTGTCCAGTCCGGGAATCGAACCCGATTGCTTTTAAAAAATAAATTGGCCCTTTTCACCTTTTCTTTTTAAATATCGATTGTGTAGGTCTTAAGCTGTAAATGTCTCTATGAAACATGGAGTCGAAAATTAATAAAATGCATTGTTTTGGCATACTTTAGTTTATCATAGTAGGTTTTCTAAGTGACCACCGTTAATTTTCAATACAATATTCAACACGTTTAGGTAAAGATCTTACTATTGAATTTTGTATTTTCATGTAGTGCATTTGCGTTACAATTGACTTTATTGCTATTTTTAGGTCTTCAATGGTGTCATAGCTTGTTTTGTAAAATTCATCCTTAACGTAATCCCACAAGATATTTTCTAATATGGTTTAACACATCACTTTAAGTGAACTTTTCAATAGATTATTAGTTTGTGATTACTGTAGATTACAAAACCTCCTTAAAGGATTAATGCAATGCTAATGCCACATGATATGGTGTATGTAACAAGTAGGGAAGTACAAAACTACAAACGGCCATAGAGACAATTTTACATATTTGTTGAATATTGTTACGGTGTATGTAAACTACTATTATAAACTAAAGTGTGCCAAAACAATGCATTTTATTCATTTTCGACACCATGTTTCATAAAGACATTTACACCTTAAGACCTACACAATCGATATTTAAAAAGAAAAGGTGAAAAGGGCCAATTTATTTTTTAAAAGCAACCGGGTTCGATTCCCGTACTGGATACAGTTGTTTTTTCAAAGAAAGTATGAATGCAGTTTTTCTTTTTATCAAAATCGGTGACATGGTTCCTAAGAACAAATCTTCGTATCTCTTATAGTTTCAGACTTTCCCATACTGACCGTTTTGAATGCGCCCCCCTGTATAGTAGTACCGTGGTAGTCAGAGGTTCAGGTTTCCATCTCCGCAATTGCGAAGGTAGTAATTCTATGGACACCTCGAACCCACGTGTTGAGCATAGTCAGTACTCAATGTGACAGGTGGTAAGCCATGTCGCCATTTACAAGCACTGTTACCTGTTCGACGACGAACAGGCAGATTTCCTCACGATGTTTTCCCTCACCGTATAATATAACTTATAACCCCGTATAGATTTCTCACTTTTATAATCAACCATCTAACTGAAGCTCTGTATTTACAGTCGCTGATCGAATTACAATTTCTACGAACATCACCGCTGAAGTTGGGTTGCAAACCAATTTCACTCGCGGTTTTAAGTATCCAGCTAATTTATTTTATAAAGAAAGCCTTTATGTTCTCCTGTTACCTTTTTGTAAAGAAAATAAGTATGGTTTTCGTACATACAAGGTACGCCATTTCAGAAGCTGAGTAAATAAAAAAGTGTGTCATTTGTAGTTTGTAAAGACTTCAAAGTACAGGATTCGAAAGCTATTTATCACTACTACTTTATCATGCAAGTCTAGAACTTGATCAGAATTTAACAGGAATAATTCAAATATTTAATTTTTTCGGTTAAATATTTCAATACTACTACACTATTGCCATAAAAACGCTAAATTTGTTATTTTAACAAGGATATCTTTTTGTCTGATGTTCCGTCCTCCAGGTGAAGAACTATAGTTAGTAAATATATTTATGTATAACTTCAAAGTTATATACGTATGCACTTTTACACTACCTACTAAAACTGATAGACAAAGCTTAGTAACGTCGTTAGGGCACTTAATTTTCTAGCAATAAACCTCGACTTGAGTCCTGCGGGTATAAAAATTGCAATCACTGGCCCTAAGCCAAGAGATAGCATTTTATTAGCCTCCATTACAACCTCTTTGCTACTTGGACACTTCGTGCAACCTTATATTACACACGTTACGTGGACAGAACCTTTGAGACATGAAAACGTATCCTTGGTTACTGATTAGCCTATTATCCTTGGTTATTGAATATTGGGGTTGTGATGTCATATAGAACATTGATGACAGGTTGCTAGCCAATCGCCTAAAAGAATATAATAGTATTGCATACATTTAAGTTTTAGTTTCTATAGTTTTACTAACAAAGATGGATACGCAAACCTCTGACTACTCCAAAAAGGTTAAATTGTAGTAAAAGTGTCAGTGATATACTAATTTCAAGTACACTTAGAAATTGTTATTGATTTATAAATATGAATAACATTAATGAAATTTAATGCTAAGGAATCTTAATCAACAAGTATATGTGTAATAAATGTGTTACATAAAGTCAATGATCACATACTTATCATCTACAACGATAGATCAAGGTCAAGTGAGGCTACTAGAATTGAAAAAAACAAATAAGTTCCCCATTTCTTCATTAATCCAATAATTAATCGCCTTATCTTCATTCCTCCTATACCTCATATGATGTTTTATTTAAAAGCAGATAAAAAAAAAACGCTGATAAATCACAACTCCAGCATTAAGCTAAAACTGAAGAGAGAAAATATTGATAGAAAATATCTTAGCGCTTTTATAAAACTTCGAGTCAAATGTTTTAAAACTGACATAATGGTGGTTATCGAGGATATACTTCGACCTCTGCCCGATGGGTAATGCATCCTACCTTTTTGAATTATCAGGGGAACGATTCATAAAACCCTAACCTTTTTACTAAAAAGCTGATATTTTCGTATATCCTATTCCTATATTATTCCTATAGGAAGAGGTGAAGAAAAAAATAACAAATATTTTCGTCCCAATATTATAAAAGTAAATTATAGAAAGTCTTTAAACATGTTTTTGATTTTAATCCAAGTAAATATAATATTTTATATAGAAAGATAAGATGAAAGAAATTTGATATATTAGTTTCAATGTTTTAAAAGTAAATTATAGTAAGAGTCTCTATAACGCATTTGAAAATAGATAAGAACCATTTATATTTTTACTGTAACCTTGGTTTTTTTTGTTCTTTGTAAGATACAAAAGTATCCGTGAGGAATAAATTACTTTTCTATGGATAGCCATTAGCCATTCACACACTAAATATGCTTTAAATAATTCATATTTGAAAACAGCAATTGTCTCTAAACACTCTGAACATAATATTATAAAATTAAAATACACAATATTCAAACACAGTTATGAAATTCCATAGACACCTGATATCTGATTAAAACCTGTATTCAAAATTCAAATGTGAAACGCAAATAGTATTCATGCAACCTTTCTATTCCACAATACGTGCATAACTTCAAACAGTTTACAGGACAATAAAAGCCAAATACAATCCAAAATGCACTACGTAAGTCATCTATTTTATTGCTATTTTAGTGTTATGTGCTAGTCTAGGATATAAAATAATGCCGACTTGCTACTGCCCTGTCCAGCATGTGTCAAAATACGACTTAGGGACTAGTGTTAAATGAAACGTATTGGGCGATAGAATAGCAACCTCTTACATTATTCCATATAACATTGCAACCCCCATTAATTCTTAAACGAGGTGAGGATACGAGTATACCAAGGATATACTCGTATCCTCACCTCGGCAAACGTAGTGGAGGCACCCCTTAACAGGTGGACCGATGACCTCAAGAAGTTCCCTGGTAGTGGCTGGATGAGGGCCACGAATGAACGTGTTTTGTGGCGTACTTATGGGGAAGCCTCCGTCCAGCAGTGGACTAGTGTAGGCTGATTAATAATCGTATCATCCTGTCTCCGACATTCTGTCCATCCCAAGGAATAACAGCACGTGAATGTAATGTGTGTACTAGCAATTGTAATGCCTAACATAAATACAATGAAGAGAGAATAAATAATCTTAGAAAATCTAGAAGCTGCGTAAATATAATCCTACACTGCTCTTTTCCAGCTTTGAATTTGTAATCAGATGCCAGAAGTCAGGCCTTATTATGTTTAATGATGGTAAGCTGGAAACAAAGACAAACAAGTTCACGACCATTAACCCCAGCGGGGTCGTCAAAGGTTCAGGTGTCCATCTTTCAAGGTAGTAATTCTACGGCCATCTCAAGCCCACGTGTTGACCAGATGGTACGTACTAAAGGGGACAGGTCAGGGGACAGGACAGGACAGGTGGTAAGCCATGTCGCCATTTACAAGCACTCACTATTACCTTTTCGGGGAACAGGTAGGTTTCCTCACGATGTTTTCCCTCACTATAATATTCGACGCATTTCGTAACTGTATTTTTATTACGAAAATGTACATAGAAATTCATTAAACGTCATTTCCATTGGTACATGTTCCAGCGGGATTTGGGTACAGCCCACTAATACGGAGTCAAGCCCCAAACAACTGAGCTACGTCGAATTACTGATCTACGTTGAATTACTGTGTATGTTGTATATTTATATACACATACACCATTTATATATAATTTTCTACGGGCTCTTAGGTACTCGTTTTATTTATTCGGTTATCCTAAGCGTATGAATATAAGTAACAAATTTCTTGCCCATCTCTCATTACATTATATTCACCTTAGTTCTTTAATTATGTACAAAAAATAGAACATAGCATTTTATTTATTTCCCAGTCTAAAACAATAACGACGATATCCCCCCAACTAATGTCCAAAAATACATTGTATTATATTGAAAGATTACAAAAAGGTATAAAAGAGGTAAATACTCGTGTATACTCGTACATATAGCTATATTTAATCCCACGTATTTACGTAATGTTATTGAAATATCGTTAATTTACAGAGACAAAAATACACATTAATTTACATATACCAGGCCATGAAGTAACGAAAAAAATGGTTTTTTTCAGCATATATTAGAGTCAATAATCCCACAACGGATTATACTCCAAGATTACGAATACATACGAGAAGAATAAGTACATAGCTGCATACGTAGTTTTATGAATCCAAGTCAAACCTTCGCTTACACAAACTCTAGTTAAAGTTGATACTAAAACTCACTTACAGCCAGATAAGGCTAGTTTTCTTATTAAAACGCCGGCGCGAGGCCCTGTTCCTGCATTATCAACAAAGTCTTATAGTTAGAGCAAATGAAGTCGTTACAACGTGGCTTTATACGGTTGTGGCTTAAGGTGGTTCATGATCGTATCAGATCTGGCTTGTAAATTTATTGGATACATACAAACTTAATGTATAAGAATTTATTTTTCATCGGTGTATCCACAAAACTATTGAATACCACCTTGAACGATTCTTAATCATCACATAAACTAACCTTATAAAGAATTCAACCGATTCGATTCGTAACCTTATAAACATGATCTTCTGTTACTAACTATTTGATACTCATATATGCATTTTTTATGTATTATGTTATGTGTTTATGGCCAACCAATTATATGTATACTGGCTCTACACATTTAATTCAAAACTTTTATCTTGTTAATCAATTTCACGTGCTCTAACACTCCTCATTTTATTTGTTACTTTTTATTCTCTATAGAAATTAGAATTTAAATATCCGAATTAAGCTGGCAAGGTGACATAGACGCATATGTTATGTGTCAGATATGGAGATAGTTTTAATTTAGTTATAAGTATTGATTAACATACATGTATGTCTAGGGTTTATCTTTATTCAATAAATATTTACACCAACAAACCATGATTGAATAAACACACACATTGGCCAAACATACTCATCCAGCCACCAATCATCATCAAATCAATACAAACTCTTCAACTCTACACAATTCTATGTACAGTTATTTTTCAGTTTCATTTCGTGCTTCTTGTGCCCGCCAGTGGCTCGGTTAAGATTGGTGGCCCTAATTCCAGCTGCGGTTAAAGAAACAACCCATTCGTTGTGGCAGCAAATGGTTTGGTTTTGTTCCGAGTTGTTTTGCGGACAAAGACGCAACTTTTTCAGCTCGGTCGAGAGATGGTTGCGCGTTGAATATTTATTTAGTAAAACTGTGTGAGCTTGTGGTAGGTGAATTGAATGACCTACAGCTTTTGGGAAGACCTTAATATGTTAAATGATGGCTTTAAGAATATATGATTTGAACTTTTTTCGATTTTTCTTTCAAATGTAATGATCAAAGTTATTAAAACTTGTTTAAGTTTAGTAAAATAGTTGAAGGATAAGTGAAGCAACTAGTTATGTCTGTCAAAAGTGAAGTTAGGTACCATATTATAAACTCATAAATTAACATTTATATTTTACGCAAAGACCCACGCTTCATGACATTCAACCCTTTTGATGTAGAGAGAGGCTTTAGTGACTGTCATCATTATGATAGTTTGTTATCAAAGTTTTATCTGATAGCTAACACTCAATGTGATACTTCGTAATGTACTCCGGAACTTGCAAACGGAACACCAGTTTAATTAACTTATTTAAACAAAACACTAATACTAGAACAATTAAGTATGCATTTATTTAAACGCTAGTTATACTCTATTCTTAAAGGGGGTCACTGAATAAATAAATCGTCCTATTACCTAACCGCAGCCCGCTACAACCCAAGATTCCCCAATCACAAATTGGAAGGTGGCCAAATGCAAAAGTTTACTAAGTTGAACCAACAAACTTAAAAATGTTGGGAAACCTTACTTAGTTCCACTTATAAGCTGGTGTCAAAGCTTGTTTTAAGTTTATCCGATGAAAAATTAAAAATTCAACCTCCTAGGAAATTCTGTCATGTAATCAAGCTTCGTTAAAAGTTTTTACATATAATTTTAGATACAAAAAACCATACACACTTTTTACGACTTGTGTATACACACTCCCTTTTTATCGCAGCAGGGTAGTCAGAGGCTCTAGTGCCTATCTCCGAAAATTTTAAGGTATGTTAGGCATCGTAAATCGGTGAAGGAAAACATCGTGAGGAAACCTGCTTATCCACGGATAGGTAATAGCCAGTGCCTGTATACAGCGATAAGGTTACTGTCTATCAGGTTGGATGCTGTCTATCTAGTAAAACTGGGTCTCTGAGTGACCCATATCTAACATGCCTTTTTCTAGATAGGTAATAATTAATAACTGTAAACGTTGAGGGAATTAACACCATCTAGGGTAACTATCTGATTGAACATGGATATATATGACAGATCAAGTTTTTTACTTAAAGAACAAGTTTATACATAAAGGTACTGATTAAAATTGAAGATAGATTAAGCTTCAAATTTCACTAGCAATTTTCCACTTTCCTGTACATTTTCCATTATGTATGTTTCAATTTCGGACCGACGTCATCAGACTATAATAATTCTACATAATTTAATTGGTAAAGCTCTTTATAGTCTGAAATCGCTCTTCAAAAGAGTTGATTATTATTTGCCTTCACTTCAATTTGTGAAGCTTCATTTCCCAATGCTAACAGCCTCACAAAAAACGTTATCTGCTCAACGTATTATAATTGAGTTGGGCTCATTCAATTCAATTTCAATGGCCCAATTGAAAAGAAAGTGTCTTGTTCATTGAACAACTGTCCAGTGATTGTGAAATTCACTTTCATCTACACCCTTTTTAATTATGCTTCACCGCAAGCGTGATAAATGTTTTTAAGAAATTCTTATTCTAGGAAATGTTTATCTTACTTTCGTTTTTGTATGCTTTTCTAAGCTAACTTTAGAGTGGCATTTCTTGAAAAAGGATTTATAAATGCAAAGGTTATTTAAATATCATAGAAATGTCTATTACGTAATCCCCCTGATTCTTAAATTATTCTATTTAAATCTCATCCTACGAATATTTGAAGTAAACTCTATTTCAAGCGAAAATGGTTCGTCGGGCTCAGGATGAAAACAAACAAACATGTATGAAGAGTATATATATTATATTAAATTGGTATTAAATCTAACACTGCACAAATATCTCTCATACCTTTTATCATATCTTACGTAATATAATTACAATATGTTCCAATATACATATTTAAGCACATTAATAAATTCTATTATAATCCCCAACTCGCTGAAAACAGGCCCGTACACGTTTTGTAATTACCGTATCGTGGCCCACATACTCAATTCAAAGTTTACGCCATTTGGCAAACGAAAGCCATTTCATAGAAAATTAGTTCAATTATCGTGCACCACTAAATACTCATGGTTGCCAAGTGGCCGCTTTAATGTTTTCGGATATCTTCACTATGTGTAATATAGGCAAATGATATGTAGAAATATAATATGGAAAATATAATTATAAGTTAATGAGATAAAGTAAATAGATGTATTTAACTAATAAAAAAATAAGACGTATAACAGTCAGATAGACGCTATATTGGAAAAGGGTGACGTTAGGAGTACCTATAACCGAGTGTGTATGAGAAGATGTATGAGTGTCAATGAAGCGAAAGTGATCAGTCAAAATGTCAGTGAAAGTGGTCAGGATCGGGACAAATTCGTGATCTCTGCCTACTACTAGGGGGAATCAGGCGTGATGTGTATGTATGTAATAAACTTGATGACGATTAGTCGAGTCGGGATTCGCTTTTATTTTTATACACAGACTGTATTATTTTTTATTTCTAAATACAAATATTTGAAAATTCTGTTGGATGATTTCAAATTATACATTATAATACTTTATAGCTTAAAATACATTTCTAGGAATATAAAAAGAAACTTAAATAAATCGAAAATTTTACCTTCATAAGAAAATAAATAAGTAAAATATATCACAAACCTAAGTAGATAAAATTACCAAAACAAACACTCTCAAGAAAACATCCAGCTTTTTCTTGACAAAATTTGAATTTGTTTCCAAGAAACAAAAGAACTTTTAACGAAGTCATGAATATTCTTTTTAATCATACTTAGCACTTCCTTTATAAAACATTTAAATATAAGCGTCGTCCATTTTGGAAGAATTGGAACAGTAGGACCAACTTCAAAGATAGCTGTATTTTTCCACTCATTCCCTTTCGTGACATAACTTTTGAAAAGAGGTCCTAACAGGTCCGAATAAAATTTTGATATAATTGGTAGCTTAGCTTTACAATAAACAAATCACCTATTAGTTCAAATAATGTTTAAAAAACTTGTCAAAGGTATTATAGAATAAAGTGACAAGACAGTCAACAGTCTCTGATTTGGACGTTAAATCAGACCATTACCAGACGCGTAAGGAAGACCTAGGAACACAATGTCTCCATATCGAGAGACAAAGACTCCAATCATCATTCCCTGCCTTCAATTATAATAATATTACAATAATAATAAAATTGATCTATCCTAATTAATTGGGGTCGGCGCAACATAGTTCTCGCTTCCATACATAAGCCGTTATTTCTGCATTCACTCCCTTACTATATGTGTATATATAACTAGAAAAAACGCTAATAATTATTTCCAAAGTCACTTTTTAGCAAAAATACTGGGGTTGTGATGTTATATGAAACATTGGTGACAGATTGTGTGTTCATCGCTAGAAAGGTAGAGGATGACGGCTAGTTTACATTATTTTTACGTTCAAGTTAGCACGGGACATCTAAAATAAACGGCCAAAAAATAATTTTACTTTTTTAAGGATTTCGAGACTAAAGATGTTTTCTCTCAATATATCTTCAATATGAATTTATGAATAAAAGACACTTTGGATATTTTTATCGAAAAACTTAGATCAAAGACTAGCGAAGCAATATCGAAACTCGTCATGTCTTTGCCGAAATATTTGTTTACGAAACCTAAATGTAGCAATCTACTGATTTCAGTAGAGCTACTACAAAATTCATAGAAATTTCAGAATCGCTATAACTTTCTCGACTTTTCACCTTCTGATTCGTTTGATTGGTTGGCAACTGAGATATTCATGTATTCAAATAAGACAACTTTGTTTTCGGTCTGTCATGAATATTATTCCAAATTACTTTACTTTTTTAGATTATTTTCGCTTTGAACTCCCGTACCTTTATGTTAATTTCTTACAGAAAATAAAAAAAATCGCCCGTATTGATTTAGGATCCTGATGTGATTTCAAGTTATGATATTAATAAAATTTGTGTTTAACGAGTTAACCCGTTTTCTTATTGTGAAAATGAAAAGGTACATTAACGAACGTAAGTATATAATTTGCAATAGCATTTAAATTAGAATTGGTTTTTTAGAATAATATGTCCCTTAAAACACATACTCAAAACGAACACTTCTTACTGTTCAAGTTGAAATCAACAAGTAAAAAACACACGTTCATCTACATCCTTTTTCATTATACTTCACCGCAAATGCAATAAATCTTTTTATAAGAAATCTTTCTTCTCAGAAATGTTTACGTAAATGTTGTTTTTGTATGCTTTTTTTAAATAATTTTAGAGTGGCAATTCTTTAGAAACGATTATTTAACGCAAAGGTCAATATAATTTCAGTAAGTTGACTATAAATAGTATAATCTCAGAAAAAAATCTAACCGAATGTTATTCTAGAGTAAACATTAAAATACTTACTTCCCTTAACTGCTAATTAACACACACTCAAAACGAACACTTCCTATCCTTCAAATTACAATCAGCACGTAAAAACTCATCTAATATACCATTAATACCAAATGACTGCTATTAATCACCATAAAAGTCTTTATGACTCATTAAAGCAACCTAATACGGAGTCCAAGTACACCGACATTAACCATAAAGCCAAGAAGCGCTACATTGTAATATTCAACGAATCAATCTTGTTTTGATTAAGACATCAAAAGTTGAAAGGGCCATGAAAGGGGATAAAGTGGGATCTTCTACATTCCTTTTCTATACGAGCATAATGTATCCCGGAGCATTATGGCTCCAGTAATGGCAGGACAGTTAACTTTTATTGCTCAGATCTCCTGGTAAGCCTCCCAAGTTATGTTTGCCCTAAATTGACTGGATTCGACTGACTAAAAGTATTGTCTGGAACACATTGTTTATTGGGCAGGACAAAGGGTCAAAGGTATCAAAGGAAACGCATGTGTGGAACTAAACCCTTTGAAAGCAGTCTCGATTTACCACTATTACGCGGTTTGTTGATTGTTTTTTCTTTCTAAATTATACGCAGTCGATACGAGTGAATGAAAAGGGCACAGATACGTAACATCATCGTGTGTTTTGGTGTACATCAGTCAATTAATCAGCTTATACGACTTCATTGCTGGACGTAGGACAACCCAAGGTTACGCCACAAAACACGATTATTCGTGGCCCTCATCCATCTACTACCAGCTACCTTCTTGAGGTCATCGGTCCACTCGGCAAGGGAGCGTCCTACACTACGTTTGCCGAGGAACGGTCTCAACTCAAGAACCTTTTTTTTTTGTGTACATAGTCAAGTGATATAAATAGAAAAAATATCGAAAGATTGCTAGATTAAATAAATCGGAGCTCTTTCACTACCGAAATTAAAACCCAGTATAAAACAGACGATTGTCACATTAAATCGCCACAGCGCCAAAACCGTAAATTACCGATGGCACGAAAGCCGAAACTATAACTTTTGCTGACCGAAACGATGCAACATCGTGTGATTATTGGCTCTTGACAAATTTATGAGTTCCGAATGTTTTACGGCGTCGCATAAAAAATGGACGAACGTTTTTATCGCATTTTGCATTTCATATTGGGTTCCGATATTTTGTGTACACATTGCATCGCACATGTTCGAGTTTCAGCCGTTCAGAGTTAACTAAGTGACAGATTTTTCAGTGTTATTTCTGCTTAAACAAACACGTTTACTACAAAATGAAAGAGACTTTACAGTGTAAATTGCTGATTTTCTTGGCGATAGTTCTGAGATCCATTTTATATATAACTTGCAGTTTGAACTTACAACAATGATGCTTATAACCTATATAAGTATATCATTTTCTAAACTAACCTTGTCTTCAATTGTTTGACTATCACCTATAAGATGTTAAGAATCTTTAAACCTACAGATAGACCTGCTACCCGAGACATAGAATAAACATAATTTGGGTTTAAGATGCGTGAGCAGTTAAGTGCCCTTGTTCTACCAAAAATACGATATTATGCTAATACAATTTGCTCACAGCAGTTTTTTGCCCGCATTATTCAGACAGCTTAATATGTACATAAACATTAGTTAAGGCGTAACATTAAAGAATAGCAGTATCATTTTTACTCTTGAACTGCAAAAATAAACATGGTACTTGACAAAAAATATGCGCTGAAAAACCTTCATATCTGGCGAAACAAATTGTGGAAAAACAGGCTTGTTATGTTGCAGGTAAGTTATGAGATCTGGCAGTTCACAAATGCACGTACTTACCAGTTACAGTTACTCTATTTCTATGTACATACGATACGGTTTATACGTTATTAATGTAGAAATTATATTATTGCTACCTTTCTACATGTTCTTTGTGCTATAAATTCGTAGTAAGCGTTTGTTTAACACGACTCGCCATACCCACATTTGATTCTAAGTGCTGGATGAAAATCGAGTTCAATCTGGTTATCAAACAGGTAATTTTTATATAGATACTTACTTTGACATAAAGAATTCTTATATCTGTGGTATTAACATATCCAACTTGATAAGTATCAAAATTATCTACATTTTCCATACAACTGATAAAGTTCTCTTCAAGTCTCAAACTAGTTTAGGTCTACAACTCAATATTTCATTTCGTCAAATACTCAGCACTTGTTTTCAGGTGAGAAGACACAGATGTCGTAGCAAAATTACGTCGCCCCCTCTTTACCTACTCCACTCAATATGTGATCTGAATGCTCAATGAAGCTAGCGAAATGAAAGAAATTCTTAAATTATATTACTTAGAGCTTTGTTCTAACGAATTAACGTAGTCGACATTTGTTTCGTTAGTAAGTGATAATCCGGTGAAATTTGTACTTTAAGTGCCTAACATTTTGATAGCAATAATGTATTTATAACATTTAAGTCTATTTAATTTATCAAGCAATGTAATATTCATACATCCGCACAAACAGTAACCCTTGCGATCTAATCAGTGATTGGCATGTTTGAAATATGGTATTAGTACATAGCTTTTCATTTCAGTTAACACCTAAGGTTGATATAGAATGTCTTAAACACAGATAGACACTGTAAAGTCTCTTTCAATATAAATAATGACGTTTTTACTATATCTATTACTATCCCAAAGAAAAAGTCCTTTGTTTCTTTTAATATATTATACACATTAGCTATTGAGATCGCTGATGTATAACTAGTTGAAGAATATTGGTAATTACTTGCATGCTAGCTATCACCCATTTGATTCTATTTACGTCGAGATCTCTAGGAACTGTGTGAAAAAACAGCATAAGAAACAACCTAACAGCAAGACTCTCAGATAAAAAAGAAAGGAAAATAATTGAAAGCTCATCAAAAATACTGAAATGTACACTAGAATATAGCTAAACGTACACCAATGGCTAGGTTTGGGTTGGGACTGTTTTATTTTGGTATACAATTCAGTATTTTTGGTGTGTTAATATTATTGATGTTCGTTAAATACTAGGCAAAAAGAAACCTACATACAGTAGTACACACAGCCTCCGTTCTTCTGACGCGATGAAGATATCTGTTTCGTCTATTATCCTATTTTTGATGGAAACAGAAATGTGGGAACAAAACAAATCGTTTGGTCCGCCTTTGTTTAGATAGCTTTGTTTGCTTGTATTTTTTGTTTTCTTTACCAATGATGGTTCTAGACCGATATTGTACGCCTCTTTGGAATTTTACTGACCAGCTGTGGTATGTGTAGTGTATGTGTGACTCTCTGTTTACTAACTAAGAGTTTGATCCATAATTGCAATAACGTTTACATTCACATCTTTCATTCCCTTCGGGGTGAACAGAACCTGGGAAACCTGGTGGACAGAATATAATATCTCCCAATTCACAGTTTAGCATGACTATAGGAGTTGCGATGTTATAACGGAACATTGGTGACAGTTAGCTAGCCTATCGCACAATACATTCCATTTAGCCGAAGTCTTTTAGTCTCCTCCTACGACATGCTTTAAAGAACGGCAGCTAGCTACCATTCTTTTAATGTCCCAGCTAGCATAGGACCACTCTTACCATTGACTGTGTATGAGGATTTAAAATAAAACAAAATGACAGGATATAGACAAATACAGATCTCTGCCGACTACTTAGTAGGAAAACAGGCTTGATAAGCATATATTATGAACAAATATTAATCCATAAAATCGCACAAATTATACCGATAGATGGAGCTAAGTTAGATTCTAAACACTGAACGGAAGACAGCACTAGTTTTTGCCTCGTTCCACTAAAGCAAACAGCATTCAATCTTTAGGACATGCGCCACTTTGAATTTCAAATGAGTTTGTGCTCCTGGCGAGTACTCGTTTGTTGTGCTAACCTCTGCGGTAAAAGTTATACCAATACAGAGTAGACCAACGGATGTTGAACTTTAGTAGCCTGCAGATCTCTATTTAGTTGAAGGTCAGGTTAGTATAGGTGAAAAATTGATTAAACTATTATGTATCACTATAAATTCTGAGTATATATAGGTTGTTTTGTTTCAGTTGATTGATTCCTTGAATAATAACAAAATAATCAACGTGTCCAACACTTATCTGCGGCACCATAGCAAATATACTGCCATATACTAGTTCTCAGCAGGGATATAATCTTTAGAATATTTATTGCAATTCGAAAACATAATATCCAATAATATATATTGTATCATGGTTTATACTATATAATGTAGAATACTGTACAATATAATATACAATATTATATAAGTACGGGTAATTTTGGGTTAAAGTATTTACTTTTAGATCTTTTTCCTAGTAATTTATTTTTCCCCTAGTCCTAAAGTAGTCTTCTGAATGCAGGGACCTAGGCAATTCTAACCATTTTATAAATGTTTTAGTTTAAAACCTGATCATTAAACTGAAATTAAACATAAGCACAAGAACATTACATTCATTGAAAGTCATAACATTTGTGACACTGGTCGTCTCTATATCATATATCAAAAATCATATATCAAAAATACTACAGTTGGTTCTTTTTACCTATAACGTTTCGTACATTCATTGTCAATAATATTAAGTTACGTATTCCAGGTACAGAAATAACACTTATTTTTGTTAGTACAACCGTATTTAAGTCCTAAATAACTTCAAAGCAATATAAGAACACCTTTGAAGGAAATCGGATCCCGCTTCCTTATTGAAACGTCCTAAATAATTGTTATTTTTCTCCTGGGATTTTGTTTTTGTTATTCATTTGTAACTGGAGCTTCATTGAATAAATTCAGTTCTATTTTCAGAGGCTGTGTCGTGCGGAGATGGGACTTAGATGGGGTGTAATCAGCTAAAATGTTTATAGAGCTACGTGTTTATTGTTGTAATTGTGGTGTTAGTTATCTAGTAACATCTTATTTATCATAGCATTCTGGGTTCACACAAGCCTACCTAATTATGATTTTTGCATATACTCGTACGTACTACCTTCCGAAATATTTGAAAGAAAGAAGGAACAAAATGTACGGTTTCAAATAATGGTCATTGAAAATCATAAAAGTTTCGAAATATTACTGCTGATAGCTTTAGTATAACTAACAACACTTATTCCCTCTCTCTTGTGTACCATTTTCCATAAATAAGGTAATATTCTATTCCAAGCAACACATTTAGCTTTTTCTAAATATACTTCTACAATAAGACGTAGTTGTTTACCTTTACACAAGTCCCATACAAAACAAACATGTTTTTCTCTATCTGACAAATCTTTTTCTTCGCAGTGATAAAACTTGCAATGACCTTCTATCGAATGGTCATTACTAACAGACCAGAACAGCTGTCCGCCAAGAGAATTTCTCAGCAAAACGTATTGTAGTTTCCCCTCCTAGTTTTATGTACTTTTATATGCTTGTTTTGTTCTGGATAGAACTACCATTAGGAACAGATGTGCTGGGAGTGAAGAGTTGCAAAAACACTCGACTACAGAGCTTTTTAAACCTTTAGTAATGGTTGAATTCAGGTGGAATGTACACTAAAGTTATCTTTTTTTTATCAACTAATTCTTAAGCGGAAAATACGTAGTTCGCTGGAATATAAAAACTGCATAACTCATGACATACATATTGAGTTCGGTTTCGATTTGCTGTGGAGGCATAGTTATGAAGTACGCTTTTCTTCTGCTTGCCAATTTGGTCAATGGTTCGATATACATGAATTTTTATATCTATAATAAGTATACATTTCTAAAATTTTGGTAGACACCCTTAATACGCACTGTATATTGAAGTTACGAAGGGAGTAGCTTAATCGGTGTGGGAACAATAGTAATCCATATAGATTGAGCTTAGGTTATATTATTTTAGCTATTTATTCTAATGCGGCAATCGGCCATATTTCGAAATGTCATTAATTTTGGAGAAATAAACAACATATTAAACGGGATAAATAGGAATCAGTGATTTCTGCCTATCCCTCTATAGTAAAAAGCTTTTATAAAGCTTTATTTTTCTGTTAATATAAATGCGCTCACGACCCTGGTTGGCATTACATAGAAAGAACGATCTTTATGGATGAACTCCACGGTTCTATTCACCACAAAAGACCTTAAACGTTTGAGTATATACTTTCCTGAGAGAGATCACGTTGTATAAAATGTAGGTGAACCCCTCCCTGTCATAACCATGTTAAGGGTTAATACATCAAAGTTTGCCTCGCTTAAACTCATCTTGGCTTTGTGATTTATTGATCGACTAAGAGCTTATTATTAGGAGAAAACTACTTAACTTATACGTACATATCACGCCTGTTTCCTTGTAGAGGAGGAGGTAGAGATCACGGATTTGCATCCGTCCTTATCTTGACAGAACACTTTCGCTTTGTTGACCCTCATACTCACACACTCGGCGGTTATAGGTACTTATAAGACCCTTTTTTAATATAGCGTCTATCTGACTGTCTTATGTCTGTTGGCCGACCCATTATGTAGCAGCCTTTCCACTTCACACACATAATATGGTCATTTTAACTTAACTTAAAGTTCATATAAATAACTACTTAATAATTTATACTGAAATGAGTTACAATGACGCGAAAATGTTATATCAGGATCGGGAGAGAAGGGGATCTGTGATCTCTGTCTACCCCTCGAAAGGAATGTGATGTGTATATATTAATAAATATTAAGATTCCTGACATTTTCTTGGCTTTTAGGTTTGTAGAACAAAGTAAAGTTCTCCTGAGTCACTATAACTATCGAAGCTTAGCTAACTAT
Organism: Leucoptera coffeella; assembly: GCA_030578115.1. Taxonomy (NCBI): domain Eukaryota; kingdom Metazoa; phylum Arthropoda; class Insecta; order Lepidoptera; family Lyonetiidae; genus Leucoptera; species Leucoptera coffeella. Next base: position 177,931 of record JAMBLF010000728.1, read on the forward strand.
GTGTTAATATTTAATACAACTTACAAGTAAGAGTTTTTGTATCCCGATAGTATTCTTTTACTTCTAATCCCTTAGTATCCACTAATAAGAGAGCAGAATTACATTATATTTAAACTTTAATTCATTAGCATTTACATTAAAATATATTCATAACCCAAACACAGAAAAGCATATCTACTCTTGCAAACATATGTACATTCCAATGTTCTTAGAGGAAATAAAGGGGTTTATTAGGTTAAGCATAAGCCCAGATTAGACTGTCGGAACAGAATACGAAGGACTGGCAACCAGCCAGCGTGCAGATAAGAGTGAGCTGGTAACACTGAACACAATGGAGTTCCCTCAGGAGCAACACCATAAGCCTGGAATGAAAGCGGGTTTAACTTCAAAGAGAATTGAATTTGAATGATTAAGTTATGTATATGCTAGTGGCTGGAATGTTATAAGAAGCTGCCTTACTGCTTAAGTTGTAATAGAAGAATGTATGTATGAGGAAGTGTATGGGTCTAAATGAAATGACTATGGTTTGAGTTGATACTGAGATATCTTTGTGAGATTGGATTGATGGTGAGGGACTGGGGATATATATTGATCAATGAGCAACGAGATTATATCTGTATTAAATATAACAAATTAATGCTATGAAAACCTTTATATGGTAAATAATATTAAAGAGATATAAATATTAGGGCCACTAAGTCGTGTTTAATCAAAAAGTAATATAATAACGAGATTATTATTATACATTTAGATTAGCGAGACAGTTACACAATAATTTAGTGTTATCTAAATTAGAACTATTCAAAAAAAATAAGAAAGTATTTAAGATTCTGAGTGTAAATAAAGACGTACTTGTAAGCATGTCTAATAATTACTTAAGCCTCTTTATACACCTCAGCTCATTACAATCTCGAAAATACATAAATCTATATTAGTCCTATTACCTCTAAGGCTAACTAGGGCAACAAATTCTATAACAGAGCAATAAGGGACCCTTTTCTAATAATGTAGGTGGGCTCAAATGATCAAATGTCTACACAATAGTCACAGGAACAATACAGGGCCAACCTTAATGAATAGGCATGCCCTCATACAAATTCATGAACGGACTTCGACTGAAGCTATTCTACTGTAGTCTTGCCTAAGGTTCAAAATTAAAGATGTATTTTATCAAGTAAGTCTTAGTACTTATTGCTTTTTATGAAGAAAGTTATGAACTAGTTTGATATGTTATATGGAATGTAACTGCCTGACTTTTTAAAGCTTGTCAAGCAATGTTATTACGGGTTCGATATGATACCGGTGATGTAGATCATCTGTAGCGAAATGCTGAGTGGATTCCTTTTTAGTGCCAGAGAAAAGTTTTTACAAAGTTTAATTAAACGTGTGCTTGTTTATGTGTTTTTTTTCCTTACTTTACTTCCTTTAGTTTATATGTGGATATGGTAAAAAAAAGTTTAATGTGATCAATAGTTATTTAGTTTTCAAATATTAATATAATAAATGTTCCAAATGAATATCATTACAACCGCTATATTAATGCTTAAAGTAACCAAGGTTTCTATGGCTCTGTCTATCCTGAAAGGAATTTAAGGCCGTGAATATTAAGTCTGCAATGCACACAAGTTGAATAACGTCAGTGAAGGACGTAGCCATAAATATCGTATGAGGATTTGGTATTTCTAAGAACACCACCTCAATAATTAATTCATTGGTATCTAATAGAATCCAATGTAATATCGGTAATGTGTTTTCTCAGAATGTCAGGGATGTGAAAGTCGAACAAAGATCGGAAGAAAAAGGGATTATGGCGTACTGGGTTACTGGAAGGGGGGTGCAATGTATGTGAAAATATGTTTGTTTATTATAAAGAATATTCCACCATTAAATTCTCCATCTCTGAAATGTAGACGTGTGTATATTTTTTCTTTATTTTTTTTTTAATGCTAGAAAACTAATACGATCGAGACTAATTGATACAGATAATTAAACGTAGAACTAAGGTAGGGTTTGTTCTTATTTCGTGACATTTAATGTTGCGATTTTCAATGACACTAAATTGATTCAAATATTATTTTAGATTCATGTGTATATTTCTGTATTAAATTATAGTTTTAAGAGATTCGCGATTTATACTCATGATTAATAATTAACGGGACTTATCGCGCAAGTTTATATATAATAAAATTACCTTTATCAACCCGACGTTTCGGCTACGTTGCACTAGCCATGGTCACGGGTAGATATTATTTTATTATATATCGATGGCAGCAAAGTAATTACGGACAACTGCAATTTTTACAAAATGTTTTTTTTATAGAAAATAGCATATTATATCAATATCTAACGTTTCACGAAACAAAAATATGAAATTTCCTATTGTTGTGGTTTTTTTCGGAAGTAATTAAAGATATATACCCTCCTTTTTTTAAAACAAGCAACGTAAACAGTGACATGTAACTATGTCCGTAATTGCGCGGGAGTTTGCGCCCCGTAATCTGGCGTAAACAAGAACATGTGGCAGTTGTCATGTTCTTGCGCGGACAGGTTATGTTTTACAGAAAAAAATAATTTAAAAATAATTTTCTTGAGTTGCACATGAAACTAGATGATTTTATATTAAAAAGAAGAAAAAATAAGTGTGACTAGGAACAAAATACTTTTAAATATGGCAAAAAAGGCGTCCAGAAAGAAATTAACGACAGCACCGGTCTAACAAATTAATTAAACAGAAACTATGGAAAGAACAAGATTATGTAAGACATTTATTTTAAATATATTTTAATAACTTTTAATACGTTTTACTTTATTCGATGTTGATTTCGTTCTTATTTAGACTAATTCAAAACTTGAGATTATTACGGCGTAAATGCAGATATCTGGCAGGTGTCATTATTTACTGCGGACTATACTACTCAGATGTCTGTATTTACAACCACTTCATACAAGTATTTTGATCGAAATTTATTTTTTCAGTTAATTCAGGTACCGAGAAAGCTCTTATACAATAAGAGGGCATCTTAGAATAAATTGAAACACAATCCCTAAATAAAAGATACTATATTATTATATTTTACGTCGTAGAAACGTACCCGTCCCGTTCAAGTCTGTGACGTTATAATGCTAATTCGGTGCCGTGATTCAATGGAATCTTTGGGCGATGGGCTGGCAATCTGTCATCAATGTTGTATATGACACAACATCTTTAATATTTATGCTAAAAAGCGACATAAGAGGTATTATTATGCCTCCAAGGTTCTGTCCACCCCATATTTACATTTACATCCATACATATCTTCATGCTCGCAAGTTCATAGATAGTAGCATCCCTTGTAAAAAGGCATCCCTGTTATACATACCTCTCATCTCGTCATAACTTTCGCTTCATACCTCTCATCTTAAGTGCATGATCCACACACGTGAGCATTTCCTGCAACTCCCCAGCAGATGAGGCAAGTTGAATCTGGTCGTTTATTCAGCTCACCCATACGCTATCCCCAGTCTTTTTACTTAAAAAAAATTATCAATATACAACTTTACCATCTTCGAGTAGGGTTTGATAAAAGCAATTTGCTAAAGATGAAACTGTGGCAAAAAGGGGTTCCAACGAAGTTGTCAGTTGCCTTTACGATTACATTAGAAGGAAAGCTGAAGAGGGTCTAGAAGATATGCACTTAAGGTCAGATAGCTACGGTGGTCTGAACCGGAACCGTATTGTTTTTCTATAAGTTTGTGTTAACGAATTGTCAGAGACAATCGATCCGCATCTGAAAGGTTTCTGACAAAATATCTCTTGCTTCACTCACACCCATTAACCTTATCATACATGCTCTACTGTTCTTCACACTACGTACACCCACCTTGACAAGAATGTCTCCAATTTGTCTCCCCCGTCCGAATCTACCTTCCACTTTGGCTTTATAGATTCTTTTAATAATCCTCGTTTAATCCATCCATACATCTTAACATACCTATCTCTAACAGAACCTAACATTACACACTCTCCTGAGGGACCTCATCTCTAGCACAATAATTTTGCTTTCATGATTCTTCTGCCATACCAGCACTCATTACCTTACATATTCGTATTTGCCATCGCTTTTTAGAAAAAGGTCATACATAACAAGAAGGAGACAGAGTCCATGCATTAATTTTCTAAAACTAAACAGATTTTCTTTCACTAGAATGGTACACCTGCGTTTGCTGGAGTAAACTCAATAATGAACCCTATGCAGTTGTTGAAGTGAGCTAAAACGAAATTCAGAACTTCAAAAGTTTCTTGAACAGTACCTACACATGATTAAAAAACCCAGGACTTGGTGTACGCGAAACATTGGTACAACCTCATAAATCAGACATGATATCTTAAAAATACGATTTAGATATTTAGATGAAATGTCTATGATCACTGAATGTTGCAAAAAAGGCACGGTCTCAGCAGAATGAAACCATTCCATTGGAACTCTCAAATTCTTGTAATGCAGGAATATCATTCACGACTGCTAAGTACAATGATTATGTCTTTGTGTTTGCAAAATCTAATCCCACCATCTGATCACAACTTCTTGAAGGAGTTAAAACATGGTCTAGGTGATGAAGGAGACGTTGACACTGATGAATAGTTCCTATTCAACCTACTTTGTGATTAAGACAAAACGAGAAGACTTACTAGACTATTTTATTTCATACATTTTCGTTTACTTACATTCAAATTTTTATTTTGTTTTCTACGTGAATAAGAAAGATACTTAATGTAATGTATAAAAATAAAAACTATAATCAAATATAGTTCTAATTAAAGTTTAAGTTAACGAAAAAAACCCCTAATGTAGCACTAAAACAATTAAAATAAATAGGAATGCCATACTTTAACTGAATCTCAATAATATATTTGATTTTACAGGTAAATGATTGTAATTACATAATAATATTTCTTGAGTTTTATGTATATTAGCATGAAGTAGATAAAGACGTGTTTAAACATTCCAGTGTTACTAAAGACATCTGCATTATTTGGCTAGAAAATATTATTTTGTCTTTACGAAGATATATAATTTATTTGTTTAATTAGTTTTTATACATATGCTTATGGTTTTTATTGCAAATAACGTGTTTATTTTGTATTAAAAAGTTTATTTAATTTTACAAAGTAAATAGAGACATCAGTCAGTTGTCTTTATTGCTTGATTCTATAATACAGCGTAAAAAAAAAACAAGTACCGTATTTCAAAAACTATAAACAAATATAATGATTTTTCAATAATATTTAATAAATAGTAATATTAAATACCATTCCTGAAAAATTCATAAACATTGTATGTATGGTTTAGAAAATACACCGTTTTTTCACATTTTTCGCTCCCCTGTAAAATTGCGTTTTTGTAGATGTCTTTATACACTTTGCTGCCATCGATATAAACTTACGCGATAAGTCCCATTAATTATTAATTATATTTCTGTATTGTTGCAATGTTTCTAGAATCTTTGCAAAGATCTATGTCTACCCCAAAAGCGTTAGCGGTAATAAAGGTTATATATGTGTTATAAGTTATGATATGAACGTAGCATTAATAACAGAAAAACATGTATCAGAAGGTTAATGGGTGTACTTAAACCGAGTTATCAAGATCTTACAAATTTGCAATGGATAGTCTCTGAATATCCCATAACGGCAGTATAGTCGAGAATATGTATATAAGCTACATGTACATATATACATATGTAAGCCATCAGAAGCTTCTCAAGCGCTCATGTTATGCAAACACGATTGGGTGCTTAATTCGTGACAAATGATTACGTCATGTCGAACGTGCTAATCGCTTTTCAATTGATTTAGGAGATCGGGGAATGCTCCCTGCTAATCCCCGGTAATCTGGGGACTGGATGGAAAGCATAAACAGTCATAGGCTTTTTGGTATTATCGGCATTAGTGCCCTGATCGTTGTAATTTGAATGGAATTTATTATTGCGAAGAATTGTCCTATAATACACATTAACTCATTGAGTAATAATGAAACTTTTTCTACAATATTTACTTCAGAAATTGTAGCTTGATAATGAGGAGTAATTTATTTAGAACTTTTACATACAAAGGTATACACAACTTAAAGATATTGATACATAGCACACATTCCCTGTAGAAGGATGGGCAGAGATCACGGATCCCCATCCGTCCCGATCCTGACAAAACACTTTCGCTTCATTTGTTACTCGTACTCACTCGGCGGTTATAGATACTTCTAACGCCACCCTTATTCAATATTAAAATTAAAATTGATACACAGATAGGTGTTCTATTGATACTGTAGAATTATGATTGATTTAGAATTGCTCGGTACAAAACTTTCAAAGCAACTTAAATACTACTACACCCTATTAATTTTACTATTAATTATTCACATTATCACACGCATCTATTTACATTTAAACTTGTAATTGACAAGCATGAATGATAGATGGCGTAATGGAATCGCAATTAGACCCGATGTGAAGCCTAATAATGCATGTCGATTGGATGAAAGCGCGTACTATTTCGTCAATTAATTTGTAATGAGGTTTGGTTTGATTCAGGTTCGATAGATGACATGACCTTCACTGTGGTGGAACGGTTTAAAGTGGAGTCTTAAGAACATGCATATTTTACATAACATACGGGGGAACCTCGTAGATATTATATGTCCTCGGGTAGGGAATTTAATTCTGTGCAAATGTAAAATCGATTCTACTCATATAATAACTAGTAACTCGTGTCATAAGTACCAATAGCGACATAGAAAGATAGTTTTATTTCATTTCTATTACGAGTATATTTATTTTATCTATTTTAATTCAATTGAAGTCTACGATTCGTAGTACAACTACAATGCACGCGTGTTATCGATGCTGATATTATAAAAATTTGTTGCTCCAGTAAAGAGGTGCAATAATCATGGATCCTTTTTGTTTACCCCTTTAAAAAAGTATCATTATTATACCTCCACCGTTACCAAGTGTGATGTATGAAATTTTCAATTCACCATCTCGTAACGTTTTCCCCCTAGTTTTGCATATAATTAAGCCTAAGCTTTGTGTTCATAGGGTCGACCTTAATTTTCTATTCGTTACTTGTAGGTCAACCCTGTTGATCCTTACATAGTCTGATTTCGTCCAATTATACGCTGCCAAACAATTGTGGGGTAGGGTTGTCGACTCATCTTTATTGTCACCAAGTAATAACGGACTTAATTAAGGTTGCTATTCGGTGTAGTAAGATATTTGACTCCACTACTCTTTATATAATAGTGAGAGCGGAATGAGATATTGCTTTTTCTTTTGTATTATATTATACAGCTTTCAATTCTGATAACTTTTCTATATGATGTTTTGCAACTCTACATAATTTATGTATACATATATATTCATTAATGTCCTTTAATCTCTTTTGGTGAGGACAAAACACTTACCTATGAGACATGATAAAATCTCCTAAGTCACTTTTTTGCATAAATATTAGGGTTGTGTTGTTATATGGAATATTTGTGACAAATTACAAGCCCATCGTCCAATAGATGCCATTTATGCTATCATAGGATAATTTATTTATTCCTTGTTTTAGTCTAACTAATTGTTACTTAGTTTAGTAACTGCGAAATTATAATTTCATTATTTCAAATTAATCCAGTTAGTCACTCATTCAAGCTGTAACCAGACCTAATTCACCGGACAATCATTTATTTTAACGGGGCTACGGCTAGTTAATTAGTATTTTAGCTAAAATTCTAAACCCTCTTAAATACTACGCATACATACAGACAATTCACGCCTGATTCCCTATAGAGGGGTAGGCAGAGATCACTGAACCCCATTTGTCCCGATTTTGACAGACCACTTTCGTTTCATTGACACTCATACATATTCTCATACACACTCGGCGGCTTAAGGTATTCCTAACTTTCAAGGTATTCCCTTTTTCATTATAGCGTCTAATAAAATATACTACACAATCACTTGAACTTATTAATGACTGCATTCACAACCCTATCGCACAGTTACCATAATCCGGTTCAGTTTTGATTGGGTTGACCGTCCCGGTGAATATTCGAAATATCGCACGCGTCAAAACTCACTTTGCAAATTAGCGGTGCCAGTACCTCGCTTTACTTTGTCATCTATCACATAGAACGGCTCTGGTTGTATTATTAGGAACGAGAAGAATGACTCTATATACATATGGTGATACACTTATATGGTAATAATACAATACTATTACACCAATTGAACTAGCACCTTGGTAAGTTCATTTAAGACTTGTGTTAAGGGTACTAGTCAATGTTTTTTTAGAAATATGTACTTATTATATACAGGGTGGCGCATTCAAAACGGTCAGTATGGGAAAGTCTGAAACTATAAGAGATACGAAGATTTGTTCTTAGGAACCATGTCACCGATTTTGATAAAAAGAAAAACTGCATTCATACATTCTTTGAAAAAACAACTGTATCCAGTACGGGAATCGAACCCGGTTGCTTTGAAAAAATAAATTGGCCCTTTTCACTTTTTTTTTCGATACCATGTTTTATAGAGACATTTACAGCTTAAGACCTACACAATCGATATTTAAAAAAAAAAGTGAAAAGGGCCAATTTATTTTTTCAAAGCAACCGGGTTCGATTCCCGTACTGGATACAGTTGTTTTTTCAAAGAAAGTATGAATGCAGTTTTTCTTTTTATCAAAATCGGTGACATGGTTCCTAAGAACAAATCTTCGTATCTCTTATAGTTTCAGACTTTCCCATACTGACCGTTTTGAATGCGCCACCCTGTATAGATAAATACATATATAGCATATATAATCAACGACCAGACTGGAAAGCAGTAGAAAAGCGTAGTTCTTTACTCTGCCTCCACCGGGAATAGAACTCGAGACCTCGCGAATAGCGTTCAGGTGCTTAACCATTCGCTCCACGGAGGTCGTCAATATATTAGTTCTGCACTGATAACATGTAATGCAAAAGAAAGTGTAATGTGCAATTTTAGTGTATGTACTCGTGGTAAATTAAAATTTATATATAAAATAAAAAGTATATTATTAAGTGTATACATAAATATAACAAGATCCATATATCCCTATTAAGATTTTAGATACATAATCAGTCACACTTAGAATAGTTTTATAGATTGTCATTAACAATTAACATTAACGACAGGATGCTAAAATCATCAACCAACATGCTTTATCCCTTTCATATCGTACGTTATCGCGGAAAGAAAGCCAGCTAGTTAATATTCGTTCCACGACCCAATTTAGCACGACACCTGAAGATTAAGTACAAGAATTTATCCACTCTCTTTATCTCCAAAAAAGAACCGGTATATTATATTACCGATTCCGATAAGCAAATCTTGCACTGTAGTTGGTTTGAACATGATTTTTTGGCCAAAACCCCTTGGGAAATTATCTTATAAAATATGGCGATCGTGGCTGAAGATACCCCGTGGGCTCACTGTGTACTATCACGTATGATGTGTGGACAGAATATCAATATGAAGGTTTAAGCTGAGTGGAGTGGCTGGCGTGAAAAGTTCTGTGCCTGACTGAATTAAATGTGAAGAGCAGCGACCCACTAATGTTTTTTGTAAAATATCAGTTTATTACTTCAGTGACGATGTGAAGTTGTTCGTGCAATATCACTAGTGAAAGTTTTGCATCAATGGTGAAATTGGACACTTTTGTCAATCCGCTACCAACTTGTGAAGTGACCACCCAACTACCCAATTGCTGAAGTGATATTGATGAAACACGAAATACTAGACTTAGGTCCCTAGTTTGATGACTTATTTTAAGAGGTTTTTAGAGACATGTGGTAATATGGTAGTTATTACCCATCACTTTTTTCAGCTATAGACGTATTGGCAACATTATCTAACTTACATAAGTATCCATCTCTTTATATCCGATTAAAAGAAATTGATGTATACAACTAATACTTACCCCTTACATATCTTACTTACCTAAAACATCAAAAAAGAAAGACATATAATTATCTCAACTTCCAGATGAGCTTGGGACTAAAAATAACCATTAAGTAAAACGTTGTCGAAGAATAGTATTCCTTTATTAAGCCTTTAGGTCACGTAGTCAGGAGCTGCGAATTTCTTGGGCATTCTGGGAATTTAATTATTTTTACCGGTCACCACCGGCGGTATAGCTAGCGTGTTTATTACATGTAATCGGTAGGAAGAACATAGTGAGGAAACGTACTTATTATCTGTATGTTATATTCCATATCAGGGAGAAGTGATGGAATAACTATGTATCAAGTTAAGTACAAACTAGTTATGTGATAATGCTGGTAATAAGTCGCGGACTCTCATAGTCACACGATGAATCTCTATCAGTGTATAGCGATGGAATTGCAAACTATCAAGTTGAGTACTTACTGCTTATGTGATACTACTAGTATTAAGTGGCAGATTGGCGTAGTTATGATAGTCAATCGAGTCTCTAACTAACTCAAAATGTGTAACGGTCGTGAAGTATCTGTTGATATAATATAGATGTAATATAAGCACTTACGTAAAATGGTAATTACTTAGAATTTCGATTGTCACCTGAACATTGACCAATGGAACATTTGCATAAGGTTAGCATTTAAGTTTCGTTCCATAAGGTAGAATACCGGAAACAAAGGAACTAATATCCAATGTCTTTGAAAGTTTGTCTTGGTGTTAACCTTGCTAATAGTTTTCAAGTGCTTAAAAGGCGGTCAACTCTTCTATAGTCACTCATCTAGGTAGATATTACCCCTAATTGAATACTTCAAACAGCGGCCGAACCTACATTGCAAGAACGAGTCTCGTTCAGTGTTAGTTTAGTTTCTGAATAGATGACCATCTTGTGGTCACTTGCTCTTTTGGTTTTGATTGGATTTTGGTAAAAAAAAAACAGAAAAACAAACGCATTCACGACCATACCCTTGCGCGGTAGTTCAGGTGTCCATCTCCGCAATTACGAGGGTAGTAATTCTATGGCCACCTCGAACCCACGTGTTGACCTGACAGCTAGTACTGAATGTGACAGGTGGTAAGCCATCTCGTTATTTACAAGCACCAACTACTACCTTATTTTCTCCGAACAGGTAGTTTTAACGTACGTACATAGAAATTCATTAAACTTGATTTCCATTGCTATAACGGGATTTGAACGCTGTGCCCATGATACAAAGTCCAGCCCAAAACAACTGAGCTACGTCCAATACGTGAGAAAAAAACATGTACTTTTCATGACTTGTATAGGCAGGTTTCCTCACGATGTTTTCCGTCACTGTTAGCGACTGTAAAATATGTAGGTAAATGAAAAACACATATTTAGTTTTCATTCATCGGTACATGCTAGAGTCGGGATTTGAAACTAGGAGCTTTCTCATAAGAAGTCTTACCCACTGGGCTTTAGCTTATCCTACTAAATAGGTAATACTCAGTATTTGCCTGTCACATTAGATTCAGTTAACTGATGAAACGTAGGCGTTAAGTTGGTGAAAACCTTCGCGAAATAGACGTAACTACTCTTCTACACAGAAAAGGTTTGCTAGAGTCCAACGTATATTAATTTGTTCCTAGGTCGACCATTACATAACAGTTCTGCGGCCTTGCATTATTCCCCGTTCACTAATAACCCATCAAAAGCACACGTGACCATGTTATTTCTTTTATTAAATCAGAGCGTTCCATCGTTTGGTTTGCTGCTGTAACATGGAAATGATTTTTGTGGTCTTATAGTTTTATTCTGGTTTGCGTACAGTACGCATTATATTATTATATTATGACGGTAGCGGCTTGAGACGTAAATAGTTTTTGTAAGCTCTAACATATTTCATAATCATGAAAAGATCGTAAATCATTATGCTTAAAGTCCAAATTGATTAAAGATGATTTTATCAAAGTACAATTTTATTTTACTTTGATAATGAATATGATAATATAGATTATCAATGTATGTAAAATTGAATCCGCAGTTTCTGAAACCAATTAAAATTTCTCTTCGTTAATTATAGAAAAAGGAATCAGGTACAATTTCAAACATACCGTACTTTTATTTAGAAAGCTACGTTTGATTGGGTAACTTTGAGATAAAAGCCAAATATTATTCGTAGCCAAGTAGATAGCAGATAGTCTGAAACCACTTTGCGAAGCGGGGATCGAGCTTATCACTGTTTACTTAGGTTTTGAGGGATTAGTGACTAAATTAATAAAATACCTAGCTTAGGATTCAATTTAACTTTCATACATGCGACTGAAGTGTAATACGATCAACAATAGCAGTACTTTGAATGATGATAATAAATATAAAGAGCAAATCAGAGATTTTGGTAGCTTATTACATTTTATTGTTAAAAATAAAAACATAATAAATTTTTAAAACTATAAGATAAACATTATATGGCATATAAATAGCCGCCATATACAATATTTTATTGACAATTTTAATTGTATTTTGTTATAACAAATTTTCAATCGTAAAGCACAAAAATACTTGCGACTGAAGTGTAATACGATCAACAATAGCAGTACTTTGAATGATGATAATAAATATAAAGAGCAAATCAGAGATTTTGGTAGCTTATTACATTTTATTGTTAAAAATAAAAACATAATAAATTTTTAAAACTATAAGATAAACATTATATGGCATATAAATAGCCGCTATATACAATATTTTATTGACAATTTAAATTGTATTTTGTTTTAACAAATTTTCAATCGTAAAGCACAAAAATACTTGCTTCACGCCGAATAAATTAACAATTTTTTAAGACATTGTAACTACATTAAATAATCACATTATTACTTCAATAAAAAATTCATCTATCTGACTAGACGCACTGTGTACATGCACTATTATTCCATTATACATCCCTCGATACCTCAGTTACTAAACAACAATACGTATATAATCCTCGCAAATTTTCCTTTCTTCAATTCGTGTTGAATCCCTAGGGAATCAAAGCCATATCGTCAATATCCACGAGTGGAAATCGCCCTGGATAAGCCATTAATTACAGTCCCCAGCGAACAGCGCAATGCGGATTAAAGGACATGCTCTAGGTAGACTTAGGTGGGTGTAAATCTACATTTTACAATTACTATTTTAGTAGCTAGTACATGGTTCAATTACTATTGTCTCGTGATAGTCTATGGTAATAGATTGTTAACTAACTGCTTTGAAACTTGTATATTTTTTCATTTATTGTCTTCTTCTTTTTCTGCTAGTGCCTATCCATTTAGTGAATGTTGGCAGTCAATATGGTGAAGTGCTTTCGGTCTCGAGCTAGGTGGAACAACTATGCGGCGCTCGAGATGCCACTCCACTCCCGGATGTTTGCGGAGCCACGAGTTCTTTCGACGACCAACGCCTCTCCTGCCAGCTATCTTGCCCATCATTATCAGCTGGAGTAGTAGGTACCTATTATTCCTTTTAATATGGCACAGGTACGCTACTGTCTGCAGCAGTCTGCAGCAGCTGGCGATTTTGACGCATTCGTCGCTGGACCTCTGTGTTTGAATGTGAATCTTCTGTGTCCAACTTATGGCAAGCATCCGCCTATATGCCCACATTTCAAAGGCATCTATACATTTCCTAAGCTCTTCTATAACTGTCCACGACTCACATCCATATAGAAGAACAGGCCAAATTTAGCATTGAAGGAGACGGGCAAACAAGCAAGCAAACAAAAACAAAAACAAAAAACAAACTTTCAAACAAGCCTTTTTCGAATACTGTATATGAAACATGATTGTACAGTATTTATTATGAGGTATGACTTTATTGTCGTTAGGTGCAATCAAGCATCGGTGTGTTAAATTTATTAATAATAAGCTTTTAGATCGTCTTACATATATAAATTCACGTACCTTTATCACTTTCGAATTGGACTGAACGTCAGAGATAAAATATATCTTAACTATGCATTAATCATACGTATCGAAGAAGTGAGTGCATTATAATATACGTATAAAAAATTAATTACGAACGGGACTTATCACGTATGTTGTTATATAATAAAGTTACCTTTATTAACCCAACGTTTCGTCTACGTTGCAGCAGCCATGGTCACTTTATTATATAAAAACATACGCGATAAGTCCCGTTAGTTATTAATCATGACTATAAATCGCGAATCTCTAACTATAATGTATAGAAAATTGACAACAGTTTTTATCTCATTCCTATAGATTGTATTGACCATTGTTATAACAGAAATGTTTCAAGGTAAAATCAATGCCAAAATGTGTAAACCTATACCGATGTAACGACATAGCTATTGTGGTGAATCCAATGTGTAGGCTCCGGATTTTGTGCCTAACCACCAATTGCTAGGTGGTTATCCCTGGCTGAATCCATCTAGGAATATTGTTTACGAAACTGTGATGTGACTGTGATTAATCAGTGATTTGAACTAGATATTAAGTCCTAATGCTTATGGGCAACCAAGGAGATGTATTTATGTCTTCAAGATTATATCAACGCCGAAACAAATTAAAATACGTGATCTTTTATTCATCTTGAGCTAGTCCGGGACGTTATAAGAATCTTAACTAGCTGTCGTTCTTCCCGGCATGTCGTAGGCAGTAGGGGACTAAGGTTTTAGGTATAATGGGATCAATTGGGTGACCGGCATGTCGTAAGAGGATCTAACCACCTGTCACGAATATTCCATATGACATCACAATACCAATATTTATTTTAAGTCAAAAAATGACTTAAAAGATACTAAGTTTCCGAGTTTCAGTCCTCCCCGAAAGGGCGCACAGGACGTAAATGTATGTGTCTTTTTTATGTATGTATATAAAGTTGTAAGCAGGCTGAAAAAGAGGCTAGTGCTTTTTAAAACCTAAAAAACGAAAGATTGCATCGGAAATACTCTGAATATTACGCGAAAAAAACACAGTCCTGACCCAATCTCAATATTTACTATGTGCACATATTTATAGTGAACATTTCAGTCATTGACTACGAATATAGTACCTATAAACTAACAGTGTGTCTTTACCGAACCAAAATTCACAAACATCACCAGAGAGTAGAAAGCTGTTTACATTCAATTCAATTGTTGTTATTGTTCAATTTAAAAGTAACAGTGTTATGTATAGGGCTTACATATTATATACATTCGTACACATCACTCCTCTTTCCATGTAGAGGGATTCATTGTCACACATACACCTCCTTACACAAATTCGGAGGTTATAGTTACTTCTAACGACACCCTTTTTCATAATGTCGTCTATCTGACTGACAGATGTCTTATTCGGCCGACCCCTACGTAACCGCCCTTCCATCTCACTCACATATTATAATACATACATATGTACCGAAATAAGTAATAGACAGTGCCTATATGTATACAGCGATACTGTTCATCACCTACCCCGTTGGATGCTGTCTATCAAGTGAACGCTAACGGAAATTTCAGAGATGTGCACTCAAGGCTCTGACTACCCCGCCACAATAAAAAGGTAGTGTGTATACACAAGTCGTAAAGCGTATGTATGTATAAGTATATAAGTTGTCACAAACGTGTTGTTTTTCTTAGTAAGCCAACCCAAATGGGCCCTCGCTTAAGCTCATAAATTATTCAAAATATTTAGTTTGCTCTAAATTGACAGTTGAGTGGTTAACCCTAGCCACTTCAACATTAAATTTTAACTCGAATAAAGCAGTTTTGAATTTACAATCCCTGTGTGGCGGAGTTTAAATGTTAGACTCACACATCACTTTATCTGTATAATTTAATAAAATTTGAAGGGGCAAATAGTATTTTAGAAGCGGTTTCTATGTATGTTTTTGAATTCTGGTAGAATTCATTTCAAGATATTTTTATTTGCTATAATTAGTACAGTAATCGTAAATTGATAACGTCGATATGCGAGCATGTTAATGAGTGGTACTGGTTGTCTTATTACTATAACTTTACCGTCGCAATTTCAATATACTGTTTAATATTACATGTTTTATTTTCGACGTTCTGTTCACCCTGCAAGTTCTGATGGTATTACCAGGATTTGAGCTCCAGAAGATCCGGTGGTAGTCCCAGGGACAAAGCTTCATAAAATTATGAACATTCTTAAATTTATTAAGGCTTCGTCACCGTAAGACGTAATAATTATGAACATTTTATGATTAAATTACCGTCAATCATGAACCTACTGAAATATATGTGAAAATTATTGCAATTATAGAACCGCGAAAGACGGTGTACCTTATCTCAACCCTTCCATATTTATGTGTCTTTTTGTTCTTTCTTTTAGAGCCAAAAACGTTAGGAATATGTATGATTACAAGTTTATAAAACCCTATAGTAAACCTACCTCATTTTCCTAACATAAATACTAACCTAATTCGACAGTATAACCAGAACGCGCGTCTTGAAATTAAGCAGAGCGCTCCATAAAAACAAACCAACTCCAGGCAACAACATAAGCTGTGCAAACCCACACTGTTCAGAGTTGAGTTTCATAATTTACGGGAATGTGACCGCAAAGTTGTTTACCGAGGCACCGAGGCTACTATTTCCAGGGAAACGAAAGTGTAGGGCGAAGAACAAACTTAAAAACAATATGGGATAGGTACATATAAACATTTGACACCCTCCGTGGCGCGATCGGTTAGACACCTGAACGCTAATCGTGGGATCCCGGGTTCGATACCCAGTGGTGGCACAGTAAAGAACGTTTTTCTCCTGCTTTCCAGTGTAGTCGTTGATTATATATGCTATATATGTATTTATCTATAAATAATATGTAATACATTTCTTAAATATACGTTGACTGTAAATAAATAAAATAATATGTAAATGTACTTACCAAGGGGCTAGTTCAATGGGTGTAAAAATGTCCAAATATTATTATTATAAATAGACACGTGTCGTTCTAGGATGTACAGTCAGTGCTAAAAGAGCAGTTCCAGTAACTTTTTATAAGGTGTAAGTTTATAAGAATAAAAGACAATATTTTACATTTTAAAATTGGCGCCACTATGCATTGTCATGGCCACTACACGTTCGCGTGCTTCGAAATGAAAAATATTGTCTTTTGTTCTTATAAACGTTAACCTTATAATAAGTTACTGGGACTTCACTTTGACGTTGTAGAGTAGCGTTGACTGTACATAGTGGGTATCACATTAGCTTTTATGGAAGGTTATTAAGGTTCTATAGGTATAAAAAAATAATTGTACGATAGACTAGTAAACTGCGTATGTATATAGTAGTGTTAGTATTATAAGTGGCAATACATATGTACAAACACACGCTTCACGTTTTTGCGATGAGGTCAGAGGCTTGAGTAACCCATTTAAGAAATTTCGAAGGCATGTTATGTATGGTCCACTCGAAGCCCGCGTTTTACTTGATAGACAGCCGCCAACGTGATAGGTAGAGAACTGTATCGCCGTAAATATGATATATAATATGTGGCAATACTATTATATAGATAATCTGTCATTATTCTATGATGAATGAGTAGATTATAACTGAGGCTATCCAAATGGCATAATAAGGAAGCAACCAATTAACAAACGCATGTATTAGAAACAAATAACTAATCAACAACTTGAGATACATCCATCTACTTTATAGTGAACCCATCATAACTACAATTCCATTGAATTCCTAGACAAGACTATCTATCAAGTCTATAGTAGTACCTACCTCTACTCAGTGATCTATTCTTCGGAACAGACAATAGATGTCAGGTTAGGTGCTGACCTATACACGGTGACACGTCTCGCCTCTATCGCGTTAGTGCTGACTGTCAACTGAGAAACGGGTAGCTGTGGACACGTATCACTTACTATTTGACGACCTCCGTGGCGTGATCGGTTAGCCGCCTGAACGCTTATCGTGAGGTTTGATTCCCGGTGGTAGCAGAGTTAAGAACTTTGCTTTTCTTCTGCTTTTGAGTCTGGTCGGTGATTATATATGCTTATATGTATTTATTTATATATAATAATAAATATTTCTTAAATTTAAGTTGACTAGAACCCTTAACACAAGTTTTAAATGTACTTAGCAAGAGGCTAGTTCAATTGGTTTAATAATATCCAAATATTACTATTATTATTACTACGTATTTCGGTTGTAAATCGAATAATAGATAAAATGATCACTTCGGATTATCGAGTGAAAGATAAACATTGTAATTTGATTTTATAGCCTTTTGTTCTAAGGAAATAAAAAACGTTTATAATAATCTGATACTCTTTATTTGAATTTATAATTGTGGGCTATACTTAAGTACATATATATTAGAGGTACCTAGCTCTAACCGAGCACGTGAACTAAGGTATGTATGTTTACCCTTTGGTAATAACTATAATAATTATAACTCCCTCGGGATATACAGAAGAAGGGTTCTATTTCAGTTTCATTTTCATTATAGAGTCCTCCCAGATCATTTTTAGATTTAATTTTGGTGTTGGCATGGCATGGTATAGTACCAATGTCTTATGTTAATATAGTATTGTATTGATTATTTATTTTTAAAGCTACTCCCTCCTACTTGATTCCCTTTTAATGCTCAGAACGTATGCTAAGGTATAATGCCTAACCTTACCTCTGTATAAATATGTATGTATGTATGTAAGTGTAGTTAACTAAGTAGGTACTAACAAACGCTTGTGGCTTGATAAGCAAACGTTCCCGAAAGTTTTGGTCATTAAGTCCTAAGCCAAACTACGTAATTAAAGAGCTGCATTCAATTACCAGCATACTCATTAAGGACTGCACTGAAACACTGAATGGAAAGCCGAAATACTCAACGCTCATTTCGAGTCCATAGGCGAAATACGACTGCTCACCATAAAAGTGTGAAACGAAATTCTGCAAGTGAAATTTACATACCACGCTATCCATTGCTGGTTTTATTCTAGTAAAACTTAAATAGAGGTACACTATTCCGCAATGAATGAGGTGTGCTAACAAGTTTTCTTCCATGTAGGTTATATATTGTAGTTTCTAGAAACATCTAACCTCTATGGTGGGTTCTAACCTTTTTGTGGTGGCCTTTTTGGGCTTAATTATGTCAGACGAGGTTTGCGTCGAATACTTTGTGTGGCTCACGAAGCGTGACTCAAAGTCTTTTTGAAATAGTGATACGAGGACGTAAGACCTCAGTTTTACTTTTGCAATCTCGTTGGTGTGAATATGTGATGTTTTCTCACATTTCTGTACATTTTTAGGTGTGTGACAAATAAGAAAAGCATAACTTATTTATGTTGCTTTGATAATGCCTCAACCAAGGTATGGTTTGCAGAGTTTGTATTGAAGAAATGACGATTCTAAATTATGAGGTTTCGACAAGTAAGAAAAATTATATACAAAAATTAGTACAAAAATAAGAATTATATATTTTAATCGCTGGACACCTACACACTTATATTCCCCAAACTATTAGACAATGGATGTCAAGCATGTTTTTGGTGAAACCTAACCATTTCCAATGTTATTTATAAGTTTATGTGTACTTAGAGATATACTCACGTGTTTTATGCTTCTCTAAAAACACACATACACATCACCCCCATCTCCCTGTAAGGGGTAGGCAGATGATAGATTCTTATTTTCCGATCCTGCCAAACCACTCTTTTCTTTAACATCGTACATAGACAGAACTTTAAAATGAAAACTCCCGGGATGACATTAAGAATATTACATTGCAACATTAAGCTTTTACAAAAACCTTTACTCATCCGTCTCGTATAAAAGCTGAAAGTACTGAACAAGATACATCATGCGAAAAATAGTGGAAACTTTTTAGCCTGGCGTTCCGGGTTCATGAATTTCTATTACTTCGCCGGCAACGCCTTATAACTCCGGAGGATAAATTTCAACTACCCTCTATGTAATTTAAATGTTGATGTAATAAAGTTTAAACTTGCGGGTAGTTTAAATATGGCGCCGTGAGTACAGAAAGGGTGTTTTGTTCTTATTCAACCAAATTCAGTGCATACATACAAACACATCACGCCTGATTCCCTGTAGAGGGGTAGGAAGAGGTTAAGGATCCTCATCTGTGCCGATCTTGACATTCCACTTTTGCTTCATTGACATAAACATCCTCATACACACTCGTTGGTTATAGGTACTTTTAACTTTACCTTTTTTCAATATGGCGTCTATCTGACTGTCATATGTCCTATTCGCCATTCCATTTCACCCACATAATAGTAAACTCAAAGAGATGGTGGGAAATTGCACGTAAGAACCGTTTGAAGCATATGGGACATTCAACGTAACACTTAAAGTTTATATAAATTACCTTGTCCGCAAATCTGGACGTAAAAGGAGTGCTAATTAGCTGCCGATCTTGTCGGCATGTCGTACGAGGCGCCTACCAGACTAGGATAATTTGAACCTAGTCGGTGATATTATGCTAGCAACCAGTCATATATATCATGTTTTATATTACACCGCGACTCAAATATTTATCTTAAAAAGTAACCGTGGAGATATTATCATGTGTCCGAGGTGTGTGACGTCCCTCAAAGAACGTGAATGTAACATAATATGTAACATAATTCAGCGAAAATGTAAAAGGTGACAAAAAGCATAAAAATTTTATCAAGTATAAACAATGAGGGAAATTTAATCTCTACACAGATCTCTAACTATACACTAGTGACATCTACATATGTACGTGTCACGTTCTACAGAGTTGATCATCGCGTACTAAATCTCAAAAACAAAAACAGATTTAAAAATCCCTAAAAACCTTCAAGTCTTGTGTTAGGTGTAAGTACAATCACAATACACCGCAAATTCCTTAATGTGTAAAGTTAAACGATGATTACCCAATAAATCATTCAAGGCTCATTTCAGTCCTACATTTTCCCCCTTTTGATAAATACCTACATAATTTTGTGAGTATGGGACTCGAGTAGATTGTTATAAAGTTCAATATGTAGGGAAAGGAATAATAAATGAGTATAGTTATGAAATATGATAATAATAAAGGGAATATATGAAAAAATAAAGGAATATGAGAATAATAAAGGAGTATAGTTGAATATTTATGCTGCGTTGATAATGCTTTAGATATTTTGCTTAATTGATTACAAATTATTATACCGTGTGATTAAATTAGAAATAATGAACTAAAATACTTTTTACTTAAGTTACCAATATATTTTTATCACATGTGAGTTTTGGCCATTTGGCTTAACTATTCGTAGCTAGACTATACATGTATGTATTATTTAAGTATCATCTATATATATAATAAAATCAGCTATTATACATTGAAAATAACAAAAGCACGCTCTTTAATTTTATTACATAATATGTACATAAATTAGTGTACGACGGTCGAACTGAAAGTTCTTGGAACTGGCCACTTATAAACTCTTATATTTGAAAATAGAACTCTTTGCCAATATTATTGAAAATATATTTCCTTCATTTGTCATTATTATAATATTAATTATATTGCACTGCAATAAAATAACTGTGTTGAATGTTAAGAAGAAGCATTGTTAAAAGATTTTGCTTCCTTTTATTATCTTATATGTATTATAATGCTAACCAGCTGCCGTTCTTTTCCGCTCTTATTTACACTAACCCAACTAATTCCTTATGACATCTTAACCCCAGCATCTTGCTATAAAGTAAGTAAGAGATATTATCGTGTCTCTTAGACACACTTCGAAACGGTTGTACGTAAGCATATAGTAATAAATAATCCAATGAAATCCCAGTCAGCTGAACGGCAGCTCGGCAACTAATGCTTCCGCTTATGCCGGCGTATAACAGATGAGAAAGTAATATGCCACTTTGGAAATTGTTCAGTGGCTGAAATGAATTGCTGTGGCCCCGAGGGAGGGTTTCGAAGGAAATGTTCTTTTAAAATGAGGCTTTTAAACGCCGTTGCTGTTTGTAAACGGTTTTTTAATAATACATACATAGATACACATCACGCCTGTTTCCTTACAGGGTGTAGGCAGAGATAGCTATTTGGCTCGATCCTGACAAACCACTGTCGCTTCGTTGACATTCAAATATTACTTCATATACACTTACCTATTTTCATTATTCTAAAGTCACCCCTGTTTAGTATGGCAAATTACTTATTTTTGCTAATTTATAGTTAATTAATATGTATTAAGCTCTTTTACTTATTATTCTAAGTATTAATATACCTATATTTATACTTATTTTTTAATATTAAATCTGTTAGAAGTACGACCTACGATTCATGACCTCATTAGGCACGTGCATGGTAGTCAGATGCTTGAATGAACATTGTTGTAGCTACGAATGTCAATGGCCACTCAAAGACCAAGTTGCACTAGATAGTCAACGCTTAAATCGTGACAAGTGGTATTCCTATAGCCGTGTTAACGCATCGACTTCTACGAGCTTTATTGAAAAGTGAAAAAATCTTATGAACGTATATTTTCTAATAAGGTAGGTCGTATAGAAATTATAAAGATCAAATTGGAGACTTGTTTCTCAAGGCGCGTGTACAGAAGAGCACTAATGAGAAGGTTAATTGGTGTGAGAGATTGTTCAGGATCGTTTCAGGTGGTGATCAATAGTTTCTGCCTATCCCGCTAGTGCAGTAAAGGTGGATTTAATACGTACATGCAAACATATAAAGTAACCTGTAATCCTTTTTGAAGTAAATCGAGCTTATTATGTCCATTATCAGATTATGATTTTTGACAAGTGCAATTAATTACATAAATGTAGGTAAATGAAAATTCAGAACAGTTTCATTGCACGAGTCCGTTATTTTATTTCTGAATTACAGCTACAGAGTTATATCCGATTATCTGTATAAGCGGATAAGTGCATACGTAAAATAATAATATAAATAACTTTTTTTATTTTCATGTGCATCAAACGTAAGGTAGTAAGTATCATTAACCATACATTGATATGAAAGATATTTATAACTTTTAACAGGTAATGTACTAGCAAATGAACGCCGTAAAAGTACTAGTACAGTTTATGTCCAACTATTTATGTAACTATTTCATGTATGTATGTTTATCGCTTACAATTATAATATATTATTATATATATATATATTATTTACAATTATACGGTGAGGGAAAACATCGTGAGGAAACTTACCTGTTCCCAGAACAGGTAACACTTGTAAATGGCGACATGGCTGACCACCTATCACATTGAGTACTGCTTATCTAGTTAACACGTGGGTTGGAGGTGTTCATAGAATTACTACCTTCGCAATTGAGGAGATGGAAACCTGAACCTCTGACTACCCCGCAAGGGTTAATGATCGTGAATGCATTTGTTTTTTTTATCGCTTACAAAACAGAACTTTACAGAAGAAGCACATAAGACTTACAGAAGATTACCTTTCTAATCTTTTTCACAGGAATCAACAACTTTCGTGTAGCATTACGATGATATTTTTAGTCATTTCATCGAAAAAGGTTTTGTGTAGTCAAAATCCAACACTGTTTAAAACAACTCACCTACGAATACATAGAACAATACTTCTTTAACATTTTACAATATACTTATTCTACAATAGACTTATACAAAAACCGCTTTTCTCAGAAATCGAACCCATTAAACGAGTGCATTAGCATAGAAAGTTGTGCTTCCTCTTACAAAAGCATCTTCAAAGGGGAAATTCGCAAGTCTCTTTTTAGTCATTGCCAGTTGGTTTCCTTAAGGTTCGGAAAGTTGAAACTTATGGGGCTTTGATGGTCGACCAAGAGATTATGTATTTGACAATGACTGGGCAATGACATGCACATGTAGGATTTAATACCTAACTTATTTGTATAAACTCCTTTTCTCTTTTTTTTTTAATTTGCTGTCTGTGTATGTCAATGTGTTTTTATGAATAAAGCTTATTATTATTATTGTTTGTAACTGCTGTATGCGGAGTTATATGTTACATACATACATACACATCACGCCTGATTCCCTGTACGGGGTAGGCAGAGATCACGGATACTCATTTGTCCCGATCCTGACAGACCACTTTCGCTTCATTGACACTCATACATCTTCTCATACACACTCGGCGGTTATAGGTACTCCTAACGTCACCCTTTTTCAATATGGCGTATATGAATGGTAGGGAAACGGAAATAAAAGGGAGGGCGTAATGTGTGTAAGTAGGTATTGAAATATAACATACATAATCATAAGCTGAAGCAGCATCATCATGAATGATGTGAATCCATTTTTTGTTTATTGTGCGCGGTAGTAAGATGCTTGAGACCCCATCTCCGATATTTTGGGTATCATTAGATATAAAAAAAATTGCTTAAGCCAAAAGACGCTAACTTACTAGGTACATAATATACAAATCCTAAGTGATAAACAGTAAATAGTATTTTACTAACTACACCCCCAATTAATTTACCGATACTAAGTTCTTAGAACTATATAAAGCTCTTTTTCTTATTTTAAATATCTTCCTACAGTCTATTTAAAACCAACAAACAAAGTTTATACAAACAAAAATACTTTCTTACATTAGCAATAAGTTATAAAAACAACTTCAAACGAAGTCTCTAACTGAACATTACACAAATAAACATAATTAGAATAAAACAGTCCAGAATCATTCCAGTCTAATTATTTGTAGGCTTTTCGCAAAAACAACCCATTATGATTGGTGGAAAATGTGACCTTGAATGTTTTCAAATACCTAACGACCTAAACAAATAGGGCGCGACTGAAAATGGACCTATTAAATGAATTCGTTTCAAATTGTATAAAAAGGAGAGGTTTTTTATACGTACTGTTATGAATAGAAAAAATAGATAAGTTTTTCTCTCGTAATTTTACCCGCATAACAGTACACTACACTATACATATAATTTATGGAATCTAATCTATTTTTTTATTAAACTAGCATATATGAGAAGGTTAAAGGGTATGATAGGAGCAGAGAAATTCATCAAGATCGCTCAAGATCTGCTTCCTTTTGAGAAATGGTGGCATATTTATGTATATTTTTATATGTATGTATACTGAAGCAGCACCTTTTCTTTGCGTCAAAGTTTTCATATTTGTTGTTTAATGTTTGTGTTAATATTATCTAATGCAGTGAATAAAGTGTTTTCTTTCTTTGTTGTTTCTATATGTCATTTACAATACACTGAAGTTTGGTAAGGTGGTACATATTACATAATAAATAACATATTATCACGGTATAATAAACTATATTTACTGAATATATGAGTACATTCATTTCAAATCACGATTAATAAATATTGACTCTGTAATACAGTTAACAAGTCTTAATTTTACAATAACATGGAGGCCATAAATTTGCAAGCATCACCTTAAGACTGCCTTTATGAATTTCCTTTGTTCCCTTAATAGCCCAAAATAAATAATTATGTTTGCCTCTCTTAACGACTGTATGAATATTAAAAATTCGATTAACGTTCGCGCGTATACAGCTAATTTTGATTGAAGATCCCTATTTAAGGAATAAATAAAATGAAGTATAAATATGCTCGTGTCAAGCTTGTTAGGTTGGTCGTCTATGGTTCGTCAACAAAGTCAGCAGCTCAGTGAAAGTCGAAAATACAAATAATTATTTTCGGCTGAATATTTAGTCAATTGTGATGCCAAACTGGC
The DNA here is from genome assembly GCA_030578115.1 of Leucoptera coffeella. Taxonomy (NCBI): domain Eukaryota; kingdom Metazoa; phylum Arthropoda; class Insecta; order Lepidoptera; family Lyonetiidae; genus Leucoptera; species Leucoptera coffeella. The sequence goes on from JAMBLF010000728.1 coordinate 203,544, forward strand.
TAAATATGTTTGCTTTCGGATAATATTTGGATCCTCAACTGGAACGATCCGAAGAACAAGGAAGAGCAGAATTGGATCTTCGACTTCGTTTTTCTTCGGTTGTAGCGGCTGGCGGCGTTGCTGTAACCATGGCGATGGAATAACAAGAAGTTCAAATGCTGTGACATCAGTGTTTGTACTTGAGCCGACATAACTTTAGTGGAGAATGGCTTAATAAAGAATTGATAATAATAATAAGCTTGTCTGAAACTTTATGGAACATACCTTTGCGAAATATCTTACTTAGAAATAGCTTAGTCAGTTATTGGAAATTCTCTATTCAATTTCGATATTACATACTTATAATCGCGTCCCTACAATTCATCGAGTGAAATAGAGTCTAGTAAAAAGCAAAGGTGACCGAACATTTTATACAGATTTAAATTAATTCCCTTTAGGATGGACGGAACTTCAGTAACTTAGGTTACTAGATAGCAGTATTGAATAATTAATTCGACGTAGCTCTGTTGTTTGGGGCTTGGCTCTGTATCAATGGGTACATGGTTCAATTCCCGCTTGAGCATATACCAATGGAGATGAAGTTTACTGAATTTCTATGTACATTTTCGTAATAAAAACAATATTACGAATTGTAATGAATTATACGGTGAGGGAAAACATCTTGAGGAAATCTACCTGCATAAATAACACGATTATACTACTAGCAATATATACTAAGTGTTTTTTTGTTTTCCTTCGGTGGAAAATATGGATCCTACTGAATTTCTATGTACAGTTTGGTAATAAAAAAACACATTTACGAAATGCATCGAATTATACGGTGAAAGAAAACATCGTAAGGAAACCTACCTGTTCGTCGAACAGGTAATAGTTAGTGCTTGTAAATGGCGACATGGCTTACCACCTGTCACATTGAGTACTGACTATCTGGTCAACACGTGGGTTCGAGGTGTCCATAGAGTTACTACCTTCGCAATTGTGAACATGGACATCTGAACCTCTGACTACCCCGCAAGGGTTAATGGTCGTGACCGCGTTTGTCTTTTGTTCCTCTTTGTCAGTATTGAATAGTATTTAGGTCTCAAACTAGCTCGTGACAACACTTTGTAGGAACACAAAGCGATGTGTTCTCCGAACGTCAATTGAACTAACCTCACTGATGTATTGTTCTCGGATGAAAACCATTTGATTCATGCCTTTGAAAAGCATTCGTCAAAATAAAAAAAAAGAAATTCATTGTGATTCAAATACCGATGATATTTTATTGACTTGTTGTAGAAGGTGACTTAGGGTGTAATATGTGTCTATAATAGAATATATATAGCACTGAAGACCTAACCATTAATATAAAATGAAAATAATAGAGTGCTAAAAGTAACCAAAACTGACTTATGTAATAATATGTCAACAATAACGTTGATCATACAGTATATTTATTTGTATAACATTTAATAAAATTGACAATACAAAATATTACGTGTAAGCATATACAGTCAACGCTAAAAGTGCAGTCCCAGTAACTATTTATAAGGTTTAAATCTATAAGAACAAAATACACTATTTAATATTCTAAAACTGACGCCACTATGCATTGTCATGGCCACTTTACGTTCGCATGCTTCGAAATGTAAAATATTGTCTTTTGTTCTTATAAACTTAAGCCTTATAAAAAGTTACTGGGACTGCACTTTTAGCGTTGACTGTACATATGACGTTTATCTATGTATGTGTGTGAGTGTGTGTGTAAGTATAATGGCAAGGTCATCGCAATGCAGCGCAGGCAGAGCATTAGGCTTGTAATGGGAACGTAATGGCAGCAGCTGAACAAAACGTCATTATATTCAGCAATCTCATGCATGCTTATGTTGAATTCATGGAGCTGCTTTTTTATAGTCATATTAGGCTTTGTACACGTAACTTAAATGCGTTAGTGATATCTGTATATATAAAAGCATATGTATGATACATCATATATAAGTTACACAATTGATCTCATATAAATATGATAGCTTTTAAAAGGATAGAAAAGTTCAAAATTAATATGATATTGTTATTAATTTTCGATGTTAATCAGAGTTAATGTGAAACATACTATGAAAGCCGATTATAGGATAGATGAGATCGAAAATTTATTTGGAAATCAATGAATTTTCGATGCGAAGCAGTCTGAATGTCAAAAGAATACTAACTAGAGTTGCCTTTCATCCCTCCAAGACTATGGGTTTTGAGTGCTAAGTAATCTTTTGACGGGCTAGCCATCAGTGCCAGATTATATTATATATAAATGAAATTATGACTCTAGTAGTTGTACTGAAATTTACCTACAATAAAAATATCGTTTCCTAGATTCTGTCCACCACAAAAGTATTGAAAGGCCGTTAATATGCATGAGGTTCTTCCTGAAATGTCGTAGAAGACGACTAAAGAAGTAAATGTTTATAAAATATAAACATTATTCTTTCGATCTAAAACAGGAAACAGAAAAAACTAATAATAAACTAAGAAACTACCTTCGCAAATGCGGAGATAGAAACCTGAACCTTAGACTACCCCGCAAGGGTTAATGGTCGCGTTTGACTTTTTGTCAGGAAACAGAAGATTCTTTATGAGGTTTCACCGCCCACCTTTTTTCTGCCAAAAGATTGTGGGTTGGTCATGTAAATTCGATTATGTACATCCCTAAGGCTTAGGCCCTTTTAAAATGGTTTCCTCTTACTGAAAAAGGCGCTGATATTACCTTTTCTTTACATAGCGGCCTTTTAACACTTTCAGTGTGGGCAGAATTTTGGAGTCATTATTTCGTCGTTTTCGTTAAGGATAACTATCGGTTTTCTCTTGGTATTCCTTTAAAATATGTCTGAAAGGTTGCTAGCTCAAAGTTGACCTTATATTAATATGAAATATTTCTGAAAGAAATATAACCATATAGGTGATAAAAAATAATTTTTGGCTCTTATAAGGTCACTGAAAAATTAATAAAGAATGATTAATAAATAATCTTTCGGTGGCGTTATTAGAAAGATTTGAAAACTGTAGCTAGGAGTATTTTATAAACCTCTACATTCACGACACATTTTTAAATACTACTATAATTCATATCTTAGCCAACTCCTTTATTAATCCACACCTAATTGAATGTCACAAACTCCTTCTATATTAAACTTAACTGGGACGCCATCTATGAATATCTTTTTGAATTCCTTGCTTGCTTTCCAAATGGAATATCCGCAAAGCTTCAGATTCAAGATGCCCATATCAACTTCACTAAAATTTACATAGGGATAAAAGAACGGAAAGCTTTTCCCGAAAGCTTCACGTAGAAGCCTGTTCTACGGAATACTCAATTTATATCCAATGCCCTGCTGTGTGGGACTTGAATAGAAAAGTGATCAGCTGACTTTTAATTGGCATTTTGTAATAGGCGTATAAGAAGGTATACATGTGTTTATGTATGTAAAATTCGTAGTTTTGTAAATAAATCACTTTTAAGTTTTGTTTACAGATTACATAAACGTTTGGAATTCCAAACCCATACCTACAGCTGAAAAAAAAATTGAATTAAAACCACAATATGTACCCCAATATCGAATATTGCATAAAAAGAAATCGTAAATTATTTTTTGTATACGTTCCAGAAATTTACATTTTTGTATGGGGAAAGGCTTTATCGTCGTCGAGACTCGAAAACATGATCGATGCTTAATTTTTATATAAAATACATCAACAACCGTACAGACATACCAGTGCTAGTTCAATCACCGAAGTTAAGAAACGTTGAGATTATATTTCTTTCTGCCAAAGCATGTGGGTAAATAGGTACGTGTGTACTGCTAATACCGAAGCGCGTAACGACTGTTCCACAAAACTATGGGGACAATGGGAAAAGTTTTAATAGAAAGCATTGCGAGCAGAGGTAACGACTAACAGGTGTCGCTACTGATACATATCTACATGCTATTATTACTAATTGGGCCTGTGTATATATAGTGTCATATAACACAAAAGTCATAATTATAAATTACAGAGTTGCAAACCTACACAGAAGGCTGTGTAACCCGGTAAGTATTGATACACACACATACTCACGTTCTCATATCATTTTGGGGTAAACAGAATCTCGGCAATAAAATGTGTATCTGCCATGTCGCCTTTGGTACATAAATAAGAGTTCATAAATGTAAAAAAGAAAATGTATAATAATTTTTACACCAACCAATGATATGTGAAATTGGATTAGATAAGTACCTTAATACAGTGACCTCACTCATTTCAGTGATATTCATACATAGATTAAAGATACTTCTAACGACATCTTTGTTTATTATACCTAAATAAGACGTTAAATACCAAGGCAATCTTAAGTCACTCAACCTAACTACTAAACTTACGATAATTAAATCACTGACAAATTATGGGAAGCCTAATCACTTTATCACTCCCAGTTAGTGTTGCTAAGGCAGTTAGCTTGGAACATTGTGATAATCATCAGCTGAACTATTTCAATGCGAATAGAACATGAATTCGTGACATGTGCAACTTTAAACAATGCGCATTCATAGAGTAGTGTCCAGAATAGTTTAGTCTATGAATTGTAGTAGTTATGGGAGAGAGATTTATTGGGTAGCACAATAAATGTTGGAATATTATATTTAAAGAAATGTTACCAGCCTTATATGAATTTTAGTGGGCAACAATTGGGTAAACGTAATGAAAGGTATATGTAGCGAATGTTTATAAATAAATTCGCCTACAATTTACTTTCATGTTATCTGGTTTGTAAAAGGTTCTAATAGTAAAACTTGCAATTATCCTTTTTTCATTGTCTCTTTTTATTTACCAGAACGAAGGAAACATAAACTCGAACAACTTTATTATAACTAACAAGGTTGTAATAGCATACTTTTCCTAGCTTATTTCTCAATAACTTCCAGTTACTTATTTAACTTAGATATGCGTAAATATAGGTTGATTATTTTTCTATTATCTTCGTAGTCCCTTAACATTTAAGACTTGAACCGCGTAAAACATT